>OX183130.1:24395557-24412803 GCA_945261195.1 Cryptosula pallasiana
TGAACTAGCAACAGAAATTAAGTCATTATTACTTTCTTCAGTTTCTGAAAAATCAGAATCTGAAGATATAAGTGCTCTCATTTTTTTACACTGGTTTTTAAGTAAAAGCTTTCGATCTCCAGCAACGGGTTTTTTAGCTATTGCCAACCATTTACACCCTAATTCAAAATCTAAATCAATGTTTCCAGAAAAATAACCTTCTATTGGATAGAGATATACTAACATAAAATTTTTTGGAAAAGTAATATCCATAACTAACTCAGAATATTTTTTATTAATAAATAAAACAAAATTATTATAACTAGCAATATCAACAATAAAAAACATTTTAGTTTTCAAAATACAACTATGTTGCTGGAGTTCTCTCAAAGTTGTATGTGATTTTCCGCATAAACAATAAAAAATAAACAAGTGAGCAAAGAAATGTCTTGAAAGAACTCAGCCAGGCTCATGCATCTTCCCTAATTTAAACTTCTTACCACAAAATATACACGAAATACTGTCTTTTTTTTCTTTCAGTGCTTCGCTCAGCGTCTTTGTACAATATGCTATCAATAATAACGTAAGCACTGAAAGAAAATACCTTGTGTTTTTGTTATCGATATCTACAAGCAAAATAAACAAATTCTCATTATATATATATAGATAACTGTCTTGAGTATGGTATATGTATATAAAGATAATGCATATCACTTACACTTGAAGCACTCCTTATCATCTTTTATTTCCCCATCTATAACACTCATGCTTCTGTATTGTTCTAGCTGCTGGTTCTCTGCTTGAACTAAAATAGAAAATACGAATGTAATTATGTTAGTTTTTGAAAAAGATTTATTAAAATTGAATGAGTATGTAGTAAATAATATTTTTATCATACTTACATTCAAATGTGTGGCGGTCGTAGGAGAGAAAGGATTCATCCTTCCCTATATAGCATGCGCTTGCAATAAAGCGTGTAGATGTTTTCTCTACAAAAATAACGTAGTAAATGTAGAGTCGTTATTATTTTACCTACAGAAAAATTTACATTTTTCATAATACAGAAAAATACTTACTCATGGCAATGTGCGTCGTAGCCCTGGTCTTTTTTACCTTCTCTTCTTCACCAAAGCATTCCTCAATCCATCTTAACGTTTCATCATCCGTAGAGCTTAATAAAACAATAAATCAAGATTGTGATTAATTAAAAACTCTATATAATACAGTTGAATAATAAAGTTTCAATAATATACTTACATAGCACTGAAATCTATTTCATCTATATTTAGATCTAGTGCATCATTTGAGGTTGTAGACCTACAAGTAATATATATATATATATATATATATATATATATATATATATATATATATATATATATATATATATATATATATATATATATATATATATATATATATATATATATATATATACATTTGTATAAATTTATAAATGTAACTGACACAAAATTGTAAAAGATAGTATAAAATAACTTACTCATTTGTTGTAGGAATATTGCTAGCCATTTTTTGTAGTTTCGCAGACTAATACTTGAAATGAAGTACAAATGAAAATTGATACTGTTTAAAAAAAATTGTTTCTCTTATATACAAAACATTGAAGTCATTTATCAAGATTAATTTGTAGACTGATTTTCTGATTATTACTATGATAAATGATATTGTTTTTTAAAAAAAGTGGAAGACAATTAGGAAGTTGGTTAAAAAAATAGGAAGATAGAGATTAGATAGATTAATAAGCTTAACCACCACATACACCCCTGTAAACTTTCTTTCCATCTAGCTAAAATTTTTGAATGTAGAGCGTTGGATAAACAAATTTTACAACCTCTAGGTTGATACTCTTTTAAATATAACTAGCTAGGATGAAACTTGCATTTCATTTGAATGACAACTCACATCCTTCAAACATATTTTTATAGCAACAATTTGATGTGTGATTAACTAGTTCAATTGCAATTCATTGATATGCTCTACTACAACACACACTACTTCGAACTATGCAGTCAACTGAAGATATTCACAAACAATCATATAGACACATCAACAGCAAAACATTGATGCGGTGTAGTTCCATCTTTATATCATCAGACAGTAAATTAATATGTGAGAGCTTCAATTATAGTTTACAACATTAAGTATGAGTTCGGAATGTGATAAAATATTTTACAGGTACTGATAGCATTTAATAACTAGTTCAATTGCAGTTTATTGATTTACTCTACTATAACACACACTACCACAAACAATCATATAGACACATCATCAGCAAAACAATGATGTAGTGTAGCTCCATCTTTATATCATCAGACAGTAAATTAAAATGTGAGAGCTTCAATTATAGTTTACAATATTAAGTATGAGTTAGGAATGTAATAAACACTTTAAAGATATCTGATAGCATTTAAATATGTATATGTAACATATAACTTTTGTTTTATTAGACAAAACAGCTTCCTAAAAATAGAAAATATACTATGTATGTTGATACATTGTTTGTATTTCACACAAAAAACAATGAGATATTTTAAAAAAAAGTAACAGTCTAACTAATAAAACAAGTGGATAAAGTCATGCTTTGTTCATGTTTTTTAGACGATAGCGGAGATAACTAGGATTAAAAGTAAAACCACAAATCCGTTTTGGTGAAAGGCTGTATCTGTATTAACTAATATGTAATTGAACAATAAAAAACAGGAGATAGATGCAATCAAGTTCTCTTCCTTTTTAGGTTGAATTCGACCTATAATTCCATCATCTATGGACGTTTGTTGTTTTGTTTTAAATAGAAATAACATGATAATAAATAGTGCTTAGGTGTAATTAATGACTTTTCTCGAGCGGCTTTATAACACTTAATATTAAAAAGATCAAAACATATAGGATTAAGCGAGAGATGATGATTAATGTCTTTGTTGGAATGAGTTTATTAGTAAAATGACACTTGCGTTATATTATAATTAATTACTTTTTAAAAATGAACTGGTAACATTACGTCGACTGAAATAATACCTAAAACGTCTCGCATAAATTTTGATCTGACTGAAAATGGACTGAAAACCTTCAAGGTGCGTAAAAATTATCGTAACTCGCTATAGCGGATATTCTAAGAAATATTTATTTTCTCGTTGCTAACTTGACGTAAAATATTTTGTAACGGATGTCACACGATCTCAATCAATTTTTTTCAACTGAATCACTTAGTTACTCGTAAACATTTGATACTCGCTTGATTTCTTTGATAACAGCAATATCCCAATTGTGTTTATCGTAAATATTTCAAAAACGGAAATTGCGTGTTTCAGTTGGTTTTTCCTACTGAATCACTTAGTTACTCGTAAACATTTGAAAATTGTTTGAATTTTTTGTTGATAAAACATGTTGCAAGTATCTTTTAACAAATATTACCCAATCGTGCTTATTGTAAATATTTCAAAATGGATATTGTGTGTTTCAGTTGGTTTTTCCTACTGAATCGCTTAGTTAATCGTAATTATTTTGAAAATTGTTTGATTTTTTCGTCGATAAAACATGTCGCAAGTATCTTTTAACAAATATTACCGTAATTTCAATCAGTTTTTTTTACTAGATTACTTAGTAACTCATCAACATTCATAATTGCTTTTATTAATAGTTGTTGCAAAGCAATGTTGTATTTAAATAATATTACTTCAATTCCAACCAATTTCCTTACTGAATTACTTAATTACTCACCAGTATTTCATAATTTCTTTCACTAATAATTACAAAGTAATATTGTAAATATATAATGCAGTAGATACTAAATTGACACAAATTTTTTTCATATGATTTTAAAACTTAACTAATGTAGTTTTTTTACCAAACATCAGTACATCAAAGACATCATTGTAAAGGAACAAACTATGCAATAACTGTTATTACTTTGTATTTATTACAAGTTGTAGTGCTTTGTATTACTTAGTATTTACTAACTCTAGCTATATTATATGGGGAGATTTTCTTTACTTATTATGTAATAAATGTATATAATCATATAATGATTCATTTTTAATCAATGTATTTATTCAATTTAGATATATCTCCTCTCTCTATGTAGATATAAATATACCCATAAATATGTACATAATCGACCATATGTACATGAATGTATAGAAAACTAAAAGATCTCTCTCATCTCTCTCTTTCTCTCTATCAAGATACCATATGTATGTATGTATATATGAATGCATTGATTGTCATCACAAGTTGTAGTGCTTTGTATTACTTAGTATTTACTGACTCTAGCTATATTATATAGGAAGATTTTCCATACTTATTATGTAATAAATGTATATAATCATATAATGATTCATTTTTGATCAATATATTTATTCAATGTAGATATATCTCTTCTCTCCTCTCTCCTCTCTCTCTTCCCCTCTCCTCTCTCTCTCCCTCTCTCCTCTCTCTCTTTCTTTCTCTCAAGATACCATATGTATGTATGTATACATTGATTGTCATTACAAGTTGTAGTGCTTTGTATAACTTAGTATTTACTGACTCTAGCTAAATTATATAGGAAGATTTTCCCTACTTATTATGTAATCAATGTATATAATCATATAATGTTTCATTTTTGATCAATATAGTTATTCAATGTAGATAAAACTCCTCTCTCCTTTCTCTCTCCTCTCTCCTCTCTGTCTTCTCTCTCCTCTCTCTCAAGATGCCATATGAGTTCAAATTATGTGAGAAAAGTATCAAAACTTAAATGCCATACATTCAAAATCTAGCTGCCATATGAGTTCAAATCAAATAAAAAAATAATCAAAACTCAAATGCCACTTAAACGCCACTCAAATGCCACTCAAATACCTCTCAAATGAAATACAATATAAACTCGGCGAATTCATCCAACGTCGTAACTCATTGCATAACCCCCAAGGCCAGATCCACAAAAAAACACTTGGTAGGGAGATCTGCTCATATATTACTACTCATTGTTATAGATATTATAATTGGTGTATTGCTTGTCTTGTTTTGTATGATTGGCTCACCCCTTATAAAAAGGGTGAGTGTTCCTTTTTACCTCCTATAAAATGTGCTGCTGAGCTGAATGTTGAACAGAAGTCTTTGGATTAGTGTACTGTTTACTATCATATAGCTAAACAGAATTGTGTCTAATAAAGTGTTTAGTGCTATACTCTAGTGTAGGTTTGAGACGTTTGAGACAAGGACTCAAGAAAGTTGTTAATGGTGGTGTCAGAGTATACCCCCAAGTGGAGATGTGGGAGTCAACGGTCGTAACTCCATGCAGCTCTGACAGGGTAGAGCCCGTGAGAGTAAATAGAGAAATGAACACAAGGGGTGTTCATGAAGGCAGTGTTGTTGTGTGCATAGTAGGTGGTGCAATTCTACTACATTGGTGGCAGCAGTGGGATCCGGGCGGACAGAAAGACACAACGGAGAAAGCAAGAAGGGATATAGGAGCTAGTAGCTACACCGCATATACATATAACTACAATTACATACAATTATATACAATTATATACAATACGACAGTTATATATTATATACAACACTACAGTTATATAATATATACAACACTACAGTTATATATTATATACAACGCTACAGTTATATATTATACACAATACTACAGTTATATATTATATACAATACTACAGTTATATATTATATACAACACTACAGTTACATATTATATACAACACTACAGCTATATATTATATACAACACTACAGTTATATATTATATACAATACTACAGTTATATATTATATACAACACTACAGCTACATATTATATACAACACTACAGCTATATATTATATACAACACTACAGTTATATACTATATACAATACTACAGTTATATATTATATACAATACTACAGGTATATATTATATACAATACTACAGTTATATAATATATACAACACTACAGTTATATATTATATACAACACTACAGTTATATATTATATACAACACTACAGTCATATATTATATACAACACTACAGTTATATATTATATACAATACTACAGTTACATATTATATACAATACTACAGTTATATATTATATACAATACCACAGTTATATATTATATACAACACTACAGTTATATATTATATACAATACTACAGTTATATATTATATACAATACTACAGTTATATATTATATACAGTACTACAGTTATATATTATATACAACACTACAGTTATATATTATATACAATACTACAGTTATATATTATATACAATGCTACAGTTTTATATTATATACAATACTACAGTTATATATTATATACAATACTACAGTTATATATTATATATAACACTACAGTTATATATTATATACAATACTACAGTTATATATTATATACAATACTACAGTTATATATTACATACAGTACTACAGTTATATATTATATACAACACTACAGTTATATATTATATACAACACTACAGTTATATATTATATACAATGCTACAGTTTTATATTATATACAATACTACAGTTATATATTATATACAACACTACAGTTATATATTATATACAACACTACAGTTATATATTATATACAACACTACAGTTATATATTATATACAACACTACAGTTATATATTATATACAATACTACAGTTATATATTATATACAATACTACAGTTATATATTATATATAACACTACAGTTATATATTATATACAATACTACAGTTATATATTATATACAATACTACAGTTATATATCATATACCACACTACAGTTATATATTATATACAATACTACAGTTATATATCATATACAATACTATAGTTATATATTATATACAATACTACAGTTATATATTATATACAACACTACAGTTATATATTATATACAATACTACAGTTATATATTATATACAATACTATAGTTATATATTATATACAATACTACAGTTATATATCATATACCACACTACAGTTATATATTATATACAATACTACAGTTATATATTATATATAACACTACAGTTATATATTATATACAATACTACAGTTATATATTATATACAATACTATAGTTATATATTATATACAATACTACAGTTATATATCATATACCACACTACAGTTATATATTATATACAATACTACAGTTATATATTATATATAACACTACAGTTATATATTATATACAACACCACAGTTATATATTATATACAACACTACAGTTATATATTATATACAATACTACAGTTATATATCATTTACCACACTACAGTTATATATTATATACAATACTACAGTTATATATTATATATAACACTACAGTTATATATTATATACAATACTACAGTTATATATTATATACAACACTACAGTTATATATTATATACAATACTACAGTTATATATTATATACAACACTACAGTTATATATTATATACAACACTACAGTTATATATTATATACAATACTATAGTTATATATTATATGCAACACTACAGTTATATGTTATATACAACACTACAGTTATATATTATATACAATACTACAGTTATGTATTATATACAACACTACAGTTATATATTATATACAACACTACAGTTATATATAATATACAATACTACAGTTATATATTATATATAACACTACAGTTATATATTATATACAATACTACAGTTATATATTATATACAATACTACAGTTATATATTATATACAATACTACAGTTTTATATTATATATAACACTACAGTTATATATTATATACAATACTACAGTTATATATTATATACAATACTACAGTTATATATTATATACAATACTACAGTTATATATTATATACAATACTACAGTTATATATTATATACAACACTACAGATATATATTATATACAATACTACAGTTATATATTATATACAATACCACAGTGATATATTATATACAATACTACAGTTATATATTATATACAACACTACAGTTATATATTATATACAACACTACAGTTATATACTATATACAACACTACAGTTATATATTATATACAATACTACAGTTATATATTATATACAACACTACAGTTATATATTATATACAATACTACAGTTATATATTATATACAATACCACAGTTATGTATTATATACAATACTACAGTTACATATTATATACAATACTACAGTTATATATTATATACAATACCACAGTTATATATTATATACAACACTACAGTTATATATTATATACAATACTACAGTTATATATTATATACAATACTACAGTTATATATTATATACAGTACTACAGTTATATATTATATACAACACTACAGTTATATATTATATACAATACTACAGTTATATATTATATACAATGCTACAGTTTTATATTATATACAATACTACAGTTATATATTATATACAATACTACAGTTATATATTATATATAACACTACAGTTATATATTATATACAATACTACAGTTATATATTATATACAATACTACAGTTATATATTACATACAGTACTACAGTTATATATTATATACAACACTACAGTTATATATTATATACAACACTACAGTTATATATTATATACAATGCTACAGTTTTATATTATATACAATACTACAGTTATATATTATATACAACACTACAGTTATATATTATATACAACACTACAGTTATATATTATATACAACACTACAGTTATATATTATATACAACACTACAGTTATATATTATATACAATACTACAGTTATATATTATATACAATACTACAGTTATATATTATATATAACACTACAGTTATATATTATATACAATACTACAGTTATATATTATATACAATACTACAGTTATATATCATATACCACACTACAGTTATATATTATATACAATACTACAGTTATATATCATATACAATACTATAGTTATATATTATATACAATACTACAGTTATATATTATATACAACACTACAGTTATATATTATATACAATACTACAGTTATATATTATATACAATACTATAGTTATATATTATATACAATACTACAGTTATATATCATATACCACACTACAGTTATATATTATATACAATACTACAGTTATATATTATATATAACACTACAGTTATATATTATATACAATACTACAGTTATATATTATATACAATACTATAGTTATATATTATATACAATACTACAGTTATATATCATATACCACACTACAGTTATATATTATATACAATACTACAGTTATATATTATATATAACACTACAGTTATATATTATATACAACACCACAGTTATATATTATATACAACACTACAGTTATATATTATATACAATACTACAGTTATATATCATTTACCACACTACAGTTATATATTATATACAATACTACAGTTATATATTATATATAACACTACAGTTATATATTATATACAATACTACAGTTATATATTATATACAACACTACAGTTATATATTATATACAATACTACAGTTATATATTATATACAACACTACAGTTATATATTATATACAACACTACAGTTATATATTATATACAATACTATAGTTATATATTATATACAACGCTACAGTTATATGTTATATACAACACTACAGTTATATATTATATACAATACTACAGTTATGTATTATATACAACACTACAGTTATATATTATATACAACACTACAGTTATATATAATATACAATACTACAGTTATATATTATATATAACACTACAGTTATATATTATATACAATACTACAGTTATATATTATATACAATACTACAGTTATATATTATATACAATACTACAGTTTTATATTATATATAACACTACAGTTATATATTATATACAATACTACAGTTATATATTATATACAATACTACAGTTATATATTATATACAATACTACAGTTATATATTATATACAATACTACAGTTATATATTATATACAACACTACAGATATATATTATATACAATACTACAGTTATATATTATATACAATACCACAGTGATATATTATATACAATACTACAGTTATATATTATATACAACACTACAGTTATATATTATATACAACACTACAGTTATATACTATATACAACACTACAGTTATATATTATATACAATACTACAGTTATATATTATATACAACACTACAGTTATATATTATATACAATACTACAGTTATATATTATATACAATACCACAGTTATGTATTATATACAATACTACAGTTATATATAATATACAACACTACAGTTATATATTATATACAACACTACAGTTATATATTATATACAACACCACAGTTATATATTCTATACAATACTACAGTTGTATATTATATACAATAATACAGTTATATATTATATACAATACTACAGTTATATATTATATATAACACTACAGTTATATATTATATACAATACTACAGTTATATATTATATACAACACTACAGTTATATATTATATACAATACTACAGTTATATATTATATATAACACTACAGTTATATATTATATACAATACTACAGTTATATATTATATACAACACTACAGTTATATATTATATACAATACTACAGTTATATATTATATACAACACTACAGTTATATATTATATACAATACTACAGTTATATATTATATACAATGCTACAGTTATATATTATATACAATACTACAGTTATATATTACATACAATACTACACTTATATATTATATACAATACTACAGTTATATATTATATACAACACTACAGTTATATATTATATACAATACTACAGTTATATATTATATACAACACTACAGTTATATATTATATACAATACTACAGTTATATATTATATATAACACTACAGTTATATATTATATACAATACTACAGTTATATATTATATACAACACTACAGTTATATATTATATACAATACTACAGTTATATATTATATACAATACCACAGTTATGTATTATATACAATACTACAGTCATATATTATATACAACACTACAGTTATATATTATATACAACACTACAGTTATATATTATATACAACACCACAGTTATATATTCTATACAATACTACAGTTGTATATTATATACAATAATACAGTTATATATTATATACAATACCACAGTTATATATTATATATAACACTACAGTTATATATTATATACAATACTACAGTTATATATCATATACAATACTACAGTTATATATTATATACAACACTACAGTTATATATTATATACAACACTACAGTTATATATTATATACAACACTACAGTTATATATTATATACAACACTACAGTTATATATTATATACAATACTACAGTTATATATTATATACAATACTACAGTTATATATTATATATAACACTACAGTTATATATTATATACAATACTACAGTTATATATTATATACAATACTACAGTTATATATCATATACCACACTACAGTTATATATTATATACAATACTACAGTTATATATCATATACAATACTATAGTTATATATTATATACAATACTACAGTTATATATTATATACAACACTACAGTTATATATTATATACAATACTACAGTTATATATTATATACAATACTATAGTTATATATTATATACAATACTACAGTTATATATCATATACCACACTACAGTTATATATTATATACAATACTACAGTTATATATTATATATAACACTACAGTTATATATTATATACAACACCACAGTTATATATTATATACAATACTACAGTTATATATTATATACAATACTACAGTTATATATCATTTACCACACTACAGTTATATATTATATACAATACTACAGTTATATATTATATATAACACTACAGTTATATATTATATACAATACTACAGTTATATATTATATACAACACTACAGTTATATATTATATACAATACTACAGTTATATATTATATACAACACTACAGTTACATATTATATACAACACTACAGTTATATATTATATACAATACTATAGTTATATATTATATACAACACTACAGTTATATGTTATATACAACACTACAGGTATATATTATATACAATACTACAGTTATGTATTATATACAACACTACAGTTATATATTATATACAACACTACAGTTATATATAATATACAATACTACAGTTATATATTATATATAACACTACAGTTATATATTATATACAATACTACAGTTATATATTATATACAATACTACAGTTATATATTATATACAATACTACAGTTTTATATTATATACAATACTACAGTTATATATCATATACCACACTACAGTTATATATTATATACAATACTACAGTTATATATTATATATAACACTACAGTTACATATTATATACAACACCACAGTTATATATTATATACAACACTACAGTTATATATTATATACAATACTACAGTTATATATCATTTACCACACTACAGTTATATATTATATACAATACTACAGTTATATATTATATATAACACTACAGTTATATATTATATACAATACTACAGTTATATATTATATACAACACTACAGTTATATATTATATACAACACTACAGTTATATATTATATACAATACTACAGTTATGTATTATATACAACACTACAGTTATATATTATATACAACACTACAGTTATATTTAATATACAATACTACAGTTATATATTATATATAACACTACAGTTATATATTATATACAATACTACAGTTATATATTATATACAACACTACAGTTATATATTATATACAATACTACAGTTTTATATTATATATAACACTACAGTTATATATTATATACAATACTACAGTTATATATTATATACAATACTACAGTTATATATTATATACAATACTACAGTTATATATTATATACAATACTACAGTTATATATTATATACAACACTACAGTTATATATTATATACAATACTACAGTTATATATTATATACAATACCACAGTGATATATTATATACAATACTACAGTTATATATTATATACAACACTACAGTTATATATTATATACAACACTACAGTTATATACTATATACAACACTACAGTTATATATTATATACAATACTACAGTTATATATTATATACAACACTACAGTTATATATTATATACAATACTACAGTTATATATTATATACAATACCACAGTTATGTATTATATACAATACTACAGTTATATATTATATACAACACTACAGTTATATATTATATACAACACTACAGTTATATATTATATACAACACCACAGTTATATATTCTATACAATACTACAGTTGTATATTATATACAATAATACAGTTATATATTATATACAATACTACAGTTATATATTATATATAACACTACAGTTATATATTATATACAATACTACAGTTATATATTATATACAACACTACAGTTATATATTATATACAATACTACAGTTATATATTATATATAACACTACAGTTATATATTATATACAATACTACAGTTATATATTATATACAACACTACAGTTATATATTATATACAATACTACAGTTATATATTATATACAACACTACAGTTATATATTATATACAATACTACAGTTATATATTATATACAATGCTACAGTTATATATTATATACAATACTACAGTTATATATTACATACAATACTACACTTATATATTATATACAATACTACAGTTATATATTATATACAACACTACAGTTATATATTATATACAATACTACAGTTATATATTATATACAACACTACAGTTATATATTATATACAATACTACAGTTATATATTATATATAACACTACAGTTATATATTATATACAATACTACAGTTATATATTATATACAACACTACAGTTATATATTATATACAATACTACAGTTATATATTATATACAATGCTACAGTTATATATTATATACAATACTACAGTTATATATTATATACAATACTACAGTTATATATTACATACAGTACTACAGTTATATATTATATACAACACTACAGTTATATATTATATACAACACTACAGTTATATATTATTTACAATGCTACAGTTTTATATTATATACAATACTACAGTTATATATTATATACAATACTACAGTTATATATTATATATAACACTACAGTTATATATCATATACAATACTACAGTTATATATTATATACAACACTACAGTTATATATTATATACAACACTACAGTTATATATTATATACAACACTACAGTTATATATTATATACAACACTACAGTTATATATTATATACAATACTACAGTTATATATTATATACAATACTACAGTTATATATTATATATAACACTACAGTTATATATTATATACAATACTACAGTTATATATTATATACAATACTACAGTTATATATCATATACCACACTACAGTTATATATTATATACAATACTACAGTTATATATCATATACAATACTATAGTTATATATTATATACAATACTACAGTTATATATTATATACAACACTACAGTTATATATTATATACAATACTACAGTTATATATTATATACAATACTATAGTTATATATTATATACAATACTACAGTTATATATCATATACCACACTACAGTTATATATTATATACAATACTACAGTTATATATTATATATAACACTACAGTTATATATTATATACAACACCACAGTTATATATTATATACAATACTACAGTTATATATTATATACAATACTACAGTTATATATCATTTACCACACTACAGTTATATATTATATACAATACTACAGTTATATATTATATATAACACTACAGTTATATATTATATACAATACTACAGTTATATATTATATACAACACTACAGTTATATATTATATACAATACTACAGTTATATATTATATACAACACTACAGTTATCTATTATATACAACACTACAGTTATATATTATATACAATACTATAGTTATATATTATATACAACACTACAGTTATATGTTATATACAACACTACAGTTATATATTATATACAATACTACAGTTATGTATTATATACAACACTACAGTTATATATTATATACAACACTACAGTTATATATAATATACAATACTACAGTTATATATTATATATAACACTACAGTTATATATTATATACAATACTACAGTTATATATTATATACGATACTACAGTTATATATTATATACAATACTACAGTTTTATATTATATATAACACTACAGTTATATATTATATACAATACTACAGTTATATATTATATACAATACTACAGTTATATATTATATACAATACTACAGTTATATATTATATACAATACTACAGTTATATATTATATACAACACTACAGTTATATATTATATACAATACTACAGTTATATATTATATACAATACCACAGTGATATATTATATACAATACTACAGTTATATATTATATACAACACTACAGTTATATATTATATACAACACTACAGTTATATACTATATACAACACTACAGTTATATATTATATACAATACTACAGTTATATATTATATACAACACTACAGTTATATATTATATACAATACTACAGTTATATATTATATACAATACCACAGTTATGTATTATATACAATACTACAGTTATATATTATATACAACACTACAGGTATATATTATATACAACACTACAGTTATATATTATATACAACACCACAGTTATATATTCTATACAATACTACAGTTGTATATTATATACAATAATACAGTTATATATTATATACAATACTACAGTTATATATTATATATAACACTACAGTTATATATTATATACAATACTACAGTTATATATTATATACAACACTACAGTTATATATTATATACAACACTACAGTTTTATATTATATACAACACTACAGTTATATATTATATACAACACTACAGTTATATATTATATACAATACTACAGTTATATATTATATACAATACTACAGTTATATAGTATATACAATACTACACTTATATATTATATACAATACTACAGTTATATATTATATACAACACTACAGTTATATATTATATACAATACTACAGTTATATATTATATACAACACTACAGTTATATATTATATACAACACTACAGTTATATATTATATACAACACTACAGTTATATATTATATACAACACTACAGTTATATATTATATACAACACTACAGTTATATATTATATACAATACTACAGTTATATATTATATACAATACTACAGTTATATAGTATATACAATACTACACTTATATATTATATACAATACTACAGTTATATATTATATACAACACTACAGTTATATATTATATACAATACTACAGTTATATATTATATACAACACTACAGTTATATATTATATACAATACTACAGTTATATATTATATATAACACTACAGTTATATATTATATACAATACTACAGTTATATATTATATACAACACTACAGTTATATATTATATACAATACTACAGTTATTTATTATATACAATGCTACAGTTATATATTATATACAATACTACAGTTATATATTATATACAATACTACACTTATATATTATATACAATACTACAGTTATATATTATATACAACACTACAGTTATATATTATATACAATACTACAGTTATATATTATATATAAAACTACAGTTATATATTATATACAATACTTCAGTTATATATTATATACAACACTACAGTTATATAATATATACAACACTACAGTTATATAATATATACAATACTACAGTTATATATTATATATAACACTACAGTTATATATTATATACAACACTACAGTTATATATTATATACAATACTACAGTTATATATTATACACATTATTACAGTTATATATTATATACAACACTACAGTTATATAATATATACAACAATACAGTTATATAATGCACCAGACTCACATTTGTTTTGCTGCCCATCCGCTGCACCACCAGATCTGTCCGGTCTCGTTGATTCATGATGTCTCTGACGTCTCTCCTTCTCCTTCTGTCTGCTTCCTTCGTCTCCCATAATTTCTATGCATAGAGTAACAGCTCATTTTTCAGTTAAGAACTGCTGTTAGTCTAGAGCAAGAATTGTTAAAAAGTTTTTTGTACCAAAAGAAGTTTGAAAGGAATTCCTGGAAATAACCAAATTATACGAAGAAAGCACCAAAGAATTGGCAGGAATAGAGG
>OX183130.1:24413003-24829311 GCA_945261195.1 Cryptosula pallasiana
GAATAATGCAGAACACTCCGCATTGCCAAGCTTATCGACCACTGTTTTTTTTACAGTTCTAATCAGATTAATACTAATAATGTACCCTAAAGAAAACTCATTCTTAAGCATATAAATCCTCAAAAAATATTGCCTGGAAAACACTTCTGAACAACACATGACAATTTTACCATCAGTAGAAACTTTCTGTATTTATTCATAACTTCATTTATTACAAGTAGCAAGTAGCATGTATCAATCAAGTAGCATAGTTTTGTGTGGCAATGCCAAATGCAGTGTTGATCAGAAAACAAAGACTGCTGAATGTTGTTTAGTAAGTGACGACTAAATAATATTTTTTTGATAAAGTTTTGTTTTTGATTACGTCAAAACAAAACTTTATATATTGCCAGGAATTAATGTCGACACTTCCGAGAATGACCATGAAATCTTTGTTTCCTTCTACCATAGTCGTCTTTCATCCAAGTCTGTCGACTTTCATTCCAGGATGCGTCTACATTCATTCCAGTTATGACTACATTCATTCCTGTCGACGTTCATTCTTATTTACCTTCCTTCCAAATTTCTTTTGATTATTGTTTTGTATTCAGAAAATGATATGGCTTGGCACAAATAATTTCATTGCACGCCTATCAAGTCAAGCTTTTCTGTTTGAGAGCGACACACCGAGCAAGTTTCAGTTGCAGTACTTTTAGAATCTGTTGAAATGTCTATATCTCTGTTATTATATCAGGTATTTCCTAATGTCAAAACTAAGGACCACAGGACAAAAGCTGTTGGGCACAAACTTGTGTATCTTGGTTTGGCTCCTAAAACAGAACCAGTAGTAGCTTCCACAGTTTCAGCTGAGCATGGATACTGTCAACCAAAAATTCCTACTGCCTTTGTAAGTTTCCCATGTTTCAGACAGAAAAGTGTTTCATTTATATCCAAGTCTTGGAAAGCACATAATTTGTTGTTTAATACAAAGTTTCAATATCGCCAAAATCGCAATTTTTGTTTCATCGATGTTAAATACTCATACAGTTATTTTTTGTTGTTGAAGGGTAAAAGAAGAATGCTCAGGGATATAACCAATACTGTGAGTGATGCTACTGTTGGTGTAGACTCCGATGACGAGGATCTCAAAGAGCTGTCTGATGGAAGTTTGTACACTCTAAGCAGTGACAGCGAGGAGGTGGCAGATCTCATGCCATACTCTGGTGTGCGCCAATCTGATTGTATGAAGTGGAGTCAGCACCTTCCAATCGGGTTATCATCTGATGAGAAATGCTGGAATTTTTTAATCAACAAATTACTAACTGCAAAACTCACAAGAGATGGACAGCAGGTTAATGGTTATTGATATATGTATTAAATATGCTATTTTACTAGCATTTGTCAAGCTATGGAAAAAGATTGGTTGTTGAAGGCTGTGTATCTAAATGCCTGATTTTACCCCATTTTTTAAACTTTATTTTATGTGATTTATGCTTTCTTTTGTTGATGTGACTTACGCTGTTTTTTTTTAACAAATTAAAACTTTTCAGTTTTCATTTGCGACAGTTTTCGCCGGAGTTGCCCTCTTTTTCTAGTCTCCATAGCGACAGTTGTCGCGAGATGCGTAGTTCAACTTTGCGATTTTTTCCTGCAGAGAGTTTTAGTCTTAGAGAGGGAAATTTTATATCGTTGTATAGAGCAATGTCTTGGTTGTTTAGATCTTTTTTTACGAGAATTGATCAGTCTATTCTAATTGGATTGCCGCGCAATCGGCCATACTTATTTGTTCTTTGCTCAAGACAAGACGTATATTTCTGTTCAAACTTATTCATCGATATGGCATCTCAGAATTCCTTTCTTGATGAATATTCTGTGATGAATGAAGTGTTTGCTGACGATGTGAGTGAAGGTGGTTTATCTGGAAGTGAAAGTGAAGGTCAGTAGGCACTAAAAACTATTGTTTTTTATTATTATTTAGATAATAATAATAATTATTATTATAATAATTTTTTTTCTCTTATGATTCAGTAATAATTAATTATTTTCATGAGCTCCCATTGCAACTCTACATCAGTTTTATTGCCAATATCCATCAAAGTTGTTCCTTTTTATTGTGAGAACCCAGTAAAGCTGTTTTTATGATGTTATTGATACTGTGACCAAAAGTTCAGGTGGTTGTTATTGTGTTGTCAAGTGGTTGTTATGCCCATACCCTTGTTGTTCAGCTCACTTGAACTCAGATCACTGTTACAAAGACTTGTCCTTGATATCCTGTCAAAGCTGTCAGTTATTATTTATTGTTTCTGTGACAATAATATATGCTAATTATTTTTTTTGACTTCCATAATAATTATTTATTATCTATAGCTACTTGACAATAATTCTTCAGTCTTCTTGCCAATCTATAGCAAAGTCATGTTTTTTTTATTGTGATAACTAAGTAAACCGGTTCTTTCGATGTGATGGACAATGTAACCAAAGGTTCAGGTCATTATGATGGTGTTGTCAAGTGGTTGCTATGCCAACTTCCTGGTTTAGTTCACTGGACCTCAGATGACCATTACCATGACAGGTCCTTTTCATCCTGTCTAAACTGTCAGTTATGGTTATTTATTTTGCACTTTGCCGGATTTACATACATACATCCACTAAAGTATTTTTGATTAATGTCATAGCGAGTTTGGAGAGTGGAAGGGAAGTGGAAGACAAAGAGAGTGATGATGAAGTGAATGATGATGTAAGTGGTGAAGATCCGGGTTTCGTGTTGCCAAAAAAGAGAGGACGGTCTGTGGTTGGCGAAAGTGTTGCAGGTAACAGTTACGATTATCTATTTTGCACTTTGTAGCATGTGTATGTATTTAGACACTGTATTATTTACGTAAGGAATGATTCAAATTATTATTTCCATAATTTCTAACAATGTAAATAGACGTTTCCGTTTTTGTGATGGTGTTGTCAAGTGGCTTCAACTTCCTGGTTTAGCTTTTTGCTGTTACTCCACTCTGGTTGATGCTATGTGAATACTGCTCTGCAGGCATCTCACTTGCCCTGAGACTAAATAATACTAGCTAGGTTTTACAAAGATTTACCAAGACATTCCTGACTCAGGCGAGTTAAGCAAGTCCTGTCCTGGTTGTCTTCTCCTGTTCTCTTTAATTTTCCTGATTTAGTAGTTGTCTTTCCTTTTTCTGGTATATGTTATAGTGTAAGTTGTTATAACACTTGATTTGTCCATGTTACTTCCAAATATTTCACAGTTTGTTTATGCAATTCTCATCACCAGCTGTTGAACCTTCTCAATTTTTTTTCTAAGCTCATTCTTTGCTCTGTAAGTCAAGTTTTTCTCAATTTTTACGAAAAAAATGTTCCAGTTTATAACACTTGATTCTAGAGAGTTAGCAACCTGTAAAACATTGAACTTGTGCTCTATGTAATCTCAACATATTGAATATGCATAATAATTCTTAAAATGTCCATTGTTTTCATTTATTCACAAAAAATTGACCCGATTTGTTTTTTCATTGTTTTGCGTCAAATTTTCAACCATAATTTGCTGTTACATCTGATATATCTCAGTTAACTCTCAGTTTTTCTCAACTAAGTTATGCACCTCCAATTCCCAGCTACTGAAGGCTCGCATCATATTGTAAAAGTGCTTTTTTATCCTCTACTTCCTGTTTTTGTTAAGTTTTTTTACAATTTCTTCACCAACTTTTACCACTTTGCTCAGAAGGGTGATCAATGTCTAAAATGATAAACTAGTGCTCAGTGTACGCTTAACATGTCCAACATCCCAATAACCTTTTAGAAGTCGTGATTCGTTTGACGCATTTAACTTCAAACCAATGACTTTTCCACTTTCTTAGCCCTCTGACCTGCACATTTTCAATCCACCTCCTGATCGAAAACAAAACATTTTTATGTGAAGCTGTCAAAGCATTTGCAGTTCAAATTGTTTCATGTGTCAACATCAATTTGTTTTACGCAATTATACTAGTTTTTGTCATTCTTGTTATTTATGTGTTCATTTATTCTCAGTTTAAACACGAAAAATCACTTCAACTTCCTTCACAATAGCCACAATAACTACTGAAAGAAACTCTATAGCAAATGCGAACTTTCCTATTTGCTTTTCAACTTTTTCTTTCACTGGAGCATATGCTACAAATTATTCAAGTGTCTTTATGCACGCATACTCTTTGTTTCACAATGATCAGCATTCAAGTCAGGCCTCCTTCCATCTCCATCATTTCTAATGGTTCATGGCAGCCTTTTTCTCAGGTGTACCACCTTTCATTTCAGAAAATAAAAATTGAATCTGAAACCATTGATCACTTTGTTTAAATCGATCATCAACCTCTCAGTAAAGATGTAAATGTAAAGTCAATTGGTTTTTTTCTACACTCTCTTAATAACATTGAAAATAATTCCCCACTTTTTACTCAAACCTGAAAATTGGATTGAAGCGGATAGTGAAGAGATAGATTATCAAATGAACTCATCGTTTGTTGCTTAGGAAGGAAGAAACAATATGAGGACCGGAGACAAAATAAAACACAATTTTTTCAATTCCAATAATGCACTGAAATATGATGCACCTGTTTTCTAAAAACTAGTCCGCATATGCCATGTTCGGTTAAATGATTAGCTTTGTGATGTCTAATGAATTTATTCATTCACATGATATGAAGCTGTAAGTTTCGCAGCTAATAGCGTGAATATAATAAAAAAGTAATGGAATTTTAGCTACTATGTGGAGAGACAAAAGGGAGATTTTTATCTTATCGACTGTTCATAACTGCTCAATGATAGATACTGACGCTCAGAGATAACGCCAAACCACCCACCAAACTTTGAAGCCTTCGACAGTGTGCGACTATAACATAAACAAGTGTGGTGTGGATAAACACGATCAATTGGCCGCCTACTACCCATTTGCGCGTAAGACTGTGAAATGGTGGAAGAAGTTGTTTTTTCAATTTTTCCAAATGGGTATAATTCAAGCGCAAAAATATTACAACATTTGTCATCCCAATGATAAAATGACACTCTTTGAGTTCATGGCTGTCATTTCTGAGGGATTAGCTGGGAAAGACCTACCTTCTGTAGATGAGATTCGGCCACGCCCAGCCACACAAGACCTGGTGAGAACCAGAGGCTTAGGTGCAGGAGATCACTTTCCAAGAAAGATCCCCCCTACAGCTAAGAAACTGACACCTACTCGTAGATGTGTTCAATGCTCTGAACAACCTTTGGCAGGTGGTGGAAAAACCCCTAGAAAGGAGAGCTCCTACGAGTGTGTAGAGTGCAGAGTTGCTTTGTGTGTTGGTACTTGCTTCAAAAAGTACCACCGGCCTCACTTTCGTCGTTAGGCTCTACTCACCCAGCTCCACAATATTACATTGACTAATAACACTTAGTAATTATTCTTCTCTCCACTTTATTATTTTTTATTTATTCCAAAATGTGTTTTTGTCTTTTTTCCACCGACTTTAGTATAGATGGTTTCTCCACCCTAGTTATAGTTTTGCGGCTCCTGCTGGCGAGTATGTCTGTTTGTATGGATGGTGTGAATGAATACTCTGTGTTACTTACGTATTTCTAGTACTTGACCTATTGTATGTGTATCTAGTTGTAGAACTTGTCATATTGTCGTTGGTGTCACTGTGATAACGCGTTGATGCCGCACAGTGCCCAATGAACAACGCCAAGTTGTAGTAGTATATCTTAGCATGTAATGTAGTTGGTATCGCTGTAAGTGTAAAAAGTAACGTATCATATATCGTATGTGTTGTTGTAGTACTAGATATGCTGTCATTGGTGTCACTGTGATAACGCGTTAATGCCGCACAGTGCCCAATGAACAACGCTAAGTTGTAGAGGTAGGCCGTAGTATGTATGTAGTACTTGTAATAAGTGTGTGTGTGTTCCCCAACTGGGCTACAATCCCTGGGTAGTGTGGTATAGGACTACGGTCACTGCCTGTTCATTCTAAATTCTAACTAGATTTCACGTAGTTTGCACAGTTAGTTATCAGTCATTCAGTTATATTCAATGGCAGTGACCGTTGGTGAACCTCCACAATAAAAAATGGTGACGACGTCATGTTGCACCTGCCTCTTGGGAGATGACATGGAAGTGGTGCTAGTAGGGTTTACAGTAATGTACTTCTCATTCTAAGTTCGCTCATTTGTACTAACATACATATATGTAATCCGCGGGTTTCTCACCCTAAGGAAGTGTGGTATAGGTCTGAGTTCACTGCTGGTGTGTTTGTCACGCAGATGTAGATGATTTGAAACATTTGTGGTTCATGCTACATGTCTATTGGTCTGCAGTATGATCTGCAAGCTACAAACTTCAACAATTTTTGAACTAAAATATGATACAAAAGTTTTTTGGGAAAAAGATTGTTCTATTGCACACTGATGGAGACTTTTTTATACTGATGGATAGCTTGGGGTCTTGTCTCTCATAATTTATAAACTTTTTTGCTGTCAGTACGTTATTTGCGATGATATTGGCCATTGACTGCATGCATGTACATGACGACTTTGGCAGGCATACCAGTGCAACTGGGTCACAAATTTTCTATCTGATACGCGTTTACAAAATATACCATTCCACTTGCTATAAGCAGTTTAGCTGCTTACCAATTGTGTCTTTGGGTGAGAAAACTCTGGTCTTTCCGTTGGTGGCCACTATTTTGCTGTATCTTGTCTCAGTAAGCAGCCATCTTGTGTTGAATTGAAAAAAATGCTAAAAAAAATTGTTTTTGTCAGTTTTGTGACTTCCTGTTGCCACCAAATTTTATGAATGCAATCATTTTTTATACTGATGTATAGCTTGGGGTCTTCTCTCTCAAAATATGTAAACTTTTTTGCTGTCTGTACGTTATTTGCGATGATATTGGCCATTGACTGCATGCATCTACATGACGACTTTGGCAGGCATACCAGTGCAACTGGGTCACAAATTTTTAATCTGATACGCGTTTACAAAATATACCATTGCACTTGCTATAAGCAGTTCAGCTGCTTACCAATTGTCTCTCTGGGTGAGAAAACTCTGGTCTTTCCGTTGGTGGCCACTATTTTGCCGTATCTTGTCTCAGTAAGCAGCTATCTTGTGTTCAACTGAAAAAAAAATGCTAAAAGAAGTTGTTTTTGTCAGTTTTGTGACTTCCTGTTGCCACCAACTTTTATGAATGCAATCATTTTTTATACTGATGTATAGCTTGGGGTCTTCTCTCTCATAATATCTAAACTTTTTTGCTGTCAGTACGTTATTTGCGATGATATTGGCCATTGACTGCATGCATGTACATGACCACTTTGGCAGGCATACCAGTGCAACTGGGTCACAAATTTTCAATCTGATACGCGTTTACAAAATATACCATTGCACTTGCTATAAGCAGTTTAGCTGCTTACCAATTGTCTCTCTAGGTGAGAAAACTCTGGTCTTTTTGTTGGTGGCTACTATGTTGCCGTATCTTGTCTCAGTAAGCAGCTATCTTGTGTTGAATTGAAAAAAATGCTAAAAAAAGTTTTTTTTTCAGTTTTGTGACGTCCTGTTGCCACCAAATTTTATGAATGCAATCATTTTTTATACTGATGCATAGCTTGGGGTCTTGTCTCTCATAATATGTAAACTTTTTGGCTGTCAGTACGTTATTTGCAATAATATTGGCCATTGACTGCATGCATATCTGTGGCTGCAACAGCTAATATCCTTGTGCACTCAACCGCTTATTTTTTTATAGAGATGTGGTCACAGAAGTTACCTCACAGGCTGTTCTAATTAACTTAGCCACAAAAACCAACAAGTAACTACCATAAAAAACTCAGCTGATTGTGGTGATGACAATTTTATGAACCTGACTGGCCAGCAGCACCCAAAATCCAAGTTCAAAGAGAAGATAACCCAAAACACACAAGTAGTAATATATGAGCAGATCTCCCTACCAAGTGTTTTTTTGTGGATTAGACCTTGGGGTTGAGGCAATGGGTTACGACGTTGGATGAATTCGCCGAGTTTATATTGTATTTTACTTGAGGGGTACTTGAGTGGCGTTTGAATGGCATTTAAGTGGCATTTGAGTTTTGATTAGTTTTTTACTTAATTTGAACTTATATGGCATATAGATTTTGAATGTATGGCATTCAAGTTTTGATAACTTTTTTACATAACTCGAACTCATATGGTATCTTGAGAGAGAGGGGAGAGGAGAGAGGAGAGAGGAGAGATGGGAGATGAGAGAGGAGAGAGAGAGGAGAGAGATTTTTTAGTTTTCTATACATTCATGTATATATGGTTAGTTATGTACATATTTATGGCTATATTTATATCTACATAGAGAGAGGAGATATATCTACATTGAACAAATATATTGATCAAAAATGAAAATTATATGATTATATACCTGATTACATAATAAGTAGGGAAAATCTTCTGGAGAGAGGGGAGAGGAGAGATGAGAGAGGAGAGAAGAGAGAGGAGAGAGAGGAGAGATTTTTTTTAGTTTTTTATACATTTATGTATATATGGATAATTATGTACATATTTATGGATATATTTACATTTACATTGAATAATATACATTTATTACATAATAAGTATATTAAATGCTATAAAATATGTTGGAAAATTACCAAATTAGACCTCTAGATGGTTAAAATCTACAGTATTTGGGAAATAACTGCAAGAGAGGAGAGAGGAGTATTTGGTAGAGGAGAGAGTATGTTGAGAGAGAGGAGAGATAAAAAGAGGAGAGAGGAGATATATCTACATTGAATAAATACAGTGATTAAAAATGAAACAATATGTGAATATATACATTTATTGTGTAATAAGTAGGGAAAATCTCATACAATATAGCTAGAGTCAGTAAATATTAAATAATACAAACTTAGGAAGGAAGACTTCTGTTCTATGTACTTTTGATTCCATAATGAACTAAAATAAAAAGTTATGTATTAGTATAGAATGGTTAAACAGAAATTTAAAACAACTACAAACTCTTACTAAATAGTACTTTTTTATTAATTATTACCTTATCATCAAAAATTGACTGTTAATCGGATGTTTTTGTAGCTTTTCGTGTCTTACGTTGTTGAGTCCTTACCCTTCTAGCTTGTCTTTGAGCGGACTGTCGCTGCATGTTTCTTCTTTTTAGAGCAAGTTCTTTACGAGCACACTCGATAGAAATTGGTGTGTTTACCTGTTGTAGTTGATATTGTCGTTGTTATAATACATAATGTAATCTCTGAATGTCTGATGTAACATCATTCCCTAAGAACTTTAATGTTAGAAAAGATTCAGTTCGAAAACTATTTGGCTGCTCTATCAAGTCTTTCTGTATGAATTTACAATTGTTTGAGATAATTCGCACTCTCTCTTCAATTTTCTTATTGCATATGTTTTGTAGAAGTATCAAGTCCTCTTGAGTCAAAGATTTAGGCTGAGTTTCTGATTCTGTGTTGTTAACTATTTCCATTTTTTGTCATTGAATCTGAAAAAAAACAAAAAAAACAGATGATTAATTTTGTTCAGTTGTTTTAGTATAATAAATAATATATGAGTAAAAACTGTAATTTATTAAGTTTTTACCTTGATGCTCTTCTAATAGCTGTAGTAGATGTTGCTTCTCTGATAGCTGTTGTAGAACTGGATGCTTTCTGTGTGAAAACTATGGCTCTTATATAGCTAAAGTTGTACTGATTAAACCCTATGAACACCATCTCGTGTCAATCTCTATGAATCAACATTTGTTCACGCGAAGGAAAGTCAATGCTTTCGCGGGAGTAAATAAATAATTTTCACGCGAACACAAACCAATGCTTTCGCGGGAATAAATAAGCTATTTTCACGCGAATGGAAACCGTTGCTTTCGCGGGAATAAATAATTTATTTTCACGCGAATAGAAACCAATGCTTTCGCGGGAATAAATAATTTATTTTCACGCGAATAGAAACCAATTCTTTCGCGGGAATAAATAATTTATTTTCACACGAATAGAAACCAATGCTTTCGCGGGAATAAATGATTTTATTTCCCGCGGATGAAAGCCAATGTTGTCGCGGGAATAAATACTTTATTTTCACGCGAATACAAACCGTTGCTTTCGCGGGAATAAATAATTTATTTTCACGCGAATAGAAACCAATGCTTTCGCGGGAATAAATGATTTTATTTCCCGCGGATGAAAGTCAATGTTGTCGTGGGAATAAATACTTTATTTTCACGCGAATGGAAACCGTTGCTTTCGCGTGAAAATAAAATATTTATTCCCGCGAAAGCATTGGTTTCTATTCGCGTGAAAATAAAGTATTTATTCCCGCGAAAGCAACGGTTTGTATTCGCGTGAAAATAAAGTATTTATTCCCGCGAAAGCAACGGTTTCCATTCGCGTGAAAATGAAGTATTTATTCCCGCGACAACATTGACTTTCATCCGCGGGAAATAAAATCATTTATTCCCGCGAAAGCATTGGTTTCTATTCGCGTGAAAATAAAATATTTATTCCCGCGAAAGCAACGGTTTCCATTCGCGGGAAATTAAATCATTTATTCCCGCGAAGGCAACAGTTTGCATTCGTGTGAAAATAAAGTACTTATTCCCGCGAAAGAATTGGTTTCTATTCGTGTGAAAATAAATTATTTATTCCCGCGAAAGCATTGGTTTCTATTCGCGTGAAAATAAAATATTTATTCCCGCGAAAGCAACGGTTTCCATTCGCGTGAAAATAGCTTATTTATTCCCGCGAAAGCATTGGTGTGTATTCGCGTGAAAATAATTCATTTATTCCCGCGAAACCATTGACTTTCCTTCGCGTGAACAAATGTTGATTCATAGAGATTGACACGAGATGGTGTTCATAGGGTTTAATCAGTACAACTTTAGCTATATAAGAGCCATCGTTTTCACACAGAAAGCATCCAGTTCTACAGCGACTAACAGAGGAGCAACATCTACTACAGCTATTAGGAGAGCAACAAGGTAAGAAGCACTAAAATAATTATTTGTTTTTAATTAATTGAAACATCTAGGTTTTTGAATCTTAGTTTTTAAAAACAATCTTTTAATAAAACAATAATTTCAGTATATTTACATCATTAAACTAAGTTCTTTTACTTTTTGCAGGTATGATGACATCACACTCCAAAGCACTTCCTAAGCTCCATATTGAACCAATCACAGCTACCAACAACACTAACGCTATTTCCACTACAACCATCATTTCCACCACCAACGGCATTCACATTGATGATAGAAGATCCAATCCTAACACCTTTAATGATACATCTTCTCGCTCAAACACCAATGCTCATGCTGATATAGCAATGAACCATCATGTAGTTTCAGCTGACTCTCCTTTGAGTCCCACACCGGACTACACATATCTGCATGAGAACAGTGAAGTCAAACGAACGGAGGATATCAAAAAACCGACAGTGACATTATCTCAAGCTTCAATTTCCTTTTTATTCAGCAACAGCAAGAATAATACGGTAAACAAACTTAGAGAGTTTGAATTGCTCGAGATGGGTGGAATAATGACAGGAGCTATGCAGAAAGGAATGTTGGAAATCGGAAATTTTGTGAGTTTGTTGGATTTACCAATTCCTACGATATTGGAGGTTTTCGATGTTAATTACGTTGAAGATTATGGTATATTGGACTATGAATATGTTTTAAAAAACAATCATCGAATTCGAGTCAAGTCACTGATTGACAAAGAACTTACGATGGAGCTACAGGAACTTGATCCCGGCTCTTCACAAATCCTAGTGTACATGGGAAAGCTAGAAGAAAATCAACCCGATCTACGTATTGTAGGAGATAATCATCGTCATCAAGGGCTAAAACAACGAGTTATAGCCAAAATCTTGAGAAAAAAATCATTGAAACAGTTGCAAGCATACTTTGATATCATCACTTTCGATAATATTCCTGTCAACACTCTTCTGACATTCACTAGACTTTCAGTTTGGAAAAATTTGAAGTCGAAGCAGCGAAAACGAAAACAAGATACATCGCCTTTACGTATCACTCACACTGTCACTTACAGATACATGATGAATGACGGATCTTTGATGACTGGGAAGATTGTTGTCCCTCCTGAGAACGTTTTGAAGATCAAAAATCATGAATGTGGTATGATCCACTATAAAAGTACGATGACAACTGAAAGCGGCACAAAGAAACACATTCTCACGATTCTGAGTGTTGAAGAAGCTTTGATGCTTCTATCTACTTCAAGTGAAAAAGAAGGAATAGCTTTCAGACTTTCTCTATTTGATGATGCTGAGCTGATGAAAAGTTATGATGATGATGATGTTGCTGCTGATGATGCTGCTGATGATGATGATGATGATGATGATGATGATGACGATGATAACATCGATGCTTATACTGATGAAGAAGATGATAATATGACAGATGATGACTCTGAGAACAAAAAATTTGAGGAAAAAGATGAAATTGTCGACAATGATAGTGAGAAAAGCAATGAAGATAACAATCACATTTCAAGCGAAGCTAGCAGGATTTCGATATCGGAAATTTAATTAAAGTATGTTAATCTTCACTAGTAATAAGTAACTACTAATAGCCGTATTTTTTACCATAGTATAATGTAGTTGTTATAACGACATCTATGTATGCTTTTAGATAGAATACGTGTACAAGTGAATGACCGTCGACTCGCCAAAATCTATCAGCAACAACTCATGAACATTAAATTACATATTATTTGTATTGTGCAATAATTTGTATATATTTAGTGTAATAAAGTATTTTATTCATATTTAACATTAGTAATTTAGCCAATTTGTAAAACTTTCGGGGTTACAACTCTAAAATGTTACAAAAATTTCAATGTTCCGACACAAAAATAAATATTTCAAGTTATCGTCTCATTTTTCAAAAATGTTAAGACAACTCCCATTTATAATTTCTAAACTTCGTTTTTGAAAAAATATGTAAAAGTTGTCGGCACATTGTGTCAAAATGGTAAGACAACTCCGCTTTTGCCCAAAAAAAATTGTGAAAAATGTTTTATAATTTGTTTGAGAAACCAAAACAGTAGAAGACTTTTTACAACCACAAGCATTATACTTTAGGTTTTACAGTTTTGTGACTTGGGTGTTGATAGTTTGTCACGATATGACATAATAATTAAGTAATTATAGTCTTTTTCATAACAATGCTATAGATTCAGTAATACAGATGTGAAATTTACTGTTTCATCACTTGAATGCAGTATGAAGGTAGTTGATGTAATATTTATTTTGTAATATTATGCAAAGTAATACAGTAAGAATGAAGCGTATGGAGTTCTCAACCACAAAACAAATAAAAATAATGCATTAGGGTAAACTAATGACAGAACAATTTTACATGAAGTGTATACATGTGAATAAAGTATTCATAAAAACACAGACTATTGTCTGTATATATAATATATATAGAGAGTATTTATAAAAAAACATCCTATTAACTATATATTTTGTGGTAAGAAATTGTAAAATAGGATAGTTGCATAAATGTCTATGGTAAACTAATGACAGAACATTTTTTACATGAAATGTATTCATAAAAACACAGACTATTGTCTGTATATATAATATATATATATAGAGAGAGTATTTATAAAAAAACATCCTATTCACTATATATTTTGTGGTAAGAAATTATAAAATAGGGTAGTTGCATAAGACCTATTCCAGAGCCATGATAATATTAAAAAATATAGTGAAATAAAAATTTTAAAACTCACCTAAGAGTGCAGTTAGTACAAGAACTTCTTCTTGAGACAAGTCTGAGTTTTTCTGCATTTTTCGTCTAATAGACGCTAATTTCAATTTAACACAATCATTAAAACCCTTTTTTTTCAGTCCATCTTTTATATTCAAAATTAATTTAAGTGAAGTTAAATCAATTTTCTTATCATCAATCTTTTGGCTTTCTTTTAAATCTACTTGGGTTTGAGGTTTAACTGTTATAGTATTAGATTCTAAAACACTGGTTTTTGGACTGCACTGTGAACTAGCAACAGAAATTAAGTTATTATTACTTTCTTCAGTTTCTGAAAGATCAGAATCTGAAGATATAAGTGCTCTCATTTTTTTACACTGGTTTTTAATCAAAAGTTTTCGATCTTCAGCAGCAGGTTTTTTAGCTATCGCCAACCATTTACTCCCTAATTCAAAATCTAGAACAATCTTTTCAGAAAAATAACCTTCTATTGGATAGAGATACACTAACGCAAAATTTTTCGGAAAAGTAATATCCATAAGTAATTCAGAATATTTTCTATTAATAAATAAAACAAAATTATTGTAACTAGCAATATCAACAATAAAAAACATTTTAGTTTTTAAAATACAACTATGTTGCTGAAGATCTCTCAAAGTTGTATGCGATTTTCCACATAAACAATAATAAATAAACAAGTGAGCACAAAAATGTCTTGAAAGAACTCGGCCAGGCTCATGCAATCCCCTAATTTAAACTTCTTACCACAAAATATACAAGAGACGTTGTTTTTGTTTCCTTTCAGTGCTTCACTCAACATCTTTGTGCCATATGCTATCAACAACAATGAGAGCACTGAAAGGAAATACCTAGGGCTTTTGTTATCAATATCTACAAACAAAATAAACAAATTCTCATCATATATAGATAACTTTCTTAAGCATGGTATATGTATATATATATAAAGATAATGCATGTCACTTACACTTAAAACACTCTCTATCTTCTTTTATATTTCCGTCTAGAAGACTTAATTCTTTATATTCCCTTAATTGAGGATTCTCTGCTTGAACTAAAATAGAAAATACGAATGTAGTTATGCTATTTTTTTAAAAAAATTCGAAAAATTTTTTATAAATTGAATGAGTATATAGTAAGTAATATTTTCGTCATACTTACATTCAAATGTGTTGCGTTTATAGTACAGGAAGTTTTCGTTCTTCCCAACACATTGTTTACTTCCTATGAATCGTGAAGATGTTTTTTCTACAAAAAAATAACATAGTAAATGTAAAGTCATTATTATTGTACCTACAGACAAATTTACATTTTTCATAAAACAGAAAAACTTACTCATAGCAATATGCGTGCTAGCTTTGCTCTTTTCCGTCTTCTCTTCATCATCTTCAAAACACTCCTCCAACCACCTTAGTGTTTCATCATCGGTAGAACTTAATAAAACAATAAATCAAGATTGTAATTATTTAAAAACTCTATATAATACAGTTGAATATTGAATAATAAAGTTTCAATAATATACTTACATGGCACTGAAATCTATTTCGTCTATATTTAGTTCTAATGCAACATTTGAGGATGTAGACCTACAAGTAATATATATATATACATTTGTATAAATTTATAAATGTAACTGCAACAAAATTGTAAAAGATAGTATAAATAATTTACTCATTTGTTGTAGGGATATTGCTAGCCATTGTTGTTTTGCAGAGTAATACTTAGAATGAAGTATAAATGAAAACTGATACTGTTTAAAAAAATAGTTTCTCTTATATACAAAACATTGAAGTCGTTTATCAAGATTAATTTGTAGACTGATTTTCTGATTATTACTATGATAAATGATATTGTTTTTTAAAAAAGTGGAAGACGATTAGGAAGTTGGTTAAAAAAATAGGAAGATAGAGATTAAATAGTTTAATAAGCTTAACCACCACAAACACTCCTGTAAACTGTCTTTCCATCTAGCTAAAATTTTTGAATGTAGAGCGTTGGATAAACAAATTTTACAACCTCTTTTAAATATAACTAGCTAGGATGAAACTTACATTTCATTTGAATGACAACTCACATCCTTCAAACATATTTTTATAGCAACAATTTTTATATAGACACATCAACAGCAAAACAATGATGCGGTGTAGTTCCATCTTTATATCATCAGACAGTAAATTAATATGTGAGAGCTTCAATTATAGTTTACACCATTAAGTATGAGTTCGGAATGTAATAAAATACTTTACAGGTACTGATAGCATTTAATAACTAGTTCAATTGCAGTTTATTGATATACTCTACTATAACACACACTACCACAAACAATCATATAGACACATCATCAGCAAAACAATGATGTAGTGTAGCTCCATCTTTATATCATCAGACAGTAAATTAAAATGTGAGAGCTCCAATTATAGTTTACAACATTAAGTATGAGTTAGGAATGTAATAAACACTTTAAAGATATCTGATAGCATTTAAATATGTATATGTAACATATAACTCTTGATTTATTAGACAAAGCAGCTTCCTAAAAATAGAAAATATACTATGTATGTTGATACATTATTATTTCACACAAAAAACAATGAGATATTTTAAAAAAAGTAACAGTCTAACTAATAAAACAAGTGGATAAAGTCATGCTTTGCTCATGTTTTTTAGATGATAGCGGAGATAACTAGGATTAAAAGTAAAACCACAAATCCGTTTTGGTGGAAGGCTGTATCTATATTAACTAATATGTAATGAAACAATAAAAAACAGGAGATAGATGCAATCAAGTTCTCTTCCTTTTTAGGTTGAATTCGACCTATAATTCCATCATCTATGGATGTTTGTTGTTTTTGTTTTAAATAGAAATAGCATGATAATAAATAGTGCTTAGGTGTAACTAATGACTTTTCTCGAGCGACACACTTGATATTAAAAAGATCAAAACATATAGGATTAAGCGAGATGATGATTAATGTCTTTTCTGGAATGAGTTTATTAGTAAAATGACACTTGCGGGGCACTTGCGTTATATTATAATTAATTACTTTTTAAAAATGAACTGGTAACATTACGTCGACTGAAATAATACCTAAAACGTCTCGCATAAATTTTGATCTGACTGAAAATGGACTGAAAACCTTCAAGGTGCGTAAAAAAAATAGTAACTCGCTATAGCGGATATTCTAAGAAATATTTATTTTCTCGTTGGTAACTTGACGTAAAATATTTTGTAACGGATGTCACACGATCTCAATCGATTTTTTTCAACTTAAACACTTAGTTACTCGTAAACATTTGATACTCGCTTGATTTCTTTGATAACAGTAATATCCCAATTGTGTTTATCGTAAATATTTCAAAAACGGATATTGCGCGTTTCAGTTGGTTTTTCCTACTGAATCACTTAGTTACGCGTAAATATTTGAAATGCGTGTTTCAGTTGGTTTTTCCTACTAAATCGCTTAGTTACTCGTAAACATTTGAAAATTGTTTGATTTTTTCGCTGATAAAACATGTTGCAAGTATCTTTTACCAAATATTACCGTGATTTTCAATCAGTTTTCCTTACTAGATTACTTAATTACTCACCAACGTCCATAATTGTTTTTATTAATCATTGTTGCAAAGCAATGCTGTATTTAAATAATATTACTACGTTTCCAACCAATTTCCTTACTGAATTACTTAATTACTCGCCAGTATTTCATAATTTCTTTCACTAATAATTACAAATAATATTGTAAATAAATAATTTACCAGGAATATTTATGCTCAAGTCTCCTCTCTCTCCTCTAAACACTCTCTCTAGATATATACAAACACAGTTATTTTTATTGTACCTTGCACAAAAACACCCCCTAAAACTTGTTTTTAGGCTGAGCCTTATGGGTTATTTTAGGGGGAGTATCAGTCCTGGGAGTAGATACTAAATTGACACAAATTTTTTTCATATGAATTTAAAACTTAACTAATGTAGTGTTTTTACCAAACATCAGTACATCAAAAACATTATTGTAAAGGTATATTATATAGGAAGATTTTCCATACTTATTATGTAATAAATGTATATAATCATATAATGATTAATTTTTGATCAATATATTTATTCAATGTAGATATATCTCTTCTCTCCTCTCTTTCTTCCTCTCTCCTCTCTCTCTCCCTCTCTCCTCTCTCTCTTTCTTTATCTCAAGATACCATATGTATGTATACATTGATTATCATTACAAGTTGTAGTGCTTTGTATTACTTAGTATTTACTGACTCTAGCTATATTATATAGGATGATTTTCCCTACTTATTATGTAATCAATGTATATAATCATAAAATGTTTCATTTTTGATCAATATAGTTATTCAATGTAGATAAAACTCCTCTCTCCTTTCTCTCTCCTCTCTCCTTTCTGTCTTCTCTCTCCTCTCTCTCTCAAGATGCCATATGAGTTCAAATTATGTGAAAAAAGTATCAAAACTTAAATGCCATACATTCAAAATCTAGCTGCCATATGAGTTCAAATCAAGTAAAAAAATAATCAAAACTCAAATGCCACTTAAATGCCACTCAAATGCCACTCAAGTACCCCTCAAATGAAATACAATATAAACTCGGCGAATTCATCCAACGTCGTAACCCATTGCCTCAACCCCAAGGCCAGAACCACAAAAAAACACTTGGTAGGGAGATCGGCTCATATATTACTACTCACACAGCGGTATGCCAGTTTTGAGACATTTTGTGACAATCAAAAATGATAAAATAAATAATTTTTTGTACTATCAGGTAGACAAGAAGATTTTCTACCGTGTGATGAAAATTTTGTGGTGGTAGCTCTGTTTTAGTTCATGCAAATAATTTTTCAATGAAAAAGTTATTTTCTTGAAAATGTAATTTATTCTTGAGCAATGAAGTTTTCAAACTTGAGAGCGTATCAACAAAACTTATCAGTTTTTTTTGAAATAAAATGCATGAGGTAAAGCCCTCCAAATGCGAACTGCTGCAAGAAGAGGTCAAGTACCTCGGGCACGTAGTGAGCGCAAAGGGAGTAGCTACCGACCCAGGAAAGGTGGAAGCATTCAGGAGATGGGAAGCACCAACGGACGTAAAGGGGCTGCAGGCATTCTTAGGAACAGCCGGGTACTACCGCCAGTACCTCCCCGACTACGCCACTATTGCTAAACCTCTCACCGTGATGACAGGCAAGGAGACACCATGGAAGTGGGGACAGGTGGAGCAGACAGCCTTTGACCAGCTCAAAGACAGACTCACCCAAGCCCCGGTACTCGGATACCCCGACCCCAACTTACCGTATATACTGGACACTGACGCCAGTGCGGTAGGAGTCGGTGCTGTGCTCTCCCAAGTACAAGAAGGCAAGGAACGCGTCATTGCATATTTCAGCAAGACGCTGGCACCAGCGGAGAGGAACTATTGCGTCACACGGAAGGAGCTAGTCGCTGTCGTCAAGGCAGTGAAACATTTCCGTCCCTACCTCTATGGGCGGGAATTCAAGCTCCGGACGGACCACACATCCCTCCGCTGGCTGTGCAGACGGAAGGAACCATCGAACCAGATAGCTCGATGGCTGGAAATCTTGGCTGAGTTTCGATATAAGCTCGAGCACAGAGCTGGAACCCACCATGGTAATGCTGATGGGCTCAGCCAACAGGGACCCTGCGCGGACTGTAGGCAGTGCGGCTCCATCGAGCAAAGAGATGGGGGCCTTCCCATGTAGAGCTGCAGCAAGAGGCTGGACAGAGGACCCAGAGAGAGGCTAGAGACAACCTCGACACATTGGACCCGGTACATCCCCCCCAGAATTCGGCCCAGCCGAAGGGGCGGGATGCGGTAGGCCGGACTTACGCCGAGCCGAGACGGCCGGGAGACATGATGAAGAGGGAGTCTGCAGAGAAGGGAGAGAAGGAGGAGCGGGTCAACCTCACTGTGACAAACCCGGTACACTCCGCCCAAACCTTAGCTCAGGAGCAAAGGGACGGGCAGGATGCGGTAGGCCGGATTTATGCCGAGCTGAGACGGCCGGGAAGCATCACAGAGAGGGAATTGGCCGAAGGGAGTGTCGAGTTGAAGACACTATGATCGGAAGGAGGCGATGAAGATCCGCCCTGACGGGGTGCTTGTCATCACGCTGCACCACCCTTCCAGATCGAAGCAATGTGTAGTCTGCCCACCAAGTAGGAGGACACAGGTCGTCTGGGAGACACACAGGATGATCCATGCAGGGATTCATCGGACGAGACAGCGCATCCTGATGGATTGGTACTGGCCAGGCATATCCCCCCTGGTCAGGAAACTAATCAAGGATTGTGAGGTGTGCCAAGTCGCCAAGAATGGGAAGAAGGCAGAGAACCCTCACCGACAAAGGATGTATGCAGGACGACCTTTTCAGAAGCTGGCGGTCGACCTGGTCGGCCCTCTGCCTTTAACGAAGAGGAAGAACCGTTGGGTATTGGTCCTCACCGACCACTTCACCCGTTGGCAAGATGCGATAGCTCTACCTGATGCCACAGCACCTACGGTCGCCGTTGCGCTGGACGAAAGGGTGTTTGCCTACTGGGGCCTGCCCGAACAGCTGCACTCCGACCAAGGGGCTCAGTTTGAGTCCGTGCTGTTAGAAGAGCTGTGTAGCCTGTGGGGCATCAAAAAGACAAGGACTACCCCCTATCACCCGCAAGGGAACGGGATGGTGGAGCGTCAGAACCGGACGCTGGGAGATGCACTCCGGACACTGATATTGACGAAAGGCCAGGACGAGTGGGACAGTCTGCTGCCGCAAATCATGCGGGCCTGTCGCAGCACCCCCCACTCAGCAACCGGGGAAACGCCCAACATGTTAGTAATGGGACGGGAGGTACGCCTTCCTGACCAACTAACAGGTACGCCCCCTTCCTTGGACCCTCGCAACGTCTCGGAACACACAGCAGAAGTGCAAGAAAATCTCCAGAAGGCACATGAGTATTTAAGACATCAGCAGCAAGAGACTAGGAGCCGAGATGACGAGGAGCCCGCCGTATTTCAGAAGGGGGAACTCGTCGTACTAGAAAATAAACGGAGAGTGAAGGGAAGCAATCCGAAGCTACAGCCACGCTTCGTCGGACCCTACCAGGTACTGGAGGCCTTTCCAAACCACACCTATAAAGTGGAGAGGAATGGGCAGTGGTCCATTCAGAATGGAATGCGGCTGCGCCATTATAGGACATGCCAAGAACCGGTCGGCCGAGCACCCCCTTGTCGGGAACCCGCCCTCCAACCCAATATGAAAGGGGCCAGAAGAGGAAGACCCCCCAAGGCACGCCCAGCACCCACTGAGAACGTGGAACTATTGCCACTACCACTGCCAGTACCAGAACCATTGCCACTACCGCTGCCAGTACCAGAACCATTGCCATTACCGTTACCCCCACCAGAAAGGTCACCGCTGGCCAGGGAGCCCCCTAGCCCATCGCATATCCAGGAACTTGGAAACCTTCCTCGGGGAGAGGGGACACCCCACACTCAGGAGTTGTCACCCCCACCTTCACCTGCGGCTCGCCACAGTCCAACCAGGAAGCCTGAAGTGATAGGACGCAGTAGAGTCAAAGTAGAGGAGAAAAGAAGCTTGGAGAGAGAGAACACACCCCCACCAGAGGTCATCCAAAGGGCACCCAGCCCACCGAGGCCCCCAGCCCTCAATGAAGAGGATTGGCCGCCCCTGCAACCAAACCGGTTGCCCACCTCACCCCTGAGTCGACCACAAAGAGACAGGCAGAAGCCAACAAGGTTGAACGACTACCATTGTTATACAGCAGGGGGGGAGCCCCACCTACCTAACACCCCACCTACTGGAGCAGAAAGCCGAGAGGTTACCTCACAGCCATCGTCAACTACCACCCTAAAGAAAGACGTAGCAGAAAACCCGGCCGAAATCGGTTGGGTATTAGTAAAACGAGGAAGAAATAAGCGAAAGTTGGAAGAAGGAGAGACGAGTCGTCACTCAGAAGGACAAGGAAGAAATACTGAGCAAGGAGACGCAACTCTCCAACTTAGTAAACTCGTCACCGAAAAAATCAAACAACAGGATGAGATAACTCCTAATGGCTGCGAACGAACAACCACCGGAAAATCTAGTCACGAAACCGCCATCCCACGTCACACTAACGGAACCACGTGGGGGGCGGCACTAGATGACCACGTGGTGACAGTTGCCAATCCAAGTAAAGATAGAGGCAGGAGCCGCCAACGCTCAGTCCACAGCCAGCTGAGGAGGAGCTCACTACCCAACAGAAGCGTAGGACAACTGGGTTCTCCACAACAACTAACACAACAGCTGCAAGAAAAAATGGCAAGAGTAAAGCAACACCTGGCAGAGAAGCTCGACATCACGTCGACTACAGGTGAGGAGCTACCAAATGTGACCATTCAGTCATTAACTAATGCTCTTGACCGACAAATGCGGCTAGCAGTGACTGTCCCCCGCAAAGAGGACATGATACCGAAGCATCAAACAACACCACTTGTCAACATAAGACGTGTTGATATTGTAGACAACGAACCACCGACAGCCAAACCTACACATGTGATGAGGGAGATATGGCTATCTGGAGAGACAATGCGAGAAATTAAAGAAATGTCGGTGCAGATCGGAGATAGTGATAGATGGAGATGTCGACGATGCGACTACCAGCATGCCAAAAAGAGAGTGGCGTATCATGTACGCCAACACCTCACCTATTTTTTCTGTAAGTGCGGAAAAAAGAGTTCATCCAGAGATGCTATTCTCAAACACATCCGTGTACAAGGAGGTACGCCAGAGCATGGCGGGAAGCATAAACCGTTGTATGAGGTCGATGCCGCCAGATATAATGCCTTCTGCGAGGCGATGGGATGGAAGCAACCACCGCCATTCGGCATACCGACCCCCAGCTTAGAGAAAATGGAAAGAATTCCACTAAAAGAACGCTTAGGACAACCACCGGAGTTGTCACCACCACGGAAAAGAAGGAGGACAACCCCTCCTAGGAGGTCAGTATCCCCCAGATGAGAGGAACCACAGCAGCACTAAAGCTGGCGCGCAGAAAGGGAGCGTTCGGCGGAAGCCGAAAGACAAAGACGTCGTCGAGAACACCGACACAAGATGGAGGCTCTCGACCGAGAACTACACACAGTAACCACCGACGCATTCAAGCTGTTGGAAAGAGCTCAAGAGATCAAACGGCAGATGAGCCAGCCTTACAGAGATTAGCAGTACACACCCCAGATGCCGCCGACGTTGCTTGATTGGCCACCATCGCCAATGGGGCGGAGTGTGTGGAGGACCGGCGCCATCTTGCATAAACAGTAAACCTATTAGTAACCTACCCTGTTCTACATCGTTCGTTCTATGCTGACAATCTAAAGACATTAACTCTATGCATACTTATTCTTATTCTATTTTACCATGCAAACTTATATGTACGCCATGTGAGTGCAATCAACCATTAGTCTAAGTGCCACCCTTTATATGTGATTCGCTCATGCTAGCCAACCAGTTGTGCTAGGTGTGGCTTCTTTTGTTTATCCATATCTATCCAAATCATGTTATGTAATCGTTTGTATAAATGTGAATGTATCAGTCAAATAAATCAGAGTCAGCTTGCACACTCTCAGAAGTTTCTTTGTTCTAACAAATAACTTCACTGCGCATCATTACTCGAGTAGTAATATACAAGCAGATCAGTCTGGACCTCTGCTGGCCGAACTTAGCTTTGACTAACTTCGCCTTCAATGTTCGACCTCTGCACAGCACTGAAACAAGACAACCGAACCTCTGCTGGCCGAACCTAGTTTGACTAGTTCGCCCCTCAAAGTTCGAACTTACTATACACACTGATAACAGCTAACGCAATCGGCAGCTCACTAGTAACTGAGATGGTTAGTCACCATTCCTCAGCATACTAAGTCGACCTGTGGAAGGATTGTATTGCTAGAGCATTAGACACAGTTGCCATTACAGTTCGGGAGGTTGTGCAGGTGGCCGAGCTACCACCTCACACCCCCACAGTGAAATCCTGCACAATATGTAAAGAAATATTTCTTTATGGTAGAACTTTCATCCAAAAGCACGAATAATCATCTATTTGATTGGTCAACCATATGTTCATGAGCCAATGATGTGCCTTGTTAGTTTTTTGATAACTTTATTGCTTTATCACAAGGGTGGGTCAATGTCAATCCACAAAAAAGTAAAAGCTTGTAGTTGGGCTAGGTCTATGTTTCATGTTGTAATGCTAAGATAACTCCAAACAATCATTAGAAGAAAAATCAATCCGCGAAAACCAAAACAATACCCGACAAATTTGACCCCCTAACGTTAGGGGGTTTGGAGTTGTACCCCCGACTGTTCGGGGGGTCGGGGGTATTCAATACGCCTCTGGTTGAGAGATGAAACGTTTAACAGAATTAATTAAATGCCATTATTGTCACTCTATCAAGGAAGGCCAAGCATAAAATGGTTATGTTTTTGTACCGATTTGTATCCCATTGAGCAGGGATAGGACCAAATACAATTGAATTTATATTTGACTTTTAAAATGCAGTATTTTTTCACTTTTCAAAAATTGGAATTTTTATTTTAGTTTTAAAGCTGGGGTATTTGAATTTTGTTTGAACTTGAACCTTTTCATAAAAGTTATTTGAATCTTCATTTAAATTTAACTATTTTCAATTGTGGATACTTGAATTTCAATTGAACTTGGAGTTGGCCCTATCCCTGCCATTTAGTTACCTGTACTATATTGGTTGGTAATTGTTGTACTGTTGTGTACACAGTAGTACTCCTTGTATTTACTATGTATCTATGTATATGTTTTATTTGTTATAGTCTGTCTCAACTCACTCAGCTCAAGGTACTGAATCTATCTGGTAATAACTTCAGTGGTGGGCTACCCGCAGTCATTGCTGAGATCAACAGTTTGAATAAACTCTACCTGTTAAGCTGTCAGCTGACAACCGTACCTGAGGGGTGAGCCTAAGAATTAGTAGATATTACACAACAACAGAAACAGTTTTATTATTTTACACATCAAGTCTTTAATTCAACAGAAAACATTGTTGGTGATGTTGTAGAGGTTTTTGACCTTCACCCTACTTCAAGGAAAGTTTCAGCACAATTAATTAAATGACATCGCTGTCACTCCACACCTCAAACATGACAACTAATACTGTAAAATGTCAGATGCCAACTAACTTCTGCTGATTTTCTTGCAGTGGCCACCATATATCTAATGTATAAATGTAAGTCGGTTTTTGCGATGTTAGCTTAAAACTCCGGCACTACTGAATCAATCTTAATACAAATTCATATTCAGAGTCGTCATTACATTTTCTAGGTTATAACACTCTTGAATTTTTATTTTGCTATAGGATCGCAGCAATATTTCCAATAGAAACCTCATTCTCATCAGTTCTGCCAAGTTATATCCGGCCATATTTTTCTGCCTTTCATGACATCTTCGATTTATTTTGATTATACTCCGACATGCTACAGCCTTTTGATTGGTCAGCAGTGCTACAGCGAGTCAAGTAATAATATTTCTGCACCAAACAATTGTTTTGCTAGCTTTTTTCGGTCTTATAATTGCTTCTCCACCGACTCACCTATCAACTGTATTTGCTTTTCATATTCCAACATTATCTCATTGCTTATGCCAGCCTGTTATTTTTGTTTAGCAATTTTCTTGAAGCCCTTGGCTATATTATTAAAATGATTAATATAATGATAATAATAATAATATATAACAACAATAAATAATTGTTAGTTTTAATAATAATCAAAATAATAATTAATAAACACCATCTCCTCCTGCATTAGTATTTTTATGCTTGAGTAATCGTTAGCATTTTTATTAGTAGTATTATTTTTTTTCGTTATTTCTATTATTGTTTTATTGTTCTTATGATTATTTTTTTGTTGTTTTCCTTCCTTTTACTAATTATTATTATTGTTATTGTTGCCATTGTTGCCATTATAGCCATTGTAGCCATTGTAGCCATTGTAGCCATTGTAGCCATTGTTGCCATTGTTGCCATTGTTGCTATTGTGACTATTTAGAGTAATGATAAAAGTAATAATAATAATAAAAGTAGTTCTTATTTATATAGTAAAATTTAAAACAAAAAAATTTTTAATTATAAGTCATTGATTATTATTAATGTTATTATTTTTACTGTTATTACTATTTTTATTAATATTATTTTTATCATTGTTGTATTGTGCAGGATTTCACTGTGGGGGTGTGAGTTGGTAGCTCGGCCTACCTGCACAACCTCCCGAACTGTGATGGCAAATTGTGTCTATCGCTTCAGCAATTTCAACCCGCCCACAGGTCGACTAGTATCCTTAGGAGTGGTGCATTACCATCCTAGTGTACTGTCTAGCTGTCGGTTGCGTTAGTTATTCTAGTGCAAGGCAGAGGCCGAACTTTGAAGGGCGAACTAGTCCAAGCTAGGTTCGGCCAGCAGAGGTTCGGCTGATCTGTTTCAGTGCAAGGCAGAGGCCGAACTTTGAAGGCGAACTAGTCAAAGCTATGTTCGGCCAGCAGAGGTCCAGGCTGGTCTGCTTATTAATTGCTACTCGAGTAATAGAGCATTCGTTGTACGTGCATGTACTTAGCGCAGTGAAATTATTGTTAGAGAACAAAGAAACTTCTGAGAGTGTGCAAGCTGACTCTGACTTTATTACTGCCTAACACGGCTATTTATAAAAAGGATTACATAAGATATTTCTGGTAGATACAATAAAACAAAGGAAGCCACACCTAGCACAACTGGTTGGCTAGCATGGGCGAATCACACACAAAGGGTGGTACATGGATAAATGGTTGAATGATTGCACATGGCATACGTATAAGATTGCATGTAAAAATAATGTAAGACTAAGACACATAGACTGAATTGCCCTAAAGCGCGGGCATAGAACTAGCACATGTAGTAGGCATAGAACTGGGTAAGTGTTTGTGAGATAAGATATACCATAGAATGTTCGGTTGTTCGTTGTCGCCGGTCCTCCACACACTCCGCCCCATTGGCGATGGTGGCCAATAAACAAAGCGGCGGCGTCGAACGGTGTGCATTACTCCCTATATTGTCGGTTCAGCTCCTTTTTTATATCCTCTGCTCGCAGTAACAGCTGGCAAGCTTCATGGGTGATGGCATGTAGTTCACGGTCTAAAGCTTCCATGCGATGTCTGTGCTCCCTTCGTCGGCGGTTCCTCTCAGCTTCGGCCGAACGCTCACGTTCGGCTCGCCAACTGTACGTGTTTGGCTGTGGGCGCTCTCTCCTAGGTGAGATCGAGCGTCGGGGGGAAGTTATCCTCCTCTTCTTTGGTGGGGGGGATGACTCCGGCTGTTTCCCCAGTCGCTTCTGTATTGGTTCTTTCTCTGGCATCTTCTCTGTCGGTGCCTTGTCTGTTGTTACCTTCTCTCTCTCTATGCTGGGGGTCGGGGTACCGAAGGGTGGTGGTGGTGGTGATGGCTTGACAAAACTCGTCGTATCGAGCAGCGTCTACTTAATAGAGCGGCTTTGATTTTCCTCCATGTTCTGCAGTGCCTCCTTGTATTCGAATGTGCTTCAAGATGGCGTCTCTTGAAGCACTCTTCTTCCCGCACTTACAGAAAAAGAAAGTCAGATGCTGTCTTACGTGGTAAGTAACACGTTTTCTTACTTGCTGATAGTTACAGCGCTGGCACCTCCACTGCTCGCTGTCGCCAATCTGTACGGCCATATCTTTGATGGCAAACATCGTCTCACCGCTGAGCCATATCTCTCTGAGCAAGTTGTTGGCTTTTGGCGTCGGTGTTGTTATCTCTCCTTCCTCTACAACAGCAACACGTCTTATGTTGATGGCAGGTGACATGTCGGTTTTTCGTAACATGTCCTCCTTGCGAGGGACAGTTACTGCTAACCGCATCTGTTGGTCCAAAGCCTTCGTCAGTGATTGAATGGTAACGTTCGGCAGCTGCTCACCTGTGGTAGACGTGATGTCGATCTTTTCCTTTTTGTGTTGAGAGGTCCTGGCCATAGCTGGTGCTGTGTTGTCCGGTTGATCTACTCTTCTTGTATTGGGTAGCGAACTTGTTCTTGGCTGGCTGGCAACTGAGTGTTGGCGGCTTCTACACCTCTCTATATTTTGATTGGTGATGGCTACCACGTGCTCTCTCAGCGCCGCCTCCCACGTGGTATTGTTTTGATGACGTGGGATGGCGGTTTCTTTGCTGAGTTTTCCGGCGGGCATTTGTTCGCTACGTTGGGGAGTTACGTTCTCCTGTTTGTTGTTGGTTTCTTCAGTGGCGAAGTTATCGTCCTGGGGAGTTGTATTCTCTTGTTTATTGCTTCCTCCTCGTCCCTTTTGGTGATAACTCGTCTCCTTTTCTACCAACTTTCTTTCTTTTCTTCTTCTTTTCACCAGTATCCAACCGTTTTCGGCCGGGTTTTCTGCTAAGGTGTCCTCTGTAGTGGGGGCTCCACATTGCTGTGGGACTGCCCCTCCCTCTCTTGTCCCAAGGGGTGGGTTTTTGGACGGGTGTGATTCCCCCACTGTAGTATAACAGTGGTAATCGTCCAATCTCTTTGGTTTCTGCCTCTCTCGCTGCGGTCGTTCTAAGGGTGATGTGACTGCCGGATTTTGGCTCAAAGGTGGCCACTCCCTTTCATCGAGGGGGGGGCCTCTGAGGGCTGGGTGCCCTTTGGGTGACCTCCAGGGGTGGACTGTCTTGTCTTTCTATTCTGTCTCTTACACTTTCTTCCTCTTCGTTGCTTTCTATCAGTGCTGGCCTTCGCGGTGGGCTATGGCCGACCGTGGGTGAAGGTGGGGGTGTAGGTACTGGGGTGCGGGGTGGCCCGCCTCCTGGGAGGAGGTTCCTGGGCTCCTGGGTGGGTGGTGGTGTCGGTGGCTCTCTGACAAGTGGAGACCTGTCTCGTGGGGGTGACGGTAATGGCAATGGTAATAGTTCCAGCGGTTCGATTGGCACCTGGCGTGCCTTGGGAGGTCGTCCCCTTCTTGCCCCCTTCATGTTGGGCTGGAGAGCTGGCTCCCGACAGGGAGGTGCTCGGCCGACCGGCTCCTGGCACATTCTGTAGTGGCGTAGTCTCATCCCGTTCTGTATTGACCATTGCCCATTCCTTTCCACTTTGTACGTGTGGTTCGGGAACACTTCTGTCACTTGGTAGGGGCCCACAAACCGGGGTTGTAACTTCGGGTTGCTGCCCTTCACTCTCCTCTTGTTCTCTAACACGACGAGCTCCCCTTTCTGGAAGACGGAGGGTTCCTCGTCGTCCTGGCTGCTGATTTCCTGTTGCTGGTGTCTGAGATACTCGTGTGCCCTCTGGAGGTTCTCTTGCACTTCTGCAGTGTGCTCCATGACGTTGCGGGGTTCCAGGGTAGGAGACGTACCCGTTAGTTGGTCGGGAAGGCGGACCTCCCGTCCCATCACTAACATGTTGGGCGTTTCTCCTGTTGCTGAGTGGGGGGTGCTGCGACAGGCCCGCATAATTTGCGGCAGCAGACTGTCCCACTCATCCTGCCCTTTCGTCAGTATCAGGGTGCGAAGCGCGTCTCCCAGCGTCCGATTCTGGCGCTCCACCATCCCGTTCCCTTGCGGGTGGTAGGGGGTGGTCCTTGTCTTCTTGATGCCCCACAGGCTGCATAGTTCTTCGAGTAGTACTGACTCGAACCGTGCCCCTTGGTCGGAGTGTAGCTGTTCGGGTAAACCCCAGTATGCAAACACTCTTTCGTCTAGTGCGACGGCGACCGTGGGTGCTGTGGCATCGGGCAGCGCTATGGCGTCCTGCTAACGGGTGAAGTGGTCGGTGAGGACCAGCGCCCAACGGTTCTTCCTCTTCGTCAATGGCAGGGGACCGACTAGGTCGATCGCCAGCTTCTGAAAAGGTCGACCAGCATACATCCGCTGTCTGTGAGGGTTCTCTGCCTTCTTCCCGTTCTTAGCCACTTGACATACCTCACAGTCTTTGATTAGTCTCCTGACCAGGGGGGAAATGCCCGGCCAGTACCAATCCATCAAGATGCGCTGTCTTGTTCGATGAATCCCTGCGTGGATCATCCTGTGCGTCTCCCAGACGACCTGTGTCCTCCTACTTGGTGGGCAGACTACACATTGCTTTGATCTGGAAGGGTGGTGCAGCGTGATGATGAGTACCCCATCAGGGCGGATCTTCATCGCCTCCTTCCGCTTGTACAGTGTCTTCAACTCGACACTTCCTTCGGCCAATTCTCCTTCTGTGACGCTCCCCGGCCGTCTCAGCTTGGCATAAATCCGGCCTACCGCATCCTGCCCGTCCCTTTGCTCTTGAGCTAAGGTTTGGGCGGAGTGTACCGGGTTTTTCACAGTGAGGTTGACCCGCTCCTTTTTCTCTCTTCTCTCGGCAGACTCTCTCTCCAGCATGTCCCCCCGGTCGTCTCGGCTCGGCATAAGTCCGGCCTACCGCATCCCGTCCCTTCGACTGCTTCTGAGCCGAGTTCTGGGGGGATGTACCGGGTTCAGTGCATTGAGGTCGTCTCTCACCTCTCTCTGAGGTCTCTGTCCAGCCTCCTGCTGTAGCTCTTCATGGGAAGGTCCCCCATCTCTCTGCTCGATGGAGCCGCACTGCCTGCAGTCCGCACAGGATCCTTGTCGGCTGAGTCCATCAGCACTGCCATGGTGAGTCCCGGCTCGGTGCTCGAGCTTATATCGGAACTCAGCCAAGATCTCTAGCCAGCGAGCTATCTGGTTCGACGGCTCCTTTCTTCTGCACAACCAGCGGAGGGAAGCGTGGTTCGTCCGGAGCTTGAACTCCCGCCCGTAGAGGTAGGGACGGAAATGTTTCACTGCCTTGATGACAGCAACCAGCTCCTTCCGAGTGACGCAATAGTTCCTCTCGGCTGGTGCCAGTGTCTTGCTGAAGTACGCAATGACGCGTTCCTTTCCTTCCTGTACTTGAGAGAGTACGGCACCGACTCCTACCGCACTGGCGTCAGTGTCCAGGGTATACGGCAGATTGGGGTCGGGGTACCCGAGTACTGGAGCCTGGGTGAGCCTGGCTTTGAGCTGGTCAAAGGCTGTCTGCTCTGCTTGTCCCCACTTCCATGGTGTCTCCTTGCCTGTCATCACTGTGAGAGGTTTAGCAATAGTGGCGTAGTCGGGGAGGTATTGACGATAATACCCGGCTGTTCCTAGGAACGCCTGCAGCCCCTTTACGTCCGTCGGTGCTTCCCACCTCCTGACGGCCTCCACCTTCCCTGGGTCGGTGGCCACCCCTTTTGCACTTACTACATGTCCGAGGTACTTGACCTCTTCTTGCAGCAGCTCGCATTTGGAGGGCTTTACCTTCAGGTTTGCCTGGTGGAGTCGTCCTAGCACTTCGCCTAGCCTCTGTAAGTGTGTCTGGAAGTCGGGCGCGATGATGATCACATCATCCAGGTAGAAGAGCAGTGTTTTCCAGTGGAGACCTTTGAGGACCTTTTCCATGAGCCTCTGGAAGGTGGCGGGAGCTGACGTCAGCCCGAAGGGCAGCATCTTCCATTTCCACAGGCCGCTTCTGGTGGTGAAGGCCGACTTGTCGCTTGCATCCTGGTCTAGGGGTACCTGCCAGTATCCACTAGTGAGGTCCAACGTAGTAAAATATTTACTACCGGCCAAAGCGTCCAGCGACTCATCGATTCTGGGGATGGGGTAGGCGTCCTGTTTGGTTATATCATTCAGCCTCCGGTAATCCACACAGAACCTCCACGTATCATCCTTCTTCCTCACCAGCACCACGGGGGAGCTCCAAGCTCCATCGGCCGGCTCAATCAGGTCCTTCTCCAAGAGGTCCTTAATTTGGCGTTCTGCTTCCGCCTCTTTCTCTGGCCCCAGGCGGTGTGGTGGGCACCGGATGGGTCGAGCCCCCTCTACTGTGGGGATCGAGTGTTCTGTGAGGGTCGTTCTGCCCAAATCTCCATTGTGGCTACTAAACACCGTCTGGTATTTAATTAACAGCTCCTTCACTTGCTGCTCCTGCCATGGGTTCTGGCACCCTCTCTTAGCTTGCCGGAAGAGGTCGTGTAGATGGGGGGGTGTTTCCCTTCCTCCCGTCTCGTCCCTCTGTAGTCCTTTCTCTTCGGTCAACCCCTGGACGCCACCCTCTTCCACTCCCGTAAAGGTACCGATAACCTCTCCTGCGGGTAGCCTTAGGGTGTCCTGCGTCGGGTTGAGACATCTGACCAGCACGCGTCCTTGGGCGTCTGGTCGGTTGATACTGGTGGCGACAGGTATTCCACCCCGTATACTCTCGATTACTCCTTGGGGAAACGTGTCCCTCGAACTCAGGTGGCACGGAATAGTTACTTCCGTCTGTGGGGGCAGCTGGGTGTCCTGTCGGACTTGCACCTTGGACACGAGATTTCTCCCGTGGCGGTCGGTACACGCCAGCTCTATTCCTTGTATCACCAGCACCGGACGGTCGAATCCCATCTGGCATCCTTGGCTTGTCAAGAAGGGCATCCCTAGTATAACGTCCTCGTTGACCTGGCTTACTACAAAGGTCTCCTCAAACTTTACATGACGTATCCTTCCCTTCAGTGCGAGCAAGCCGTAGAATGGGAGTCTAGTGCCGTCGGCCATGATCCCATGGGAATTGTAGTGCTGCAGGTTGCGTTGTACGTGGCTCGGTAATCGGTCAAAGACCCGCTTAGCCAACAGGTTAGTGTTGCAGCCGGTGTCGATGAGGTGTGTTATCGCCTCTCCTTCTACCCTTCCAGGTAGGTAGTAGCTTGAACGGTACGGTCGTTCTATCTGGTTGAGCTGGAGGGTCACAGGTTTCGGGATGAATCCTTCCTTCTCCAGTGGGGGCGTCTGGGTTTGCCTGTCCTTCCTTCTGGGCCTGGGTGGTTCCTGCTGCTCAAGAGTCCCGTCGCCATCCATTTCCATTGCCACTGAGCTGTCGGGTACCGACAGGCTGGCGAAACAATTGTGAAGGGCGATGGGGGGACTAGTCAGGAGGTCCAGAGGAGGAGTCGCTCGCCGCATGGTAGCCGGTCCACTGGAGGGCGCCTGTGCCCCTTCCTTCTGGTGTGTCATTGCCCGTGTGCAGCCAGTCGGTCTCCCTACTGCTGCGGGCGGTAGTCGTTTCCCTGGCGACTAGGCCAACGGACGGTTCTACATGCCTTCCGGGTATGACCTATCTGTTGACATCCCCAACATCTCTTCGGTGGCTCCGTCTTCGTCTCCGCTTCTAGGCTGGCAATCTCCTTGCTCAGCCCTTCCACGGTCCGAAGTAGCTGTGCCAAGGGGTCCTGTACCTCTTGGTGTCGAGCCATCTCCTTCTGTTGGGTCATTTCTTCTTCCAGGGGGTCGGCCTCCACTGTCCTGATGTGGGGTCCGCCTAAGGGTTGGTGTGGTACTTGCGGGAATTCATTCCCTGCCAATATCGCCTCCTCCAGGTTCTGTGGCCGTACTGCTAACAGGTGACGTTGCAAGTACGTATGCCCCAGCGTACTGTGGAAGGTCTGTAGTACCAGCTCCTCTCTGTTCTGTCGTGGCAAGGTGCTGTGAGCGGCCTTGATGAGGTGTTCGACCGTGAGTGCGTGGTCTCTGAGACTGTCTCTGGGGTTCCGTCGGTAGCTTAGCGGTTTCGCTTGAGCCTCCGAACGGGTCATACCAAAGGTTGCCTGGAGTGTCCGCTTCACTTCTTCTACGGTCTCACCTCGACCACATCGTTCAGCTTTGCCTACCAAGGCTTGGCGTAGGTGGATCACCGTGTCTTCTGCCTGCCAATGGTTAGCGTCGGCCACCTCTTGGAACCGTTGCAGAAAGTAGTCCACATCCACTGTACCATCGTACTGTGGTACCTTAAACTTATCACGCGTTGTGGCTACTGTCATGCGGTCCAAGATGTGTGTGAGTGTCCCCATTATCTGCAGACTAGACGGATCCCTGTCTGTACTCAGCGCTCGTCTTCGTGTCGCCATCCTTCTTCAGGGAGATACTGTTTGTGGGTGTCTGTCAATCCCACTGCTGCCACCAATGTGCAGGATTCCACTGTGGGGTGTGAGTTGGTAGCTTGGCCTACCTGCACAACCTCCCGAACTGTGATGGCAAATTGTGTCTATCGCTTCAGCAACACAACCCGCCCACAGGTCGACTAGTATCCTTAGGAGTAGTGCATTACCATCCTAGTGTACTGTCTAGCTGTCGGTTGCGTTAGCTATTCTAGTGCAAGGCAGAGGCCGAACTTTGAAGGGCGAACTAGTCCAAGCTAGGTTCGGCCAGCAGAGGTTCGGCTGATCTGTTTCAGTGCAAGGCAGAGGCCGAACTTTGAAGGCGAACTAGTCAAAGCTATGTTCGGCCAGCAGAGGTCCAGGCTGGTCTGCTTATTAATTACTACTCGAGTAATAGAGCATTCGTTGTACGTGCATGTACTTAGCGCAGTGAAGTTATTGTTAGAGAACAAAGAAAATTCTGAGAGTGTGCAAGCTGACTCTGACTTTATTACTGCCTAACACGGCTATTTATAAAAAGGATTACATAAGATATTTCTGGTAGATACAATAAAACAAAGGAAGCCACACCTAGCACAACTGGTTGGCTAGCATGGGCGAATCACACACAAAGGGTGGTACATGGATAAATGGTTGAATGATTGCACATGGCATACGTATAAGATTGCATGTAAAAATAATGTAAGACTAAGACACATAGACTGAATTGCCCTAAAGCGCGGGCATAGAACTAGCACATGTAGTAGGCATAGAACTGGGTAAGTGTTTGTGAGATAAGATATACCATAGAATGTTCGGTTGTTCGTTGTCGCCGGTCCTCCACAGTATAAAAGTAGTTGTTTTTCTTTTTTTTTTAAAAGTCATTTTTAGTTAATAACACTGTGGTTGACTACTGCTCATTAATATTAGTACTGCTCTATACTCTCATCTCTTCCAGATCATTATATTCCTCAATTTAAGCACAAACAACTTTGATACAAATAAATATCATAAGCATTGAAACTTATGAACAAAAACCATAGTCACAGTGTATCATAAAAATAATAACAACCATGAATTAGCAATACTGGTAATGCATACGAAATAATGATATACGCCGCAATAAAAATAAAAGTAATCAAAAGGAACCCAATGTATCAGAGTTGTTCTCAATCTCTCGGGCTTTTTCAGCAGTAGTACTTTTTCTTATTTGTTTTTTTTTTGCTTTTTAAAGTTGCTTTCTGATGACAAAAAATACTTAATAACTATGAGTAGGTCTACAACAGCAGCGCAAAGCGAGTCTAGGTTTAAAGACTTGCAATATTTTTGACTATAGGTTTTTGATTAATTTTCATTATTATTACTACTCCTGCATTTAATAATGATTAATTGATCTATCTATCAATCCACAACATTGGTAACAAGGATCGTAGTTTAAATATCGATGGTAGACGGTTGATAAAAGATACAAAATATTATACAAAATTGCTGTATACAAAAATTGCATAAAAAGAGTGAAAAAATAGTCATTTGAGGAACGTAATCCGTAATTTGTGCAAAATTTGTACACTTTTTGTTTATTTTACTGACATTTGGCTTGACCTGCTGCTCAGCATGCCACGTAAGAGAACTGGCTCAAGTATTCCAAGCAACTTTTCTCCAGCTCCACAAGGTTTACGTAAATTCAGAGAAAATAAAAATGATTGCGAGTTTTTGTTACAATTGCGTTGTGATTGCCACACTGTAAACAGTGCATTTTTAGCTGATTTACTTACAGTTGATGCAGCATTCTAAAATACGTTTTCAAAATAATGAACAATGGGTTGCACAGTCACTAAGCATATATTTTGATATGGAAATTTAAAATACAAATACTTGAATATTGACCAGATTCTGTGAGTTGGTTTTTCACTAAATGCACAACTACAGCAAAGCCTTGAGTTGACTATTTAGAAATGTAATCCATGCTTTATGACGATCTCCTTTGGTGGGAAAATAAAAGAGTTGCACGCTCAACTCTTCAAAAAGAAAATTTAACGTTTTTACAAATTGTTGTTATGGGTGGTGATGTGCAATAGGGAGAGCAATGTGTTGCATGGAACAACCGCTACACTTCTTCAGATGTTGTGTAATTATGTTCAAAGATTCAATTATGTTATGAAGCAAGAGGGAAGTTGGCACACCCATGCGGCTATAAATTTATAATTAGTGCAGACAAAAATTTTCCAAGAACTGTTAGATGCTCTGATAGCACATTTTGTAAAATATATAACCAGTTACATAATGATTGAAACATGTAGACAAATTGAGCATCCTCAAGCCAACTGGCAAGTCAAAACTGGAGAAAACTCCATAACACTAGCCCCTCTTGATCTCCCTAACATCGTTTTCGCACTTTTTATGTTATCTTCACGGGCAACGCCGGGTATTTCTGCTAGTAAGATATAAAACAGGCAATATCCTGTCTGATTGAGGCTCAGCCAATCACAATCATAAATATTTATACAACCCATTAACTTGCCTCGCATAAATTTAATCAAATAATGGGCATAACATCTAGCCAACAGTATCAACCAATCACAGTCTAGCATGTTGATCTTCTGACAAGGCAGACAACTCTTATCTTCAGTTTTGTTTGTTATTGTATACCATTAATGCAGTTTTGTTAACAATCATGTGGGTCCACAGGCTAACAAGCTATATATACATATCACTATATAATAAAATATGCAGCCACTCAAAATGGCTGTTAGCGTGTCACAAAGATTTGGTTGTTGGGGTAATTTTTGTAATTCTTCATCCTAACTGCATTGGTTAGTGCTCTCAGTATATTTGCCTGCTATATCCATTATATTGCCTACTCTATAGGTCTGTAGTATTAATTCTTGTTGAAATCCATCACAATACTATATTATGTTGAAACTAAATGTATTGACGTATAGTTTTCCAAACATTTACAATATCTCAAATCTGATCTGTCAGAAAAATTTTTCACATGTCTTGAAAGGATAATGACAGTTTTGAGTTGGTTTTTGACAACAACTTTTCAAGTTTTAAACTAAATAAATGGAAAATCAAAATTATGAGTTGGAAAATTTGTTTTCTTAGTTTTATCTCTTTTAGCCATTAGTTCTTTTATTACATAGTAAAATTAAAGCTACGAGTCAGTTTTCTAAAACAAATTTTGAAGTTTTAGACTAAATAAATGCAAAATTAAAGCTACGAGTTGGACTCCTTTCAGACACGAACGGAAGGAAACAAATTTTTTTAATGGTTTCATTTCCTTTCAGCCATTATTTTTTGTATTACACAGTAAATAGACTGAGAGTTACGAATGCAGGAGGGGTGGAGGGGCTCAAGTAGAATGGGTGGGGGAGGAGTGTGATGGGTAAGAAATGAACAACCAGAGTTTCTCAGCTATCCCTGTTGTAGCCTACGTAGACAACTTTAGTTCCTGGTTTGGGTTGGCTCAAAGGTAGCTGTAGCTCCCCAGAGTAGGCTTTGAAGATGTGTAGGAGGGTTGTGGTAGTGACAGGAGGCAGAGGGTGTAATGGAGTGCAAGAGATGGAGGTAGGAAGGCTGCAGTTGAACAAGTTTAGCATGAGTTTATTAATTTATAATAGAAAGTGTGGGTAGTGTGAAATACAGCTATTGTTAAATAACTAAACAGAAATATCACAAGTAGTATAAGTTTTAGTATATCTAAATAACGTGGTGGACTTTGGCCTCACCTTCAGTGACACAACTGCTCAACACTTCAGCTAATGTGCTACAGGACTGGTTAGTCTCACACAACTGCTCAACACTGCAGCTAATGCGCTACAGGACTGGTTAGTCTCACACAACTGCTCAACACTGCAGCTAATGCGCTACAGGACTGGTTAGTCTCACACAACTGCTCAACACTGCAGCTAATGTACTACAGGACTGGCTAGTCTCACACAACTGCTCAACACTACAGCTAATGTACTACAGGACTGGCTAGTCTCACACAACTGCTCAACACTGCAGCTAATGTACTACAGGACTGGTTAGTCTCACACAACTGCTCAACACTGCAGCTAATGCGCTACAGGACTGGTTAGTCTCACACAACTGCTCAACACTGCAGCTAATGTACTACAGGACTGGCTAGTCTCACACAACTGCTCAACACTGCAGCTAATGTACTACAGGACTGGTTAGTCTCACACATCTGCTCAACACTGCAGCTAATGCGCTACAGGACTGGTTAGTCTCACACAACTGCTCAACACTGCAGCTAATGTACTACAGGACTGGTTAGTCTCACACAACTGCTCAACACTGCCCCCCCCCCCCCCCATCTACTATCTACTCTCCACAACTCTGAGCTTGTTGGCTGTTGCTTGGAGTGGAGGTCAAACCTTGATACAAAGTTAGGATTTAATAAATTTATTATTACTGATAGCCCAGAATGTAACAGACCAAAGCAAGATCCTAAAGTTACCTGCCAGGTAGTGCCAGTTGCCTGGCTTCTATTAAAGTATTTACAGGATATCCACAAGCTAGACAAGGCAACTACCAATCACAATAGTTTAGTGAGTTTGAGTGACAAGTTAGATTTTAAATAAGTTTAATCCACCCTTACCCCCTGCATCCACCCCTGGCCACCCAAGTACCATCCCCCAAGTGCCTAGCCACTGCTAAACTGACTGCTTTTTTCACCACCAACGGTAAATGAACTAAAGACAGGTAACATCTATACTCATAGAGTACACTTGTACCCTCCACCTACCAGGTCCCTGCCACCCACAACCCTCTCTCCCTTTCAACTTCTTCACAAAGATCTCTCCTCCAGCAAGTTGGAAGGCTCTATGAACAAACGGATAGACTTCAGCCCCTGCACACATAAACTAAAGTGGGCGGAGTTATGCACTCCCAAGTGATAACAGATGGTAACTTCTAAACCAAATGATGGCCAAGAGATGAGGAGTTGTAGCCAATAGTACAAGTGACCAATGACAGCTAAGATCAGAAAGAGATAGACAAGCCAATGCCCTAGTTACAGATGTATTGGACTACTAATGGGAAGGATTATAAATGCACCAATAGAAAGTGGAATTTCAAGTGAATGTGTTTTCTGTGTAAGAACGATCAAATTTAGTATCTAGTTAGTCTTGAATTAGGATTGTTACTGAATAAAGTACCTACTTTTCACTATTACAACTATTAATGTTTGGTTGACTTTTAATCTGTGTAGTGTGTCTGGAGGGTTGCCATAGTTGAGTTCTGTCTCAGCTGAGTTCTTGTGTTGAGTTGGTAGTGTGCTTTGTATTAGGTCAATGTAGAGCGTCTCTATTGCAAGTTAAGGTAAAGCTCGAGTACTCGGACCTTATTCAAGTACTTGGATTTTGGTCAAGAAAACCAGGAATTTAGTCAAGTCATTCACACTTGGATTTTTACTGACTCTAACGAAGAATTAAAAAAGTTCACTTTGAAATAATTCCAAGACAACATCTTGTTGTTCTGCAAGTTTTTGCCTATTTGAACTTTTCTTGTTAAAAATATCTTTCCCTACAACAAGGTCAATAAATCCGACATAGATAGGCTATCTTTAAATTACTTTGGTTTTAGCTGCCACAGGAGATGCAGGGGGTGTGGTTTAACATTTACTTCTTGATACAAAATACATTAATCTGTAGCTATAGCCTTTCTTTATCACTCAGTGCTCTCTAGACAAATATTTAATAGCAGTGACAAAGTATACAAGGCAGCAGGTACACGGTGGGAAGGTGTAACATCAACATTAGTGTTACATACAGAATATATATACTGTCATATGGTACACTATCTGAGGCTACCATTGGCCCCCAACCATAGCTGTAAATAAAGGGCAAGGCCAACTGAATTTTGACAATTCTAAGTTGAAAGAAAAATATTCACTTTTATATCTATTTATAGTACGATAATATTCCCTTCAGCAGCTGTGTGTAGCCTGAGTACAATAATCAGAGGCTTGGGCAATGCCAACAGTCATAATTATTGATCATGATAATTGTGACATCAGCGAGAGTGCACAACTCCAATTTTCAACCACCATTAATGGGACAGTTTAGAGGTTGTTACAAACAAACAAACCTGGTTCCCTTTGTTTTATGGATAACATGAACCTTGGCCCAAACTATTTTATGCTGGCAACTGTACATAATAACAGGACTATGTCAGTTTAACAAACATTAACGGTATGTAGCTGTTGTAATCGTTAGCTAGCAAACCTTGTTTCCTGCGTTAATGGCAACTACAAACAATTATTTTCAGCATTTATAAGTGAGCTAATTAAACAAAGTTTTGATATTTTGCCACAGTCAATATGAACATTAAACACTGATATTCGGTTGTTTCTTGTGTATATTATGTATGTTGTCATGTCTATACTAGATGTGAGATCTGAATAAAAACAAAACATGGTGTATACAAACTGTATTGATGATATAGTTATTGCATTCTAGCCCAACCCTTGTCTTGGGATGTGAAAAGTTGTTTTTGCTCCAAACCAGCGTGAGGTTACAATGAAACTGACAATTCACAAGATTTCAGATTATTACATGTACTTTTTAATTAACCATACAAAGGTTTTTAAACAAGGAATGCAAATACCTTTACAATATTTCAACTTTGAATTTTCCCTCAAATAAATGTAGGAGTCGCTATTCAAACTACGTATGAATGGAATTCCTAAATAAGTGAACTACCAGTTGCTAAAGGGGTTTGTGTAATGAGCTTGAGTTCCCCCAATGAATGTTTGTTACTTAGTATACTCACATATGTATCAGTCTCAACCACTCACTAAAGTTTTGTGTTGTCTAACCACTGTTCGATTTATTTGTTTTGTTTATTTGAGCTTTTTATTTAGCTTTCAGAACCTGAAGCAGCTGAAGGAGCTCAATCTTGGATGGAACAAGTTTAAGCATCTCCCTGCTGTAGTCTACAAACTCACTGAACTAGAGAGACTATATCTCCTCTTTAATAGTGAACTAGAGAGGATAGAGGATGACTTGCTGCATCTCACAAAACTCAACAGGTTGGAGTGTGCAAGGTGTGACTCTCTTGTTTACCCTCCATACGCTGTGTGTGAGCAAGGAGTGACTGCAGTGAGAAAGTTCTTCAATGACCTCAAACTAGCTAAAGGAATAGAGAAAACTGTTGTGCCAGTAGCTATCATTGGAAAAAGCCTGTCAGGTAAATCAAGTGTTGTTAAAAGCCTCCTGAGTGGTCAGCGCACTTTGTCTCATCGCCAAGCCAACTCTCCATTGGATGAAACCACCAAAGTGTTTGAGTTGAAAGACTTACAGCTACCAAGTTCTCAGCTCAAATTGATTGACTTTGGTGGCAATGATGTCTACCAAATTGCGTACAGAATGATGATTAAAGGGCAATACTTACCTCTCGTAGTTGTCAATCTTCAGGAGTTTTCCTCTCTTTCGTCATCTCTTGGGACCAAAGAGGCAACCAGGAAGGTGTGTTTCGACTGGCTGGCACATCTTTATTTAGCTTGTCCCAGGTTGGGTCATCCCATACTAGTAGTCACTCATGTGGACACGGTGGAGAGTGACACTGCTAAGTGCTGTGTCAAAGAACTTCTCAAACAAGTTGAGATTATTCGACAGGAAGTGCTGAAAGAAGAAAAAGAGCGACAAGCTAAACACACTTCGAGTTTCCACAACATACCGCATCTCTCCAACACAGATGTCCCCCTGTTTGCTCCTGATGACATATTTGAGTTTGGTGACATCACTACAACTTCAGTCAACATCCAAAGTCTTAAGAACAATCTAGAAGAACGCAGCAAAGACTTCAAAGTTGTCATTCCCCGACTGTGGGAAGAGTTGGCATCATTCATACACAGTCATGCAGACACACCGTATGTGTCTATCGCTGATGTAACATCAATGTATTCTAACAAAGACTGTCTTGTCATATTGAGATACATGCACAACATCGGTGACATTTTGTGGTTTGAAAACATGGTTGGCCTTAAAGACTACATATTCCACCAAATCCCTGCTGTCACTAAAATGATGACTGTTCTCTTTCATCACAGCTCTGAGGATCAATGGAAGGAGCGTTTAGCTGATTTCGTAACATTTGTCTATCGCGGACAGTCAATCAGCAAAAATAAATATGATACTTTGATTCAAAGGTTCATTTCGTCTGGAGTAATCGATGAGATTCTGCTAGTCCATCTGCTTGAGAAAGAGTCAGAGTTTCCACCTGAAGTCGCCCTCAAGTTACTTCAGTGCTTTTGCATAGTTTTTGGACCAATCGAAAGTAGAGCTGGAATTGATCACGTGATTCCGTTTTTTGCTCCGAAATCCAAAGATGATTCATGGAAGACTGATGGACCCCTACAGTTACGTGCAGACATCGTACTCGGTGGCCTGACCCTCCCAAAGTATGTACATCAACTTATAACAGTGACAGTGCTAAACCATTCTTTAGACTCTACTGACAGCATTGAAGTTACATACAATGGCGCTACAATCTACCACGGAGAGAGCACTACGCATCTGGTACACAATTTTGTGAATGGAACAGTAACATTACAGATCTCAACTCCTTTGAGCCTACTCGCTGGCTCTTGGAAACGCCTTATAGACACAGCTCAGCCGGTGTTCTCATTGATCTCTCAAGAGTGGAAAGCTTGTCATGTGTCATTTAAGTTCTACTGCTCCCATTGCCTCTTTCTCAATGACCCAAGTCCTGCATTTGACATTGACCCCAGATGGTTTCAACTTCGATCGAACTTCGATTCAACCACCGTGAAAAAAGCACCAGTTTTGGTAGAGAGATTTCAGGTGTTCAAATTTTTCTACCAACTGTGGTTTCAACCTATCAGTTCTGCTGCTGAGGAAGAAGCATCAGTTTTGGTAGAAAGATTTCAGGGAATACAACCAGTTACGTGTGACAGAGAGGCAGAAGTCAAGAAGAGCAAGAAGCCTTCAGTTCCCAAGCCATTCAAGTATCCATGTAAGTCAATAGCATACTTGTACATTGGTGGACAAATGGTAGTGACTGTAACTAACAAAATGTTGTATGTACACAAATGCTTAATAAAGATACACACATTAAAGTCTATCAGTTACCTTAGAAATGACTTGGATGTGATTTCAGGCTATGAGTTGTCAGAGGTTGAAATCCAGAAACTGGAGGAATACCTCTCAAGCCTTGAGTCCCACCGGTACCCAAGAACTGCTGGTAGAGTACACATAACTGTACATTACATAACTTTGTGTGAAGACTGTTGATTTAAAGTGGTGAAGTAAAGCTATTGCAACAATGCTATTGCCATTTATTGGTTTCTGTGAAATTCTGAATAACTAAGTGACTATTAAACTAGTTTTGTTCCATCTATACAAAACCTGTAAGCCTCCCGTCTAATGGTTATTCAGGCCTAAATAGTTGCCACTTGCTTTGGTAGGCTGACTAATATGTCCACTTTTACGTTTCGAGGTTTTGATTTTATTATTCTCGAGGCAGTAAAAACGTCTCTCTCTATTTACTGTATTGCCTGCACGTAATGGCAATCTTTACTTGATGCTGTTTGACAACCAGACTGCATTATATCAGCTTTACTTCCCATTTATAAAATTGATGAAAATTTGATAAAATGGTTGACCCTAACAAAAATAGGTTTTTTTTTCTTCATTCATGGATACTTCATCTCGATGTGACTTCATGGTCAATCTACTATTGTCTTATACACTTAATTGACTTGGTGTAACATAAGCTCTCTGTATGATACAGCTGCTGGAGGTGCTGCCAAAGGTGCTGCTGAAGATGCTGCCAAAGGTGCTGCCGAAGGTGCTGCTGAAGGTGCTGCCAAAGGTGGTGCTGAAGGTGCTGTTGAAGGTGCTGCCAAAGATGCTGCCGGTAGCAGACTACCAGAGGGAAAGAGAGAACAAGAGAGAGATGGTGTATTGTCTGCCAGAGAGAATGAGGAACAATGGAGTCCTACAGTTAGCTCTAATAAAGCCCTAAAGTTGGTACCTTTGAAGAAAACATTGAGAACAAAACTCCCCTCCAATGAGGTATTACTTTAGGTTTTCGGTACTTAAAACTGTTTGTCAAGTTAGACTAAAGCTCCAAGTCCTCCGTTGACTCTTGGTGATACATTGTTATCTTGTAGGTTGAGCCAAGCTTTGGTGTGCAAGTGAAATAGAATCTTTGCATACTTTTTGAAGGGCAAATATATTTCTAGCCACTTGAATGTGCATGTTAATAAAACAACTCACACCTGGCTGGAGTTTAAACTCATGGCTTTAAATCAAAACCACTGAGCACAAAGTGGGAAAAAGCAATCTTGCTTGAAAACAGTTAATTGGCTGGAAGATATCGTACAGAGAGTAAAATGTCTCCCATTAGAGTGGTATCGCGTGTAATTCATAACTCGAATGGGCTTGCCATGCCTGAATATCATCCGTATTCGCCGTTCCCTCGCGCAGGATGGTACATCCAGCGCAGGACGAAGCAGTAGGAACATGATCAATTTTTAATCCTGTCATTCATGCTGTGATTGGTTGACTAACCCACAGAGATTTTATTTGCAAGGTTATCTTGATTTTCCATGCGTTTACATATTATATATTTTTTAAAATAGCATTATATGTTATAATGGTTATATGACCACTGGTGTTTGTCAGAACCCAAGCATACAGTTTCCAAAACAATCATCGTTTGTGGTGGAAAAACTCAAAAAATAAATACTTCTGTGAAGGCGTAAAAGTTATAAATGATAATGAATTACATATTTTATAATAATTTTTTATCAATTACTTGACTAATAATGATAAAATTAATAATAAATAATAGGGTTTTATAAAATAAATATTATGAAAATAATCAGAAACAGGAAACCATGTGGGACTCACAAAATATTAATCCTGCTCTTATGATGTGCACTAAATCCAAGGCTTATTGTTTGTTGCAACTGACTCAGTTGTACGATCGACTCCTCAAATAGCCACATCAATGTAAGTAACACTGTCCACAGTGCTGTGTAGGTGTGGATAAATGTCATAAAGTTGTCTATACTGTTAGTAGGTTTGGTCTCCATGGTTAGCTATATGTGGTGTATCTACATAACAGATCAGAGTTAGTTCTATATATGTTAGTCAAACGGAATATCATCGCTCACTTTCACTTCATTCACTCCCCATTCACCACCCCATTAATGCTGGGGCTAGGTTGGGTAGTGAGTGTCTTTTTAAGTTGTTTCCATGCTGAGCTATTCCGTTTACTATTGAATTTTATAGTTGATTGTTGTTCTCTCTTTCCATTAATGTAGATAGTTTGATTGGCCAGTTGGTAGCTCTAGACTAAACTGTATTGATGCGATAGCGTATCAGGTTGATACACTTCTTTGGGCAATTGGGAGTTATTTACTCTATTAAGCTTTAGGAGAGAGAGAGGGGATAATTTCTAGTAATTCAGTACAGATATTGAACTTGAGATAAATGTTGAGAGTTGTCATCTCTACAATAATTCAAGCTTGACAATTAGATAAAAGCAACAGGGAAACACAAACTGATGATTTCACTTTGGTGCTCAATTGAACACTGCGTCTGTCATTTCAGTTGCCAGTCAGGCTCGTGTGGCATACCATCCATTGTCAGACCCTGACTCTGGTTACTGCAGACAGGCTCGTGTGGCGAGGGCATTACATGTACTTTGAGTAGACATGCAATCTTGTGAAGTGGTAGCTAATGATACTTTTGAATCTCCTTCAGATTCAATAAAAGGTTTTTAATAGACAAATTACAATACAACAGATACTTGACACCATCTACTCTGTTTGCAGAGGGACCAGGCAAGAGACAAACAGACATCTACAACTACCTCCACCATCCAGTCTACTACAACTGCAGGTATGTACTAGTGTAACGGATGAGAGATTTAGGCAACGCACATTATTCATCTATTTTCTACTGTCAGCTTTTTATCAACCAATGATACAAAGATATTCACAACCTTTCACTTGGTGGATTGCTCTGTTGTATTAGCAAAGTAGCACTCACTTTTGGCAGGCATCCAAAACATGCTACAAACATGTGCCTTTCCCTTTTATTAATTCAAGGATGTCAAATAGTTTCACTATATTACTGCTGACTGTTACAAACCAAAGCCATCCCAGGCCTAATGGCTGACTACTAGGGTTTGACTTGTTTGAGTATCTCTCCTTCATAGAATAATACTTTTGTTCTTTCAGAGCAGCAGCGCTTGAGTTGGCAATGTGTGTGTGTCAGGGTGTGTGTGTCTGTGTATGTGCGCGTGCTTGCAAGCTAGCATGCGTACTACAGTCACAGTTTACATTTCAAAGTGCATTCTGTTTGCCTGAGCTGGTGACCAAGTTTGGTTTGTTACTAAATGCTTGAATAAACTCAAACACTTGACTCTCTTTTTGTGTTTTATAGTCGTCTAACCTCAAAATAGTTTTAGAAATTTATAGATGTCAGTAATTGGGAAAAGTTTGTTGGAACTGAATGAGTAATGCTCTACCAAGACTGTGGTTCACAGATTTTGGTAGAGAGTTCAAGGTCATTAGTTTGTCCATGTAACTCGTACTCTGTTGAAATTTCTCTATCAAAGGCTTAACTATAGGTTAAATACTCAAAGATATGTTATAGTGCAAGTGTTTGTATCTCTAATATGAATGTTGCTCATTGTACATGATATATACCCAGATGGAAACATTGCTGGTGCCAGCTCTTCACTTGTTGGATCTTCCACTGCTGCAGCTAGTTCACTCGTGTCTCAAGACTTTGTCTACTATGAGTATATAGATGACCAAATATACAATGACAACTAGAAAGTCTCCTTCGCATTGGAGTCGTGCTCCCTTGGTTCAATGATCGTGAGTATGTAAAGCATTTTTGAACGCGTTCACTTGACTTTTCATTCTAAAAAGAATACCTCTCTCTCCGTTGGTTACATAACTATACTAGAATACTTTTTGTGTACGACAAGTTTTATTATCAAAAAGGTAGACATCTACCTGTTTGTCTCTAGCCATCATTTCACCGTGGAGTTCGATTAAAAAGAAGTTGAACAAGTGATCAATACCATTATCTCCATTATCTAAGTTGCCATCGGTTTGCAATAAAAGTAATCAACAATTTTGAACACTTTTGATTATTACAAACAAATTCTAGGAATACAATAAGCATCCAAATGGTTAAAATGCTTTCAACTTCATTACACCACCCAAAAGATATTTTTGTATTGCTAGTTATTATGAAATTGCCCTAATGCCAAAAAATGAAAACTCTAGCAGCAAATATTTTGATGCAAAGTGCCAGCAGATATATTTCATTAGTGCATCAAGTATATAAAATATGGTTAGTGTAAATAAAAATAAAAAATAAATAAATATTTAAAAAAAGGGTTTATTAACTGGGAAAAACGGACAACCAGTTGAAAGCTAAACAGCTTTATTTAGCTCACAAACCTTTTGGAAATAGTTTTCCACAAGCTAGTTGGACCTTAAATCATAAAAGTCAGAGTTTCTGTTTCACTGGTTTCTGCAGCTTCTTTTGTAAACTGATTTAATTCTCTACCACAATCTGTTTGACTAATTAGAAAACAGCCGCGGGGTTTTCTTTTAGCTTTTGATTTGGCAGCACGCAGGTTATACTGACTAGCGTAATTGATGGTTACGGGTAAACATATTATCTACGCCTGGCTTCATCAGGTTTCTCTATATAGAGAGTTAATTGCTCGTGCGATGATTCGTTAGAAAGGTCGGTATGCCAGTTGATTAGCCAAAACACTAATTGATGAAATTGTATCCAGGCGAAATCGTTACATACTCTAATGAACATTTGATATGTACAGAATCCGAGGTTTATTGTTTGTTGCAACCATTTGCTTTCAGCCCAGTGACCTTATGTGAGTTTATTTTAATTGTATACAAGGCGCACAGTTGCGTTAGTTACCAGCCATTTGGCAGACACCCAAAATATGGAAGTGCCACTTGGTTTTGTGACAAAAACAAAACAATAAGATTAATAAATGGAATGTTAGTTATTTATTTTACCTAATATTTATTATCATTTTTTTTGATAAACATCTGATTGAACAACAAGAACCTGCAATAGACTTCTCTAAAGTGAAGTGTGAATAAGGGCTCTTTTTGAAATAAAAGTGATTGATTTCATTGATACCGTAAAAAGTAATTAACTTTTTTTGGGAATACTCATGTTATTTTTATTTAAACTACTTCTATGAATTACTTTTGGCTATTATTTATATCTAAAGTTATTAATTATTTAAAAATTGATATGAAAGTTGAATGGTACAAGAAAAATAGTTTATAATTCGTAATTTTTATAACAAAAGTGGTAACATAAGCCCTTATTACTTGGCTTCAAACTAAATGTTTTGGTTTAAAACTCCCAGTGGGCTAAGAGGCATCCTGAGCTTTCAGATAAATGGCTCTTTTAAAGCATGTCAGCACTGATCACTTTTTGGTTGAGTTTCTGAATATTCAAGTCTTAAGCAGCAGATTGATGTATTAAATAACCCTCTAGTCTAGGCCTACTCAGTCCTGATTTACAAGCTTGGCAAAAAGCCATTGGCTTCAAATGCTCGTCGCATCAGCTGAAATTTAGCTTACTCTAACTTCCATTTATTACTGTGTACGTCATCTTCGGGATGTGGGCGTGGTCAATTATAATAAATAATAACAAATTTTTATAAATGAAGTTACATCGACTGTGTTTAAAATTAAATCTGATGGGGTAATTCATTGCAACAGGAATAAAGAATCCTTACGAAGACACCCCATCAAAATTGGATTCTAAGATTTAATGTTTGGATTCGCACGCTGCACTCATAAAATCGGAATTTGTGGTTTCTATCAATATGGACGCAATTAGTGCACACGCATAGTAAAAGAAATCAACTCCTGTTTATTATGCAAATTTTGGTATGTGAAATGGCAACAAGAGACGATTGCGGGATTTGTCAGGGGGTCCAATGTGATTACCATTACAAACAAAGGATCGTCTCACCTTATACTCTTTACATGAACAAAATCAAAAAAAATTGTGCTTCTTTTGGTGAGTAAGGGAACAATAAATGGTTTTCATACAAGAATGGACAGTAGTACGTAGGTAGAATAATAATAAATAAAATAATAATAACAATAAATAGCGAGATCTGATTGGTCAAATAAATACTGCGCAGCAAAGAAGTAAATACCCTAAGATGACGTCAATTTTAAGAAGTGTAAAAATTTGCGAGCCTTTCTGGAAGAGTGGCATTTTGCAGGCTTGTAGATCAGCACTGATTAGGCTGAGAGGGTTGTTCAATACATCAATACGCTGCTGAAGATTTCAGTATTTACAAAATTAACAAAAAATTGTTCAATGCTGGGATGCTTTAACTTGTCAATTTGCAGCGTTATGAGCTGTTGAAAATGAGCGATATTTTCTATAAGTTATAGTGTAATCACTCAAGCATTTGGCTGCAGAGGGTCACCTGACAAGGGGAGTTGGCCACACCTTAATTACTTCACTTGTGCTAGCACAAGCGCAATTTTTTATTTTGACAATTTTTCTCAAATAAAGCATCAGCTTTTAAAAAAATTGGTTGTCCATCCGATGGTGCAAAAATTCTTTGTGTGACATCAGTGGTTGTCTCAGAAAAATAATTGAGAAAAAGTACCTTTACATAAAAAAACAATGGTTTGTGGTCACAGTATCAAGCATTGCTGACAATGGTATTGTTGCAGTGATGCAAAATCAGTGACGCATGACCATCAAATCACTTAATGGTGGGATATAGAAGTTTTTTTTATTTATTTGAATATGACTCTTCAGTAAAATTATTTTTTGTCTACATAATGTGATTGGCCTATGATAAATAGTATAGCACTGGGTCGATAAAATAACAGAGAATGTGAATGATACGGAAATCTTAAGGGCCCATAGCACAATAGGAAGTTGCAGGCTTACAATGCATTTTCCACCCGTTATATTTGAAGTCCATAGCTATGTAGGCAGTGCAATGATTGGCTAAGTCTGCGCGGTAAATGGTGTCCATTTGATGCCTTTTTAAATTTTGTTTCTAGCATCTTCTGGTCCCAAGTTATTAAAAAAATTACTAACACAGGAATATTTCGAAAATTGAAAAAATCTGCTTGAAAAATTTACATATAAATCTTTTTGTCTTAATGCGCGCTATGCTCGCATGAGTTTTGTACAAGCTATATATTTAAATTTAAAAAATGAATTTTTCGCAAATTAAAAATAACGGATTATTTTTCCTCACCTTTTTCCAGTTTTTCTTGAACTAAAAATTTTTTCTATCATTTTTTGTTGCTATTTCTCATTGATGTGTCGTTACAAATATCTGGGACCAGAGAGAACAATAGAACATAGACGGGTACAAAGAGGGTAGGAAGTGGAATGGACAATCTCCATCAAAAATCCCAGCGGATTTTCACCAAAATTAATCCTCACCAGCTCACTTGTATTCCTTTAGTGCAGATGTACTAACAGAGCACCCACAACTAACACGTAAAACAATTCACTTTACTCTTTCTGACTGTTTTAGATGGAGTTAGCCTGAGGTCTTACCTGAGACAACTCTAACATTGTAAGTGTGTGGGCTGATACTTGTACACAGTGGGATTGTCACATACTACTTGTATACATCGTACACTCCATCCATAGATATACTATGTCTATATACTAACATATATATATTGTACTCTGTTACTTTCACTTGGCTAGCTGGCTTGTATAATCTTTTATAGCTGTTATTTCTCTCTTAGAGTTGTCTTCTCTCTCCTGTGTTTCATTATATTATACCTTGTGTGTATCAGCTTTGTTGTTTGTTTGAGCTTTTGGTTATTGCTTACTGGGTGAGTAATCTGCTCGTGACCCACAATGCTTTGCAGATGTCAATGGTACTGGGTGTATATTTATATTTGGCTGACATCTTGATTTCTGTCTGTCAAACACCACAGTTTGGTGTGCTGTTCAATAACCCCAGCCTGGTTTGATCAATTTATCTTTGATTTGCTTTTTTACATTTAGTATTACACAACAATTGTTCTTTCCATGCCTTACTACAATCACTTCTCTAACAATATTGTAATGCTTATGTAAGTTTTATCTTTTGCCTGGTTGATTGAATAAAATAGCTGCTAGTAAACAAAAGTTTTTGCCATTCTTTAAGACATTTTATCTACAGCCCAAGAACTAAACAGGAAGTTACCTGATATTGTAAAGGACTTGTGCACAGAGCTCTACTGAGTTACAACTGTTTTAACTTCCAACTAAAATGCTCAGGTTAAAATTACTTTGACTGGATCAAAGCCGTCTGTACTAATCTGGGTAGAATTAGTACAACTGCGGTGAATTCCCGTGTTGGAATTCCAGACTGATCAGACGGGATTCTAGCAGAATAATGTACTTTATTTCCTATCTGTACAGTAGGGCTTACAGCAAACAAGTGTTTACACTAGCAGTCCTAAACAAACTCTGATGAATATGGCAATAAATGCAATATTTATAAATCAAATTATGCTAATGAGCAATTGAATTACAGGCAGTCATTGGCTAAAATAGTTCTACCCAAATATAAAGTAAAATCCTTTATCAATACATCAGTTTGTGCTTCTTCTCCAGGAATTGATGAGCCCCCACTTGTCTTTAAAAGCAACAGGCTCAAGGCATTTCATCTTTACTAGCGGTTAAGGTCCTTCTCACATCACTCAACTAGCTTTGCATGTTTTGAACATTTTCTTCCGCTTTTTTGTACTGGGACAAGTCTGTGACGTTTGCCAATTCTATTGAAGCGTTTCGCTTTCTCTTCATCATTAAATCCTCCATTGAGTTGGAATACAAGGGTGGCGTGTTTCCTTTCTCCTCTGCTGGCTTATCATTTCCAATTATTTTCTTTATTCAATGGCCGATTTCCTAACCACGCTAGCGATATCCCTTTCGCTTCTTGGCAACTGGTTATACTGAGCCGTCAACAATGTGATTGGTCCATTTATAATACCTTCAGCGCACCCCATCAAAATCAGATGGTTTTTCGCATTAGCTATTACAGAGTTTTGAATTAAAACAGACGCGTTGTGATTGACAAAAGCACCGCCGCATTTCTTTTCAGCTTTTGGTGGAGAGCTTTAGTTATTGTACTAGCATGTTCTACATCCGGTTATAATTCTATGTGGGATGAACCGATCAGTATTTTTATTTATATGCTTTCACTTGAGCACGTATGACATTATAGGGTCGTTCGAGACAAAATATTCCAATAGCCTGTGACGATCGTTCGTTTGCTCAGTCGTATCTATTTGTAGAACGAGTAAAGTTTCTTCGTCGCTTGTTCAAAAGGAGTCTTGTGCATATTTCGTCGTTCCAGGAGAGCATTGACGAGCCAGATAGTTAATGGAAGAACCCTCTCGAGGGTTTTTAAAAAAAGAAATAGTAACTATTCAAGGGAACATTAAACGAATTCTTTTCAGAAACAGATTCTGAACAATATATGTTTTGTATACAAAGCATTAGCATCAGTTTTACCAGAAACTTCATCCATCCAATTATTTTATTCAACAGCAAATATGTATTTGCAAAGACCTTTTAAGTGAAAAAGACTTCTGCCAATGGGAATCGTACATCGCTCCTGGGAACAGCAGGAGACACGCTCAGCCATCAAGCTACAAGCACATGTTGCTGATGTAGATTTAACTTAGAATATACCAACAACTATTTTGCGATAGCTTTTGTTTTACAAAAAGCAGCTCTTGCAGTTGCCTAGATGCTTTTTGCTTTCTGGCCACCCAAGCACTTGCTTCACCACTGCCAATACAAACTTCACTTTTGTTACTTCATATGCTCATGTTGAATTTGCTTATCTGCCCTTAATATATTTAAAGCTAATCATTAGTAAATACATCTTATGACAGACCATTTATGCGAAAAACAATTCCTCACCTGGGGTCGAACCCAATCCCTTTCAGCAGCAGGTCACAGTGTTAACCGCTGGGCCATCATAACATGGAATGCAAACAGCTTAAGATAACAAGAAGGATGTATGGCCTACATAAAAGAAATACTTGTGGTATGGACATCGCTAAGTACTTCTTAAATTTTTTCAAATTTTATTTCAGAACTGTTCGATTTGCCACCTGGTTACTATTTCTGATAATAATTTGAAACGAAAAGAAATTTTCTCAGCGAAAACAGTTCAAAATGAACATTTGTGTCACATGATGATTCCAGTGTAGGCTGTGACTCTTTTACCAAAGATCTGAAACTTGATGGAAAGTCATATAAAAGACAGTTACAATGCGATCGCAACCATGCAAAAATTATGCAATTCGGAGCAATGGTCTAACAGTCATATTTGTTTTGTTGTTTTGAAAACCGTTTTCAAAATTGGGATAGCTGAATTGACGGTGATGAGAGAAACTTGGAATATGAAATTTTTGAAAGATTAGGCATCAGGCTATGTGGCCTGATGTTTTAATTGTTGCTGGCTAGTTCCATTCTGGTCTCAAAAAGCAATGAAAAGTGCTGTTTTTATTGGGGTTTTCCAAATTGAAAATGAAAAAACTTGAAGTGTTTAGTGCGATCGCTTTGAAGTTCAAAATGGTACATCGTTACACTATGGCACATGTTTGCTGCAAAATTGAAGTCAATCGACGAGTTGGTTCTCTGATGAGAAGCTGTTTTATGCTTAAAAAAGGAGAATTTTCTTAAAATCTAAGATGGCCGCTTCCGATCAACTTTTTAACTCCATTTCATCATGACGAATCAAAAGGTGAGCAAATTGCACCATCTTTCAAAAATTGGTAGTTTTCGTCAATCGAGCTTCGTTTTTTATGCCAATTTGATGCTCTGAAAACGAATCTTTAACTGTTTTTGCACTTGAATTGCGATGTCCTGGAATGTTCTGTAACTTTGTAAGACAACTTACCTTTTGGTCCGAAGCCTGTCGATTGCGAAGCAAAAAAACTTTGTAGCTCCAGTTATTACGGTTCTTGAGAAAAGGTGGCAACAGTTCCATAAAGTTTGCTGCGAAAGAAGAAAAGAAATAATACTAAAAGCAGGCAGCACCTGCCCCTGCACGAGTTACAAGTAACTGCTCATATTACCTAATTGTTATGTAACCTGACAACACCTGTATAATTGTTGTACCTCTGAGACTAGTTGGGTTACCTGAGCAATGACTACCTTATCATAACAATGGGTTCAAACAAAACTAAATAATTGATGTACCAAAGACTGTTTCCGTACACAAAGTTAGTTTATGAGACCGTCTCAGCTCTAGCAGTGACAACTCCTATCAAAGTGTGTGCACCAGTTAATAGATATGATGGTCAAGAACAAGGCTACTCAAACTGCGGCCCCAGGAGCAAAAGTGGCGCCCAGCAACTGATATTGCGGCCTCGGGGCCCTCGTTCTACAAAAATGGTTGTCAAAAACTTTTTTGAGTCAACTGATGTCTAATTTTGGCAAAACTGGCTTTCCTCATGAAATTTTCAATGGTCACTTATTCAGAGAGACGCTCATCGCCTTCATTGTTATGCAAGGCAGGAAAACATGGTTGGCAGCTTTTTAGGCGTTGATTCTAACATGTACAGACCTCAAGCAGGATCTTAAAAAAGTTTTCACTGTCACAGCAAAGGCTGGTGCAAAGACCTTGGCACGACGGACTCATGGACTGGATGGGAGAATGAAAAACTTCTACCTTCACTTTCTTGACTTTCTTTGTATTATCAAAAAAGTGTTTTTGCTTACTAAAATTCATAACAACTTCAAAGCTGTCATGAAAACCTCCACAAAATTAAAAAAATTTCTGAAAGAAAGCTCATCGTTTTGACATGTAAGAGTTTTTGTTGGAGAGCTTTGACACTGAACATAAGGATCTACTAACATATAACAAGGTAAGACGGCTGAGTAAGGCAATCTGTTAGCTAAGCTGTAGGTGATACAGAGAGCTTTGATACTGAACATAAGGATCTACTAACATATAACAAGGTAAGATGGCTGAGTAAGGCAATGCTAAGCTGTAGGTGCTACAGAGAGCTTTGATACTGAACATAAGGATCTACTAACATATAACAAGGTAAGATGACTGAGTAAGGCAATCTGTTAGCTAAGCTGTAGGTGCTACAGAGAGCTTTGATACTGAACATAAGGATCTACTAACATATAACAAGGTAAGATGGCTGAGTAAGGCAATCTGTTAGCTAAGCTGTAGGTGGTACAGAGAGCTTTGATACTGAACATAAGGATCTACTAACATATAACAAGGTAAGATGGCTGAGTAAGGCAATATGTTAGCTAAGCTGTAGGTGCTACAGAGAGCTTTGATACTGAACATAAGAATCTACTAACATATAACAAGGTAAGATGGCTGAGCAAGGCAATCTGTTAGCTAAGCTGTAGGTGATACAGAGAGCTTTGACACTGAATATAAGGATCTTCTAACATCAACTAACAACTGGCGGCAGCGCGCTACCAACCTCAGCTAGTGATTTTCAGCCCCAAAATCCACTACAGAGATTTATACTTAAACCAGTTGTTATTTGTCTGGCAGGTTGCCAGATCAAGCTGTTCTGTGTTCTACCGTGTACGGCAGAACTTACCCGGTAACATGCTATGATCATTAGAGACACTAACACTGCTACGACAGCGCTAGTAGTAATATATGAGCAGATCTCCCTACCAAGTGTTTTTTTGTGGATTTGATCTTGGAGTTGAGACAATGGGTTACGGCGTTGGATGAATTCGCCGAGTTTATATTGTATTTCATTTGAGGGGTACTTGAGTGGCATTTGAATGGCATTTAAGTGGCATTCGAGTTTTGATTATTTTTTTACTTAATTTGAACTTTTAAATTTTGAATGTATGGCATTCAAGTTTTGATAATCTTGTACATAATTATATACATAACTTTAACTCATAGAGCATCTAGATTTTGAATGTATGGCATTTAAGTTTTGATATTTTTTTGTAATTCGACTCATTATATCTACATTGAATAAATACAGTAATTAAAAATGAAACAATATGTGAATATATACATTTATTGTGCAATAAGTAGGGAAAATTTCATATAATATAGCTAGAGTCAGTAAATATTAAATAATACCAAACACTACAACTTGTAATGACAATCAATGCATAAGCTTTTACTAAAAACTATCTTGAAAACCTTCAAAACATGATCCCAAATGGAAAAAAAATGGATAAAGTTAGATATTCATCTATTTGTTTACATCTACAAAAAAGAGGTATTTGGTGAAATATTTTTTCGATTTATTCAATTTTCATTAATTTTTACAAAAACAAATCATCCTCTAAATGGTTAAATTTCATCTAATTGTACAAATTTACAAAAAAAACTGGGTATTTGGTAAAATATTCTTTCATTTCATTAAATATTCATTATTTTTTTTGCAAAAAAAGAAATCACCCTTTAAATGGTTAAATTTTATCTGTTTGTATATCTTTACAAAAAACAGGGTATTTGGTAAAATATTTCCTTTACTCTATTCAATTTTCATTAATTTTTTCAATAATTGCTTAAATATACATTATTCACTATTTTCTAATTGTATAAATTTACAAAAAAAAAACAAGGTATTTGGTAAAATATTCTTTCATTTCATTAAATCTTCATTATTTTTTTGCAAAAAAAGAAATCATCCTTTAAATGGTTAAATTTTATCTGTTTGTATATCTTTACAAAAAAAACAGACTATTTGGTAAAATATTTCCTTTATTCTATTCAATTTTCATTAATTCTTTCAATAATTGTTTAAATATAAATCATTCATTATTTTCTTATTATTAGGTGAGCACCCTATCATACAAAATTAGTTTCTTGAGTGAAGGTTTTATCCTGCATTTTCCTTTTGAATTTTTTTCAAAAATCTACCATTTTTTTCAAAAACAATCATTTATATATACAATTTCCATTATTTTTTAAACAGAACAATTCCTATCTCTGAGAGGTTGGAGATATTGGGGTAGAAAACTTAGACATGATGATGAGAAGGCTATGGATTTTCCCGTTTAAGAACAAACCATTTTCGATGGCAATTTCAATTCGGAAAACTAAAACAATGCAATTTGTTTTTCAAAACGCAACCATCAGAAAGCTTTTGTCATGATGAGGAGGAGGAGGCTATGGATTTACCCATTCAAGAACAAACCATTTTCGATGGCGACTTCAATTCTAAAAACGAATTAGAACTGAAGCATGTAGTATTACGTAATCATTTTTTTTAAAGAAGAACAATCCATTTTTGATAGCAACTTTAATTCTAAAAACTAAATCAATGTAACTTTTTTATTCTTTGTCTCCCATGAAATTGTTCAAAACGAATTAGAACTGAAGTATGTGGTATTACATGATAATTTTTTAAAAAAAAACACATCAAAATCGACAAATTACTCCTCTAGATAGTTCAAGTTTACAATATTTGAGAATTAATCACAATAGAAACATTAAGCCTACTTGATAAAAAAGAATTTGACTGTTAAATTTAACTAATTGATTCAATGTTATTATTTGGATCTTTTGAAAATAAACATTTCAATGAAAACATCATATTTAGTCTTTGACACACTTGAAACCATTTTCCAGTAAATTTTACCAACAATATTTCAGAAATTTTTACTAGATATTTACAAAAAAAATGAGGTATTTTGGTAAAATATTCTTTTATTACATTCCTTTTTAATTTTTTATGTTTTAAAACAGGGTTTTATTACAAATTTTTTTGTTTTTTCAACTTTTTGATAAAAAAGAATTTGACTGTTAAATTTAACTAATTGATTCAATGTTATTATTTGGATCTTTTGAAAATAAACATTTCAATGAAAACATCATATTTAGTCTTTGACACACTTGAAACCATTTTCCAGTAAATTTTACCAACAATATTTCAGAAATTTTTACTAGATATTTACAAAAAAAAAATGAGGTATTTTGGTAAAATATTCTTTTATTACATTCTTTTTTAATTTTTTATGTTTTAAAACAGGGTTTTATTACAAATTTTTTTGTTTTTTCAGTTTTTTAAAAAAATAATCATTATAATATACAGTTTTCGATATTATTTTAAAAAAATAAATATATATAGCGATTTTCACTTTATATTCTTTTATTCCATTCAATTTTCAATAATTTTTTGAGTGAGGATTTTATCCTACACCTTCCTTTTAAATTTTTTTATTTTTTTAAAAAATAATCATTGAAATATATAGTTTTCGATATTATTTTAAAAACAATGTATATATATATATATATATATAGAGTTTTTCATGGTATTTGGGAAAATATTTTTTAATTTCATTCAATTTTCAATAATTTTTTGAGTGAGAATTTTATCCTACACAATCCTTTTAAATTTTTTATGTTTCAAAACAGAGCTTTATTACATTTTTTTGAACTTTTTAAAAAATAATCATTGAAATATATAGTTTTCGATATTTTTTGATTTTTTTTGTACTTTTTAACTTTTTTAAAAACTGTCAAAAAATCACCAAATTACCTCTCTAGATGAATAAAATTTACTTTTTAAAAAATAATCATTGAAATATACAGTTTTCGATATTTTTTGATTTTTTTTGTACTTTTTAACTTTTTTAAAAACTGTCAAAAAATCACCAAATTACCTCTCTAGATGAATAAAATTTACAAGTAAATAATTGTAATAGAAAATACCATATCTAGTTTTTACATTCATAAAACTGTTTTATAGTAAATTTTCTGTAATACAAACTACTATAGCTTACGATATCAATGGTTACAAAGTGCTTTTCTTGAACAATATCTTTCTCGATATTCTTCTGGTATATTATTAGACCCAGGGAGGAACTCTTGTATTCCGTATTCTCTGTGATCCAATAATTGACTAAAATACAAAAGTTATTCATTATATAAATAAATTTTACCGAATTTAAATTTTACTCTTAGCTACATTAGATAGTTTACATTTTATATATAACAGGAAAATAACTCACTGAGTTACATCATTCAGCTCAATATTTCTTAGGGAAAGTTCTTTACTCTGTTTTCTTTTTACGATAAAATGGACTAAAATAAAAAATGATGTATTAGTATAGTATGATTAAAATTAATGTAAAATAAATATAAACTTTCGTTATTTTTTCAACATCTATGTAAAAGAAATACACTGATTACACACGAAAAAGTCCTTTTTTTTCATTTGGTGTGATTTTTTTTTCAACTTCTAGCTAAAAAAATACACTGATTACACAAAAAACCCTTTTTTTTAATCCAAAATATATATAATTTAAAAATGTTTTACAAAAAAATGTATATGAATTGATCATTTATGTGAAAAACTAAACATTTTTGTAAAATAATTATAACCTTTTTGTTATTTTTTAAACTTTTATGTAAAAAATACACTGATTGCACAAAAAAGTCCTTTTTTTAATCCGAAATAGATATAATTTAAACATGTTTTACAAAAAATGTTTATGAATTGATCATTTATGTGAAAAACTAAACATTTTTGTAAAATAATTATACCCTTTTGTTATTTTTTTAAACTTTTATGTAAAAAAATACACTGATTGCACAAAAAAATCCTTTTTTAATCCGAAATAGCTATAATTTAAAAATGTTTTACAAAAAATGTTTATGAATTGATCATTTATGTGAAAAACTAAACATTTTTGCAAAATAATTATAACCTTTTGTTATTTTTTAAAACTTTTATGTAAAAAAATACACTGATTACACAAAAAAGTCCTTTTTTTAATCCGAAATATATATAATTTAAAAATGTTTTACAAAAAAGGTTATGAGTTGATCATTTATGTGAAAAATTGAACATTTTTGTAAAATAATTATCACCTTTTGTTATTTTTCCAACTTTTATGTAAAAAAAAACACTGATGATACAACAAAATCCTTTTTTAATTCGAAATATATATATATATATAACTTAAAAATTTTTTACAAAAATGTTCACAAATTTATCATTTTAAGGGGTTTTTCATTGTAAGAATACACAAAATTTTCACAAATCAACTTTTCAAAATTATGGTAGAAATTAATAAAACTTACCTATAGTGATATGAATCCCTTGAGTTATAGATTAGCTTCTCGAGAGTTTGTTCTCCACAGTCTTCTTTTTCAGCATCATCGAAGTGGTTGAGAAAATCCTCAGATTTTGGATTATCAGCCAGTTCCGAGGCTTGGACGAAGGCTTGATGAGCTGCGAGTACACTGATGTTGTAGAAAATTGAATTGTCTGCGTTTCGACTCAGGCCCTTGAACAAAATCACTCCAAATCTCTCCGATGTCACAGCAGAAGCTATTTGATGAGGAATGCGCATATCTCCGATCAGTAATTCTTCATCTACAACACTTCTGTATTGAACTAGAAGAGTCTCTCCATTTCCATTCCATCGCCTGTCAGACTTTGTTATAACTTCAGGGTTTTGGAAACATATGACACTATCTGTTGGGAAATCCTGAAGATTAGCTACCTCGAAATAAGCATTGATTTGTCGCATACTTTTTTCTGGTAATACATCAAACACATTCTTACACCTCAAAGTAGTTCCTGTTTCTGTAGCAGCACGAAAAATTGCTTTTCCAGTCTTTTCAACACCCATGTAGATCAAAACCAGTGGTCTTATTTGCGAAGCTTCATTGACAAGTAATCCCGCTGCTAATGGAATAGTGCTCTTCACTCTAACTACCTTTCCATCCTTTTTATAGTTGTATATGATGGTGCAGTTCGTTTCATCATGGAGCTCAACGGTTAACACCTGCATAACTGTAGGTATTGGTAAATCTTCAACTTTGACTATGTTTTCAATGTTTCTTCTGGAAGCTGGAGATAGAGTGCTTAACAGAGAGGCGCTTTTGATGATGAGAGTTGCCAGAGTATTCAGACTGGCGCTTTGAAAGGGGATCATAGTGCGTTGAAGAAGTACATTGTCATCAATCACCTTATCTTGTGAAGGTTTTGATTCTTTATTCTTCAGTTGTTTTGATATGACTTGTGTCGACATTCTAAAAGATAAAGTAAAAATCCATGTTATGATTTCTTTTTCAAACCAATTTGAAGATATATATACATATATATATATATATATATTTACTCAATATCATACCACTATTAGTATCTAAATCGATAAAAAATTAAATTTATACTCAATCAAGTTGACTTACCTCCAAACAGAAAAGTCCTTCTAGCAGTTGTAGTAGATGATGTTGTAGTAGATCTTGCTCCTTCAGTTGCTAATGTCGAAGTGACTGCTTTCTGTGTAAAAACAGTGCTTCTTATATAGCTGAAACCATGCCATTTATCATAAGGTTAAATTAATGAAACATTGTTTCTACGGAAGAACACCAATGCTTTCGCGGGAATAAATAATTTATTTTCACGCGAATACAAACCAATGCTTTCGCGGGAATAAACATTTTATTTTCACGCGAATGGAAACTGTTGCTTTCGCGGGAATGAATACTTTATTTTCACGCGAATACAAACCAATGCTTTCGCGGGAATAAACATTTAATTTTCACGCGAATGGAAACTGTTGCTTTCGCGGGAATGATTACTTTATTTTCACGCGAATACAAACCAGTGCCTTCGCGGGAATAAACATTAAATTTTCACGCGAATGGAAACTGTTGCTTTCGCGGGAATGAATACTTTATTTTCACGCGAATACAAACCAATGCTTTCGCGGGAATAAACATTTTATTTTCACGCGAATGGAAACTGTTGCTTTCGCGGGAATGAATACTTTATTTTCACACGAATACAAACCAATGCTTTCGCGGGAATAAACATTTTATTTTCACGCGAATGGAAACTGTTGCTTTCGCGGGAATGAATAATTTATTTTCACGCGAATACAAACCAATGCTTTCGCGGGAATAAACATTTTATTTTCACGCGAATGGAAACTGTTGCTTTCGCGGGAATGAATACTTTATTTTCACGCGAATACAAACCAATGCTTTCGCGGGAATAAACATTTTTTTTTCACGCGAATGGAAACTGTTGTTTTCGCGGGAATGAATACTTTATTTTCACGCGAATACAAACCAATGCTTTCGCGGGAATAAACATTTAATTTTCACGCGAATGGAAACTGTTGCTTTCGCGGGAATGAATACTTTATTTTCACGCGAATACAAACCAATGCTTTCGCGGGAATAAACATTTTATTTTCACGCGAATGGAAACTGTTGCTTTCGCGGGAATGAATACTTTATTTTCACGCGAATACAAACCAATGCTTTCGCGGGAATAAACATTTAATTTTCACGCGAATGGAAACTGTTGCTTTCGCGGGAATGAATACTTTATTTTCACGCGAATACAAACCAATGCTTTCGCGGGAATAAACATTTAATTTTCACGCGAATGGAAACTGTTGCTTTCGCGGGAATGAATACTTTATTTTCACGCGAATACAAACCAATGCTTTCGCGGGAATAAACATTTAATTTTCACGCGAATGGAAACTGTTGCTTTCGCGGGAATGAATACTTTATTTTCACGCGAATACAAACCAATGCTTTCGCGGGAATGAAAGATTTATTTTCACACATTCACCTATATAAGAGACAACGGTTTCAGACAGAAAGCATCCAGTTCAACAACAGTGAGCAAAGGAGCAACATCTATCTACTACATCTTCCATTGCAACTACTAAGAGTTCTCTCTTCATAAAGGTAAAACTTAAACTCAAATATTTCCGCTAGCTAACACAACTACTTGAAGGCTTTATGACATATCTATCTTTAAATTGGTTATAAAGAATTGAATCAATTTTTTCTGTTTTTTTCAGAATGAATACTCAAGTCGTAGAAAGTCAACCATTGTATCTAAAGTCAGAATCTCAGCCTGATGAAAAGGTAAGAATTAATAAAAAATACTATTTAACACCTGTTGAACACCTTTAATTATTTTAGTTATCTAATTATCGCTTGTATTTTAGAACAACGCAACAACAAACCCAATCTACTTAAAGGACTTCCTTCCAGAAATATATCATAACTATGTGATAAATAATGATGTTGTTGAAAAAAAAGCTGTAGAACGTTTGACATTTCAAGTTATAATATTCTGTATAACTCAACACATGATGAGTATGGGGATGTGTTGTAAGAAACGTGATATATCTACAGAACGTTTTGATGACATTATAAAAAACGGTTTCGAAATCGTTTTGTCGATGGTGGAAGTCGTTAATATTAATGATTTTTTAAAAGAAATTGAAAGAAGTGCTTGGAATCAAATAGTTTTCAAAAAATTATACAACATGACATGGAACAAAAAAACTTTTTATAAATTCAGAAAGCATATTTATAATTATGTCCAAATAGATAAAGCTCTATCCTCTTCTGTAGGTATTTTAGAATTAATGTTGGAAGCGTTTCATACATATTTATGAAAAAATTTTAGTTGTTTTTTATTATTTTACAATATTTTGTTCAAACTATTATATTTTATTTCTTACCAATTTAGATGTTATGTTCAAACTATTATATTTTATTTCTTACCAATTTAGATGTTAAAAGCGGTATGATATTAAGTAAATACATATATATATATATATTTGAACGCATCCTTTGTTGTCTGTCTCCACATCCCGATAGTTTAATAAGCACATTCTCAATCTACCATAACTCTATGATCTTAACCGCTTTTGGCATAAATACATATATATATATATATAAGACACTCTAAGTAATAAATACACTCTTAGCCACTCATGCAAATATTACCCTTTTATTTTTAGAATGTTATGGATGCTCTTTCTGAAGAGCTCCTTAGCACAGATCCATATCCAACAGAAAATAAAATGAAAAACGGCAAAACAACTCCTAAGAGAAGGAAAACTGCTCCAAAAAAGCGAATAGTAAGGAAACGAAAACAAACAGTGAGAAAACAAACTACTTCCGTTGATAAGCAAACAATGGAGAGCGCAGCTATAACTCATTTAACAGTTGAATGTCTCAACGAAAGGAGAGCTAGGGAATTAGAAAAGTCTAAAGGTTCTCAAGTGATTGACTCACCAAAAGTTCCGATTTGCAAAACATTTGAAGATCTTCCTATCCCAAGCATTATGCGAGTGACTGGTGTGATACATCCATCAAGTAAGGAGAAGTGTAGATATTCTCAAGTACACTACCATGATCCTTCAGATATAAATGAACTCGAGCCCAAAATACTCCTCTGTCCAGTTGAAATAGCTAAAAACTTCAACTGTGATAATTACCCTCCTCCGTTTAACGTTGTATATTTGGGTAGAAAGGGAAAACCAAAAAATAAAAACGTTCTTTGGTATGATGTCAGACGTGTTAGCAGACATCCTCTAAGCAAAAAGAAAGCTGAAGAGGAATCACTATATTTTAGTACATTGACTAAATGTCAGCTCAAACGCTTCTTGAACATCAACACCCTCAATAGTTTTCAACCCGGTGCTATTTTTCCTTACCAAGATGTTGTTGATAGATTCGTTCCTCATCGATTTAAAGGAGGTCAGTCGAATGTAATTTGTATCCGTTATAGCATTGAACAATGTGGAGAAACGCTGTTGAAGACGCTCGTCATACCAGACAAATATGCTTCAGAAGCTAACAAATATACTCCAGGTGTGATGATCTACAGAGGAAAAACAACACACGGAAAATTTAAGACAGAATACGATCTTTCATTTTGCTCTCCATACTGTCTCGGTCGAATGTATTGGAAACAATATTGTGATCAAGCAAAGTACAACAAAACAATATTAGAAATTGATGATGATGATGAACTTGAAGATTTTCTATGTGGAGACTTTGATGATTTTGAGACAGGATATGTTGCTGAAAAAAAAATGATGAGTGTTTTAACGATGGATAGTCTCTAATTCAAAAAACAAGTTGGATAATGTGACTTGGTGAGCTATTTCCCTTTTCTATATAATGTAAACTATCCAATGTAACTAAAGCTATAATTCAATTTCATGTAATTACTTTAAATTTTTTCCCTACTTATTACACAATAAATGTATATATTCACATATTGTTTCATTTTTAATCACTGTATTTATTCAATGTAGATATATCTCCTCTCTCCTCTCTCCTCTTTTTATCTCTCCTCTCTCTCAACATACTCTCTCCTCTACCAAATACTCCTCTCTCCTCTCTTGCAGTTATTTCCCAAATACTGTAGATTTTAACCATCTAGAGGTCTAATTTGGTAATTTTCCAACATATTTTATAGCATTTAATATACTTATTATGTAATAAATGTATATTATTCAATGTAAATGTAAATATATTCATAAATATGTACATAATTATCCATATATACATAAATGTATAAAAAACTAAAAAAAAATCTCTCCTCTCTCTCCTCTCTCTTCTCTCCTCTCTCATCTCTCCTCTCCCCTCTCTCCAGAAGATTTTCCCTACTTATTATGTAATCAGGTATATAATCATATAATTTTCATTTTTGATCAATATATTTGTTCAATGTAGATATATCTCCTCTCTCTATGTAGATATAAATATAGCCATAAATATGTACATAACTAACCATATATACATGAATGTATAGAAAACTAAAAAATCTCTCTCCTCTCTCTCCTCTCTCATCTCCCATCTCTCCTCTCTCCTCTCCCCTCTCTCTCAAGATACCATATGAGTTCGAGTTATGTAAAAAAGTTATCAAAACTTGAATGCCATACATTCAAAATCTATATGCCATATAAGTTCAAATTAAGTAAAAACTAATCAAAACTCAAATGCCACTCAAATGCCACTCAAGTACCCCTCAAGTAAAATACAATATAAACTCGGCGAATTCATCCAACGCCGTAACCCATTGTCTCAACTCCAAGGTCAGATCCACAAAAAAACACTTGGTAGGGAGATCTGCTCATATATTACTACTAGCGCTCTATAGACTAGTAGTAGTACAGGTGTGGAGGCAAGTGCTCTATAGACTAGTAGTAGTACAGGTGTGGAAACAAGCGTACAACTTATTGTCCATCTCAACCCGATGCTCTCTCTTGTAGTTGTTCGATAAAGGACCCGGTGAAATCCTGTACAATAGGTAGAACTTGTTGGTGATAGCCTTTAGCTGGGAGGGACAGAGAGCTAATCTATTTGTAATGCAGTCTCCTCATAGGGATGCTGTTTGTTGACTGCGTAGGCTGGTGAATGTCACCAATGGAATGTACTAGAGTCTACTTATTTATGCCCTGTGGTGTTAGCTTGGGCTAAACATTGTAATGAGAGTACAACTCCAGTTAAGTACCATATAAAATACCAAATAAATCCTTATAGTACAGTCAAAACTCCAAACTGGCAATCAATCGAATCGTCAGTGTTGATAAACCTTTTTAATGTTATATTTTACATTCATCTGATGGCTTCAATGCTCAACATTCTGGGTGAGTTTGGGGGTTAATTGATCACAAAATTTATGGAAAGTTTTCTTCTCTTCGGTAAGACGACTCTTAACCTACAGTGTTTGTTCAGGAAGAAAAAGTGTGTTGCATAACTTTATAAGAAAGATTTTTAAAAATCAGGCTAATTTGCCGAGAAATAGGACCCACCCCCTTTCCAAATTCAAAATATTTGCAAATTCTCAGATACTGCGCAAATACTTTTATGTATAAGTATGTACGAGAAAGAATAAAAAATCACAAAAAATATGTTCAATGTTCCAAAATTAAAACAGCTACAAAAGCCTTTCCAACAACGAAATGTTAGAATGAACAATGAGGGAGTGAACTCTCTCGATATGTAAAGCTTCGGAGAGAAGCAACATATAGCCATAGTAGATAGTATATATATACAGCTACATATAGTCATAGTAGATAGTATATATATATACAGCTACGTATAGCCATAGTAGATAGTATATATATACAACTACATATAGCTATAGTAGATAGTATATATATACAGCTACATATAGCCATAGTAGATAGTATATATATACAGCTACATATAGCCATAGTAGATAGTATATATATACAGCTACATATAGCCATAGTAGATAGTATATATATACAGCTACATATAGCCATAGTAGATAGTATATATATACAGCTACATATAGCCATAGTAGATAGTAGATAGTATATATATACAGCTACATATAGCCATAGTAGATAGTATATATATACAGCTACATATAGCCATAGTAGATAGTAGATAGTATATATATACAGCTACATATAGCCATAGTATATAGTATATATATATAGCTACATATAGCCATAGTAGATAGTATATATATACAACTACATATAGCCATAGTAGATAGTATATATATACAGCTACATATAGCCATAGTAGATAGTAGATAGTATATATATACAGCTACATATAACCATAGTATATACTATATATATATAGCTACATATAGCCATAGTAGATAGTATATATATACAGCTACATATAGCCATAGTAGATAGTATATATATACAGCTACATATAGCCATAGTAGATAGTAGATAGTATATATATACAGCTACATATAGCCATAGTATATAGTATATATATATAGCTACATATAGCCATAGTAGATAGTATATATATACAGCTACATATAGCCATAGTAGATAGTATATATATACAGCTACATATAGCCATAGTAGATAGTATATATAGAAAACTACATATAGCCATAGTAGATAGTATATATATACAGCTACATACAGCCATAGTAGATAGTATATATATACAACTACATATAGCCATAGTAGATAGCAGAGATGGGGGCAAATCACGGCTGACTCGAATATTTGAGTCCTGGGATTTGAGTATTCGAATATTTGAAACAAATCAAAATTAGCTGATTTGATGATTTGCTGATTTGATTTGATTTGCCTACCTCAGTGATTTGACTTGATTTGATTTGGTTTTTTTTTTGATTTGAGTCAAATATTTGATTTTCAGATTCAAATCATTTGGTAAAAATTAACTTTTTTGTTGATAAATAATGCAAAAATTATCATATCTTTGTTATCTTTTTATCTTTATTAGAAGTATTAGCAAAAGATTACTGGGTGGGGTAACAGTAGCCTAAGTTTTAGGCCAACATTTGAGGCACTATCTGTTTATTCTGCTGTAAATATGTTATGTTTATTGATTGGGAGTTGCATGCCCCATTGTTATCTTGGCAACTTTTAAATGGATTTCATTGGATGATTGGTTTAGTGGGCGGGGTTTTTTCTGCTGGTTTGTTGGCCTAAGTTAAAGGGACAGCTTCGGCGACCAAATGGTCGCCGTTGCAAAGATTGTAGTAAAAATTAACTACCATCGTTGGCCCATAGCGTGATCAGCTATGTTTTGCTTTGAACTTTTTATTAGACCTCAGTTTATTTTCGGCTCTTATTATTATTGATATTTATTATTATTATCAGGGGTGGGAGAAAATGACTTTAAAGTCGAGTCAAGTCAAGTCATGAACTTTGTGAGTCGAGTCAAGTCAAGTCGCAGCCATTCTGAGGTTCAGCTGAGTCAAGTCAAGTAAAGTCACAAACATTGTTGAGTCAAGTCGAGTTGAGTAATGAAAAATTTTAAGTCAAGTCAAGTCTGACTCAAATGACGTACAAGTCAAATATCAAGTCACTTGAATATCTCAGAGTCTATTGGTCGTAGAGCATTATCAAAGACATCATCGTGATCGGCAGATTTCAGAGGGGGTAATTTAGATGTCCAATAGATGACTAATAAAAAACTTTCACAGAAATCAGACGATTTTTATTGAAAGATTTCCCTAACAGCAACAGATGACAAAAATATTGGCGATGATAAATCAGTGGTTCAGAACAATAGTCTGGCAGTATAGCATTTGTACTTATGGAAAGCCAGAACCAGTAGAATGTTGCAGCCAATAAAATATTCTGTTCACAGTTCAAGCAGTAGACATTTCACAGTGAGTTAAATGGTTTAACCCTATTCCTTGCATGGCAGTTGTTTTTCCTCCTGCCCTACTTGAAAAAAAGGTCACCATTTTATTTTAGTAACTTAATTTTGTAAGATTACTTGTTCTTTTTCATTTTCTGTCGAAAAAATCTCTGCAGTAAAGTTGTGCAATAAATTTTGCAACACATGTTTAATAAAGTCAAGAAACATTAGGAATTTTACAAGTTGCAATCAACTTTTTTTTCCAGCAGGGAGTTTGACCTACATGCAGTTGACGAGAAGTCGCATTAAAAACAACAACCCTACTGAAAAAAAAGTCTTCCCCATTTCACAAACTTTCGTAATCAGAGTGCACTAATTATTTTTAGTACATTTCTAGTTGACAAAACAAACAGTATTCTGCATATGCACCTTCTTCTTGTCTTCTTATATTTTTAAACGGTAGAAAATCATCAATTATTCTATCTATTTTTCTGGTAGAAAACATTTGAATGGAAGGCCTAATGTAATTTTCTGATCACCATACTCCAGCAAGCATACAGTTGGCTAACTATTAGCTGGGTTGTGCACTAAATAACACCTCTGGTTCCGATAACCAAACAGGAAATACAAACAGCAATGACACACGGGTATTCTGTTAATTTAGGAAATTGTGGTAGGAGCAGACAACTCTGCGAGATTGACTCCAAATGACTTGATGATGACTGTAATAAAGTCATCTGTATTATGAAGTCGAGTCAAGTCAAGTCATGAAACTTTTCGAGTCAAGTCGAGTCGAGTCAGATGAGGCATCAAGTCAGAGTCAAGTCAAGTCACTGCTCAACTAAGTCAAGTCAAGTTATGACCTATGACTGGACTTGACTCTAAGATGACTTGACTTAGTCCGACTTATTCCCACCTCTGATTATTATTATCAGTTATTAATTATTTTGAAGCCAGCACCAACAAAGACAGGTTTGAAGATTTAAAAATAATATTATTATTTGTATAATATTATTATTATTTGTATAATATTGTTTATTCAATGTATTATTTATTGTTGTTCTTATTATTTTCACCATACGTAATTATTCTTCTCAGGGGTTATTGTTGATCAGATTATCCTCATTCCACAAATAACAATAATAGTATATTAAATAATATAAAAATATTAATAACAATTTTTTTAAGTTTTCAAACCTGTCTTTCTTGGTGCTGGCTACAAAATAATTAATTACTGATAATAATAAATATCAATAACAAGAAGAGCCGAAAATAAACTGAGGTCTAATAAAAAGTTCAAAGCAAAACATAGCTGATCACGCTATGGGCCAACGATGGTAGTTAATTTTTACTACAATCTTTGCAACGGCGACCATTTGGTCGCCGAAGCTGTCCCTTTAAAGGGCAAAGCAAGTTTCAAAACCGTAGTTCGATGAGTTTCATATAAGTTTTTACCATACCACCAACAACTGATTTATAGAAAACTCTTCTGCAATGCCTTTATTGTATGTTTATGTGCCATATAAAATAAAAAAATATTGAGATTTTGATTAAGAAAGCTTTAAAAAATATGAACAAAAGTATGCTGTAAACGGGCAAAAACATCGACATTTTGCTGAGTTGTCACCTCCGTGCCCAGATTTTGGATTCCGTGGTGACCGGAAACAGTACCAAAGAGGACTGCTTGTACAGTATCATCTTTGTCACTATTTCCGCTTGTATTGCCGTTGTTGCTGAGCAATTTGGGGAATGACTGTGAGCGAGAAAGTAGCATCAACATTGCTGAGCTGAATGAGTAACTGGTGAGTAGCATATTGCTGAATGGTAGACTAGTATTAATATTAATGCAGCTGATTATTATGACCTATTATTTTCACTTAGTTTTTTTTCTGATATCACTTATTATTGATATTATTTATAAATAAATAAATAATTATAATAATAAATAATAATAATAATAATTAATTAAAAATAGTTGAATGATCATGATGATAATAATTATTATAATAAATATTATTATTTCAACTATATATAATAATAAATAATAATGTTTTATTATTATAGATAATAATGACATTTAAATATTTTATCTTTCGTTATAAATGATTTTTTTTATTTATTATTATAATTATTATTACATAATAATAATTATAATATATGTAAGTAATGGATGTATAATAATTAATATATATATTATTTCATCAACAACAACAGTGACTCAATGAATACCCTTACATATATGTAGTATATACTACTGCTAATACTACTAATATTATATTAGGGTTAGTAGTAGCATTATTATTATGTGGTGTATATGTATGTAATAATATACTATGAAGCATTATTATTAATTATATTATTTATTATTATATAATAATTTATTATTATGCAACAATAATAATAATAACTCATTATAAGTATTATTATTCAATTTCTATTGTTGTAAATAATAAGTAGTCTTACTACTAACCGTGACCAAGGATGATTTTTTGTAGTAATTTTGATCAGTAATCCAAGAATACCGTAATGCAACAGTGATGATAAGTTAAAAAGAAAAGAATCAAATGAAATGATTGATGACCAAAAAATTTATTTATTGATAATAAATATAATAATGATAATAATATTGAATATAATGTTGGGACTGTTAATAATATTTACACTACACTATTGCTATAGCATTATTATAATAATTATCATATGTCTAAAAAGATATTAATCATATAATGTTGACATGTGATGTAGTAAGTTTGTATTTATTGAAATAATTATGCTTACTATATTGAAATAATGTTGTTACAACTAGTATATGTTTCACTGTAGTAAGTTCCCGGTGACTTGTCATAATTATATTGTTAGAAGAATGTCAACAAAATTTTTAGAAGGAAAAAGTTTGTGTGTTCAAGTACTGTGAAAGAAATGAGGTATAGTGAAGGTCGGTGCTCAAGTACAGGGCAGTAAGTTAGATATAGTCAGGATGTTTGTGTACTGAGTAGAATGGATACATGCAACCATAGAAGTAGGAGTTAAACTGGTACACATTGGATACTCTCAATTATGGTGGCTCATAACGCTAGACGGTTTCGTTTTCAAAGCCTATGAACGGATTTGAAATAGTCCAGACGGTTTGCAAAGCGTCTTTTACATTGAAAATAATTGGGTGATTGTAGTAAAATAGCCCAAGAAACTACATTTAAAAACGGGCTTGTTGGTTGTAATAAATTAATTGTTGGCCTCAGCAGCTGTGGGATTAATGCTATAAAACTGTATTTCCTGTCCAACAATTGTAAAATCTGCAAACCGTATAGTTGTCTTGCAAATAATTCAGACGGTTTAGAAATGATAGAGATGATTTAGAAAATTACAAACCGTATGGACGCTTTAGAAAGAATATGAACTATTTACAAACCGTATGAATTATTTTGAAATGGTCTGAACTGTTTTAAAATAGTCTGAACTATTTTGAATTTGTTGGAAAAGTTTGCAACAAGGCACATGGCTTTCGAACCAAAAGTGATCGTCACCATTTTATTTATAGCAACTATATAACTCTATCAACATAGACGTCGATCCAAGGACATAGAGCAAGTTAATTAACTGCATAAAAATGTTGTTGAATATAATCTCTAAGATTAATTTTTAAATTTATAATTGGGTTGTATTTATTATTTAAAACAATTTAAAACAAATAAGATTTAATAAGTAAAACCATTTTTATCTGTTTAAAGAAAACTCAACTGTTCAGTAAAAACATTTATCAATCATAAATGGACTGTAGATCATGATCAATAGAGCGAACCAGCAAATCGGCTCGGATTTTCAAAGCCTACGAACGATTTCACAAAGCGTTCAGAAGTTTTGCAAAAGTTCAGACTATTTCAAATTCGTTCAAACGGTTTGGAAAGCGTTCAGACGTTTTAAAATGCAAAACACAAAACGTTCTGAACCACCATACTCAATAGTGTTTATATTCTCATTCTAGTCAAATGATTTTCAAAGCCTCATTTTTCTTTCGGCGTCTAGAGGCTTTACTTACATAACTATACGACAACAGACAAATATTCTTGTAGATGTGTGATAGTAAATTTATGGTGTGTTGATTAATTATTACTCTTATGAAATTCAGAGAAGTTTGTTTTTAATCTTTTGGCACTAATTTGCTTTCAGAAGCGAAATATTTTATTCATTTTGGTATCGAATTGGGTGAGCTTTCTAATGGCATGCATATTGTCACATTGATAGTTTACACACATTAGACAGCTGAATGTGCTAATGATTGAACGTGAAAAAATTATTCAATTCTTAACTTGCAACACCTTATGCTAAAGTCCTATGATTTGGCTTACATACCCAAAATGGCTTTGCTAATAACTAAATATTTTAGTTTTACATATGCATTAACGCAGTTGCTGTTCCAACCTGCTTCTGTGGGGAGGAAGAGTTATCAATGATAAGACGGCTACCGAATAATATTTTAAGACAAATTGTACTAGAAGGTATAAGTTCAAGTTTATTTGATAAAACACAAAATGATTTATTTAGTATCTCTAAAATAGTTTGGTATGAAAACAGTTGTCAGAATGTATGTAATGTATGATGATAAAATGACGTAAAACTATGATCTTTGCAATTAGATAATAATGACTACCTAATCAGCAAGTTTAAGATTTTTCCCAAAACTATAATTTTTTATTTGTTCAAAACTATTCATATATCACAATTAGTGATTGAACTGAGGAAATGTACGTTTCTATCAAATCTCATTAGTACACGATCTCAAGCATCACTGTCTCCACGAGCTGATTTTCAGTCTAGACATTGTCAACCGTAATTCGCTTTGTATGAATAGAAATCTTTGCCTAGACACAACTTCTGTTGACGGTGAGAATGGAATTTTATTTTTCTCAGTTTCTTTGGCTCTGTTTGCTTTGATATAAATCACCTATATGTAGTTACAGTGCTTTTGAGTGCTTGGCAACAAATTTATTAAATCCAATACTTTCCATTTTAATAATCCTGTTGGTTTACAGTCAATATGAATGATGAAAAGCCAATGCCTTATGCCTTGGCACCGACTCGAAGTGGTCAAAGCCCCATGGTGTTGATCAAGCAGCCAGGAGTATAGATATCCATGTGGAAAGGCGTAGCACTAGTGACAGTTTGACACCGGTCATACATTCAAAAGGTATTGTAATTAGGTATTTTTTATGCAATCAGACAATAGTTTGCCCTATCTCAATTTGCATAGCACAGCACTTTCTTTTCTGTCATAGCATTTATCATCAAAAAACAAATCTGCAAAACTTGAGAGAAAAAATTTACTGTGCTTTATCTGTACACTAAAGGTTTGCCTTCGGAGAAATAGGAAACTTGTCAAATATGAACTGGTTATAGTCGTGCTCTTATATGTTAATCTGTTACTCACCAGGTTTGAGACCGTATACCATCCCATCCAGCGATAAAGATAGTGATTTTCATCCAATGGTGTCAGGCTCAGGAAACCTATTTTAATGACGTAAAACTGCTTGTCGGCCCGAACCACGACCATAGCCAGTAAGTTAACAATGCAATGTGGCGTGAGGCTTTTACCATTTATACTTGTCATTCGTTTACTATGTGCATTTTATTTTACTGCAGATGTGAAGCGATGCCTCATTCTTGGGAAGACAGATGTTGCCCACGTGAACGTTTAGACACCATGCATATAGGAATTACAGTGACTTAATTTATGGAAAGTTAGGCAGGCACAATTGAAAAGTAGCTCCTGCGTGTATAGTGCTGAAGATAAGACAGACCTGGCCTGATCCTCATGACAATTACATCGGATTTGTGGAGTTGAATCTATTCGGCTTGATCATAGATGAAGCCGATGAACTGTAGCCAGCATTGATATCTTGGAAATTTGTTTGTTCGTACTGTACTTGAATTTTTAAAACCATTCTTGTTTGTCTCGTCAATCTTGTATTTGCAAATGTTACTAGTTTGAATAAAAAATGTCTCAAGTTTTTATAACATCTTACACATTTTTATTAGATCGGTATGATATATATTAGACCGATAGATTCAGTGGAACATGCATAGGACTGCTAGTTATACATTACATTGCTATTATGTCTATTACCAAGCACTGAATGCAAAACTGCAAGTAAATACTGAAAGCAGTGGTTTTGAATGGTTTGCACCCTATAATCTTGGTAGGTGGGCAGCTTTTGCTTCCTCCATCGTCAGTTTCGGTGCACCTCTTGATATTTTGGCTCCTGAATACGGAAATAAGATGGTTTTAAATCCAAAAATCCAGAACAGGCACATAAATCAATACAAACATTTGCTTGTAACAACTGGTTTCAGGATAGCGACGAGATAAGATAAACATAAGTACAATTTCAAAAATACCTCGGAAAATTTTTTCTACGTGCTTTTAGTGAATGAAATTATGAAATACGTAGCCTTACATGCTACCGGCTTAGTGGTTTTAAAGAATGGATACCCCCATTGCTAGATGAGAAGTTTTATAAACTTAACTATTTCCTCAATATCAACCTTAAACTTTTGAAAACTTGTAGTGGTTTTTTCAAATAACGCAGACAATTTGGAACAACACAAATCCTATACACATTTTCAAAATAAAGCGAACAACCATCCACGTTTTACAAACAGTTCGAACTTCAGTGAAGTTGAAATCAATATACCGGTTCATTCGATTCAATTGAAAATATATCACTTTCTGTTTTTGTTTATTGTAAGCCTTTTTGAAATGGAATGAAAAACATTTTTCATGCTCAATTATTGGTTTTAAATTCCTGGAACAGGAAACCATGTACTATAAAAGGCTGGTTTGGAAATATTAGAGCCTTTTGCTGGATTTGCACCAACACATGGTGATCTTGTTTACAGGATGAAGATAAAAAGCTTTGTGGTAAATTAACAGAAAATGGCTTTGCGTCAAAAATATGGCAATACAGTTTGTAATCATGTGACTACAAATTTTAGCCAAGGTTCACTAACATGACATTTATCACAGGGCCAATAAGCAATTGCAATTTAAGTTCAGTTTTTTGACGAAACGTGTAAACCTTTCAGAAACCCTAGTTATATTTATTTTTTGATGGCTTCTATTTCTATTATCTGCTTAATTTGTTCCCCATACTAAATAAGCTATCACAATAATTAGCTACTGCACTTGTATTAGTATAAATATAATTGCAATAGATATTATATTATTGACGACATTAATGTAATCATCAATCAACGTCACAATAATAAAAATAAATTACAGCGCTAATTATGATATTGAATAACACTTTCACGTGAATAATACTTCAAATCAAATAGAAATAAAATGTAAAGGAGCTAACCATTATTATCATCACAGTTTTCATCAACTCAATAATAATAAATGTCTGCAAGAAAAATGATAGTAGTGACATCAAAAAGCTCGCTATTATTATTACAGTTATCAACTAATAATAATAATATGAATAACTCTTCTCAGCAGGTATCAAATGATCATGGTGATGATGACAGCATCCATGTGGTAATAATTATAAATGAAGCAATAAATAACAAAATATTAATAACAGATCTTCTTACTGTTTTTGACTATTTTCTTATTGTCATTATTTAAAACCTTCGATCATTATTATTATTGATCTGCATATTTATTATTTAATTAAATGACATGATGAAAGTCACAAGATAATGATATGAAAAACATTGTCATTAAATTACTAAATTGTTCAAAAACCCTAGTAGTAGTAGTAGTAGTGGTTAGCAACTGCATGCCAATGAGAATAACTATTACTATGACATAAAATACATCCACTCCAGTGAGTGAGTATTATATGTTATGCTGTTGTAAGTAATAACTTATTACTTACAACAGCAACCAATGAATGATGAAATGAATACATGGATGATGAAGTGATAATAAATAATAATAATTATTATTAACTCTAACTACTACTACTCATCGCAGTATTTATTTATTATTATTAAGGGGAGATCCGTCTCTGTAAGGAATTGCTGTTTCTTTTAGCCTCCCTCGTTTCCTTGATATGGGACACGACGATGGGTGATTATTAGTGAACCATCATCATAATAATGAGCAACACAAATCATCCAAAACAACTTTCTGGAAGAATAATAATAATCATTTATTTATTATTATTATTCTTACAGAAATTTTTGGATGATTATTTATTATTATTTATAATAATATTTTTATTAATCAATAAAATCCGTTGTTTTGGAACCAATAAATAATAATTGTAATAATTATGTTTTATGATTATTATTATTATTATTATAATAATTATTATTATTATTATGATTTATCAATAATAATAATAATAATAATAATAATAATAATAATAATAATAATAATAATAATAATAATAATAATAATAATAATAATAATAATAATAATATAATAATAATCATAATTAATAATATTAATAATAATGCCAATGAATATTATTAATTATTATCATCTCTTCTGGCTATATCGTAGCATAAACTAGCAATAGACTGAGGTATTCTGGAGTACAATCTATCAGGTGCTGTTTTAGTTTTGCTGTTTTCACAGCTACTAATAACAAAGCGAATTATTACCGTGATGATGAAGAAGATTGATTATCACTACTAGTAGTAAGGAAACGATAACTATATAGTTCGAGCTACTTTTATGCTTTTGAGATGATGTTGAGGGCAGTTCTGTGACGTACCGCATATGCAAAGATCGCTGGTTATTGGCAACCACAATGCAACGCTACATCTGGTCACCAGGGCGGCTTACATGGGATAGATCTAGAAGTCATCCCAGATCCTCAGTTCTAGCGCACGCATGACGTAAATGTTACGTCATGAAATTATCAGCCGTTTGGGTGAACTCTATGGATCATCTTTATGTTTGCTAGATCTATGATGAGATTAGCAGAACAGCGGGAACTTTCACAAGTAGATGCTGACGCAGCACTACAGTCACTTCACAACAATAGTTTGTGAGTGAATGTGATGACAAATTTTATTTTCCTCCCAGTTGTAACTGTTACACAGCATGCCACCAGGCAAGAGTCATATACTGTCTAACTTGTGTGACGTAGAAATTTTTTTAAGAGACCACGAGTACTAACTTAACTACTAACCAACGGTGGAAGAATATGTTGTTGTTCTTGCCAAGTAGTAGTAGTAGTAGCTGTTGATCGCGGATATAATTATTCACTATTATTATTGCCACCGCCGTCATCGTCATCATCAACAATAAGTTCAACATCGCCAAGTGAGTAGTGATAATTATTACCATTAATAATAATAAGTAGCAGTAGTTGTTGTTTTGGCATTGATTGTTGTTGGTGTTGCTATTTATTTTCTGTTTTATAATAATAACAAATAAATTATTATTATTTATTATTATTATAATAATATTAATTCAATTAATAAATATTATTATTCTTATTATTGGACTTAATAAAATTAATATTATGATAAATAATAATAATAAATGAATCTATTTATTTGTTTGTTATTATTATTATATCTATATATAATATTATAGGTCTTAGACATTTTTGTTTGTCTACAACATTTACTTGAATGTTCTAGCTACTGCATATAAATTAACTTATCATGTTTGTTTTAGCTGGTCATGAGCATCAAAAGAACATAAAGTTTCTTTACATTGATGACACAGTTCCATCAATTATAATTGGAAAGTGTGTGAAAGGGTGCAGAAATGAACCAAAACAAAAAACGGAGTCACAGGTGTGTATGCGGTTAGTTAAATGTTGTGTTTATGTTGAGGCAAACATTTTGACCACTTCTGAATTCAGGTTCCTATTCACAAATGTACTATCCTGAAACTGCTCGCTTGTTTGTGTTTGAGGACTTTCTCCGTGCACCGAATACTGCTAGCCCCGTGCAAAGTACATGCCTCTGGTTTAAGCACTCTAGTGATTGGTGATGGCAATCCTTTAACAATGCTTTGATGCAATTATTTGTATCATTGCAAGAGTTGTCATCCTCGCTCAACTCTATACTGGGCTGATGAGGCAATAAATGCCCAAAGAAACAGCATTACATGCAATTACGTATATAATTATAATAGTAGTGTATTATATATAGCAGGTAGTGTATTATATATAGCAGGTATTGTATTATATCTAGTAGGTAGTGTATTATATATAGCAGGTAGTGTATTATATATAGCAGGTATTGTATTATATGTAGGAGGTAGTGTATCATATGTAGCAGGTAGTGTATTATATATAGCAGGTAGTATATTATATATAGCAGGTATTGTATTATATATAGCAGGTATTGTATTATATACAGCAGGTAGTGTATTATATATAGCAGGTAGTGTATTATACAATCAAAAGCTCTGCTACATGTAGGCTTGAAGCTGTGGTGTTGCTTGTGTACTTTCAGAAATAAATCCAGCGTCAAGATTTTTTTGACTCAACACAACCTGAACATTTTAATTACAGATTGTTCAATTCATAATTGTTGTTACTTTCAAATGTTGTGATCGTGAATTGGACAATTAAGGAAGAAAAATCAAAAAAACCTAGTTTTTGGTGTAGAGTTTTAGTTTTAGAAATGATCTGTTGCCAGAAGCAGGTGCGAAGTTCCATAGCTTTGTGAGACCTTTTACTCAATTACACATTACATTATAGAGATGGGTCAGATGTTACCGAGACAACGAATTTTATTAACGGTCAACACAAACAATGGTGTGGAAGCTATGAACAGCTTTTTAAAATTTCACACCAACAACACATCCAAAACAATTTCTTTGCAAGCCGTGTCATGTTGTAGATGGTGCTTTACGCTATGCAGCATTCTCTGGACATGAGTGCGGGGCAATCAAAGACAGCTTACTTTAACCTCTTGACCGGATGGCTGGAGAAGCCTCCAGACCTAAAAGAGAACAGAGAAATTCTAGCCAAGTTGTAATTGTAATACTGTGGTGACTGAACTCAAAGTAAAGCTGGAAAGAGGATAAAAATCATCAGATGTGTGGCAATGTCAGTGGGGGTTGTAATAGCTGTATATATCAACATTTTGAACTACGATCAAATTAAATTGTATCGTTTGCTAAAAAAGATACTGAAGTAATAATTGAATGTGCACAAATGATTGTCTAGCAAACGTCAAGTTACATGGAGCCTTTACCTCATTATAAACGGCAACGTCAATCTCATCGAAAGATGCTTCACCTATATCAACTTCAAACCGCTTATTTGATAGGCTTTACAAGACAGTCAAACCATGTGAAATTTGTCTGCAACAGTGATATTTCAATTAGCACTGCCTACCCGCAAATGAAAGTTAATTGAGTAAGCAAAGTAAACACACTGAACATCACCTGGTAAACTGAGGATAAGGGATGTATTCTAGTAAACTGAGGATAAGGGATGTATTCTAGTAAACTGAGGTTGGGGGATGTATTCTAGTAAACTGAGGTTGAGGGATGTATTCTAGTAAACTGAGGTTGAGGGATGTATTCTAGTAAACTGAGGTTGAGGGATGTATTCTAGTAAACTGGGGTTGGGGGATGTATTCTAGTAAACTGAGGATAAGGGATGTATTCTAGTAAACTGAGGATAAGGGATGTATTCTAGCAAACTGAGGTTGGGGGATGTATTCTAGTAAACTGAGGTTGAGGGATGTATTCTAGTAAACTGAGGTTGAGGGATGTATTCTAGTAAACTGAGGATAAGGGATGTATTCTAGTAAACTGGGGTTGGGGGATGTATTCTAGTAAACTGAGGTTGAGGGATGTATTCTAGTAAACTGAAGTTGAGGGATGTATTCTAGTAAACTGAGGATAAGGGATGTATTCTAGCAAACTGAGGTTGAGGGATGTATTCTAGTAAACTGAGGTTGGGGGATGTATTCTAGTAAATTGAGGATTACAAATGAAATTAATAAACAGTTTTAATAATAATAAGGGACGATTAATATAATAATATTTGTTAATAATAAACTTTTGCTCGTTTTATGTATCAATTTATAAACATCCAACATTACATACAACAGGTTTTCGGAAAGTTATTGATGTCCATTTTTACAGAAAAGAAAAATTGTGCTTCCACCATTACATCGAGGTTCCTCACATCCAGCGATACCATTGCAACATATCCAGGTAAAATAGGTTACAACAAAATTTGTATCAGTCAATACATGTTTGTGGAAATCAACCGTTTCTTTGTATTAGAATTTCCACATTAACTATAGACGTGTATGCTTTATGTTATAGCATGACAGTGAGTCAAAAGGTCGTGACTCAAAGGTCCTCAAGTAATGGATGTAGCAAAGAGTGATTGCAAGAGTGAGAAAGCTGAAGAAGGCGGTGATTTTCCGCTCTCATGGGGACAAATGGACATTTTCGTTGCCTACGTGATCGATAACATAGTAAATCAATCTTGTCACTCACATTTGACAACATTCCATATCATCCAAGCTCACTGACATAATGAATGAGCCTAAATGTTCAATTCTGAGTGTCAGCTGTTAACTTTTGTTGATAACATGGTTAATTGTTCCAGGATAAATACCAAAAGTTGGCAAACTACAGCAACAAGCACAGTGCCATGCTCCCTGATGATGTTGCAAGGGATTACGTACTCTTGCTGGCTATTTGCTATGGATCATACAAATGTGGTAAGTGCTTACTAGTGCTAGTAATAGAGAACAGGCACTCAATTATTTTCAGTAGCCTCTTGTGACTTCTGCAGCTGAAGATGGTGAACCCAAAATTATTTTTGCTAATTTTTAGGGATAACATCTGACTACATCCACCGCAAACCCTATGCATCATTAGCTTCCGATGTTTTAGCGAAAGGAAACAACAATTTTACATGCTACATCATGGCAGCCAACTCATCAGCCAATCGTCACACCCTCTCCCCCAGCCACAAGGAGACAACGTTTGACTACAGGCGCGAGATTGGCTGAAGTTTAGCTCCCATGACGCAGAGCATAAAAAGTTGTGTTTCCGTTCCCTGAGACGTGCATTCCGTTCACTATCAGTCCATTTTACTGTGTGTAATGGACAGAGATCTTGTAAAAAGTTAAACTTGTCTGCTCACAATTTTCATTGTGAGCAGACAGCTTCACGTGTTTAAATTGACCCCTAATCCTATTAAACTTGTTAGCAACATCGTAAACCACACGAATCTAATAAGTTGTGGACATACTTTTTAGGGTAAAACATTCATCGATTTTGCGATGGATGTATGTAACAAATTGAATGGAGCAGTGTATGCGGGTAGGAAAATGAAGAATTTCTTCATACCATTGAATTGATATTAGTATTTGGTGTTGAGATGCTGGTTTTTGCAAAAGACCATGTCCCTTGCCATTATACAACAAAGCTGTATGTGATACTAATTGCCGTGCTCGCAACTGCTCGTAAAATCTTATCTGAGTACATGTCGTGGGTGCTCTATGAAGTCCCAACAAAAAAATCATCATTTATGGAGATCAAATGTCGCAGGAATCTTGTGAAGTGCGTTGGCAGCGGACCAGAGATCTGGAAAAGTTAATAGTGATGAATTTTTCATAATTTATGCAATTGGCCAATGACCTGAATGATAAACGAGCAAAGCCCTGGGGTCATGAAGTCAGGTGTAAACAATTTAATTGACATACAACATGCAAACACATGCATGAGGAAATGAAATTTTGAGATTTACATTGGACACTCAAGATTATAAAAACATCCATAGAAATCCGGCTTAAGTATTGGAGACTTGTTACAAAATGCATAAGGCACTAATATAGTTTTATATTGCAGATGGTGCTGCATGCCATGCAACATTCTCTGAGTATGAACAGAGGAGAAGCCATAAACAGCTACTTTCTCGGTTGGCTGAATCAGCCAAAGAACATTGAAGACAATCTAAAACCTTAGGAAGAAGTGTTAAGCAAGCTGTAACTTGCGATTCGTGTTAAAACGCTAAAATAATTATTCCAACATTTCCAATCATCGACGCTGTAGACATTTGTACCAGGTAGTCTGGGTTCTTCTGTTGTTTAGCACTGCATGTTTCTATCCTTTGGTTTATGACATGGTTTATAATTTGCTGACTGTGCTTGGTTTGCCTGTTGTTATTTCAGACTTTTCTATTATCAAGTGATTAGCCAACATTTTTGTGCTTATGATTCGAGGCTTTGAAATCTCATATTTTAAGGTACTTGAAATTATGTGGAATGTTATTCACGAATCCTATGCATTTTCCTGTAACACATGACAATAAACATTTATCCCTGTGCCATCTCTCAATGAGTTTTCAGTTGCATACAGGTCTTCAAAAATTTGTCTTGTTACAGGTGCAATTATCTGATTATCGGATGACAATTAGTTACCTGAGGATATGGGACGGCATTTAGTTAACTACTTAGTCACCTGAGGATATGGGATGGTATTTAGTTAACTACTTAGTTACCTGAGGATAAGGGATAGCATTTAGTTAACTACTTACTCACTTGAGGATATGGGATGGCATTTAGTTAACTACTTAGTCACCTGAGGATATGGGATGGCATTTAGTTAACTACTTAGTCACCTGAGGATATGGGATGGCATTTAGTTAACTACTTAGTCACCTGAGGATATGGGATGGCATTTAGTTAACTACTTAGTCACCTGAGGATATGGGATGGCATTTAGTTAACTACTTACTCACCTGAGGATATGGGATGGTGTTTAGTTAACTACTTAGTTACCTGAGGATAAGGGATGGCATTTAGTTAACTACTTAGTCACCTGAGGATATGGGATAGCATTCAGTTACCTGAGGATATTGGATGGCATTTAGTTAACCACTTAGTCACCTGAGGATATGGGATGGCATTTAGTTAACTACTTAGTTACCTGAGGATATGGGATGGTATTTAGTTAACTACTAAGTCACCTGAGGATATGAGATGGTATTTAGTTAACTACTTAGTCACCTGAGGATATGAGATGGTATTTAGTTAACTACTTAGTCACCTGAGGATAAGGGATGGCATTTAGTTAACTACTTACTCACTTGAGGATATGGGATGGTGTTTAGTTAACTACTTAGTTACTTGAGGATATGGGATGGTATTTAGTTAACTATTTAGTCACCTGAGGATATGGGATAGCATTCAGTTACCTGAGGATATGGGATGGCATTTAGTTAACTAATTCGTTACCTGAGGATATGGGATTGCATTTAGATATCTGAGGATATGGGATCGCATTTACTTAACTACTTAGTTACCTGAGGATATGGGATGGCTTTATATATCTGAACGTATATGATGATGGCACTTAATCAACTACTCGTATAATAGTAGATATAATAATTATGTTTATTGCCAGTGTTAGGCGATTTATAATAATTTCAACTTCATAATAATAAGTAATATAATGAATAGCGTAAATATAATAATTATAAGTAATGATATTATTATTATTATTGTCTATATATATCTTTATCCCAGAATCATTCTGAGTATTAATTTTAATATTAATTAATTAAATAACAAACAACATCATTCTTTTTCTACATACACATCTGTTCTATTTCCTATTACTATTAATTATAAATAGAATTAATTATTAATTAATAATAATGGGGTGGCATTTAGTCATCAGAGAGAATACTAAATAAATAACAAAGTTAATAATATTATTATTTATTATTTTATTTTCTTATATAATATAATAAGTAATAATTATTATTATTTATTATGCAAGCAATGTGATGAGATTTACTTTACTTACTACTTAACTTATTACTTAGTTACAGTAACAGTTAGTTGTTGCCTACTACTAGTAACTAGTAGTACTACTTCTTCATAGATAGTAGTTTCATAACAAAAAAAACAACATCAAATCAACAAAAAAGTAAATGGTAGTTATAATTAATACTAGTTAACCATCATCATCTCTCATGGACATTTCATTTCACACTGTTGTCTTCTTTGGGCATTTTTCAACAGCAGGAGGTCAACGATTTTATATAATCGTTGAGGAGGTTCTCATTTGATTTGTAAAATGATTTGCTAAATGTGATAAGTGGATCCGCTAAGACTTAGCGTTGCTTGTACTTTGTGTGGGGCGGCTTCTTGACACCCCCATGTTGCATGCACTTTAGGATAATTAGGTACTAGCGCATTTCATGACGTCCACAGGCTGAGGATCTGGGATGACTTCTAGATCTATCCGCTTACATGCGAGCTCAAGGCCACTATTAGGTCACGCTATTAAGCACCTTTCTTAACAGATGATGATAATTAGATTACGTAATATGTGCTCAATAGAGCATAAACATTCAGATTAGCTCAGGTCAAAATGAAACTTGCTTTGCCCTTTAACTTAGACCAACAAACCAGCAGAAAAAACCCCGCCCACTAAACCAATCATCCAATGAAATCCATTCACTGGCCACCACCATCACGCAGGAACATACAACTCCCAATCAATAACATAACATATTTACAGCAGAATAAACAGTTATTGCCTCAAATGTTGGCCTAAAACTTAGGCTAGGGTAACAGAGGCCACGACTCCTGACTAAAAATACAGTCTATAGTTACGCAATATCCCCGCATGGCGGCTGAGCTAATTATGTTGTTGCCAATATTAGATGACTAATTAATTCTGTACAATTACTCAAAAATGGCCTGAAATGAAGGATTGATACGAACATGACAAATGAATGTTTGACTATGTGTACTAGGTGAGTGGTTTGTTTGGTTACTAACTACTACTTGGTGGAATAATATTATATATTATTTATTTATTTATGATTATTTTTTATTTATCATCATCATCATCATTTGTTTGATTTATTTATTATTATTATTATTATTATTATTATTTTGGATGAATCAATGAATGAATGAATAAATCACTGCCATAGAATAGTCATAGTAGATAGTAATAATAATAGCAACATTAATAAATGATAATGAGGAATGAAAATAATAATTATCATTGTTATTTATTTATCGTTGGTTATTAATTTTATCGCTGTAATATTATTATTATTAATCAATTATTATTAGTAATAATAATCGTCATGGCATTAATTCATCCACATAACTATGGTAATAATAATAATTATTGTTATTCACGGCTGAATAAGTTGATAATAATAATTATTGGTTATTATCAATGATATCAAACCCTTATTATTATTATTGTTATTATTATTTATTACAATAATAATATGTATATTATTATGGATAATTTTAATGATAAATGTAGTTAGTTACAATAACATTGTTGTTGTAAAAATTGTGGTGTTGATGTTGTTGTTATCATCACCAATGTAGTTACAGTAACTTTACTTTATTAACTAAGCACTGTAAATAATAATAATAAATAATAATGATGATTAATTATTATGGTGGCAATGGATTCAATGATGATAATGTTTATTTATATTAATTAATATTAATAATTAAATAAGACTACTGTTTTTAGTAGCAAAGAGTAAAAAATTACCATGTAAGTATGTGGAATGAAAATAATAAAAATTGAAGTTTAGTAGTGATTAAAACAATACACCACAAAAACAAATGACAATTAATTATATAATAATTAATTAATAAGAATATTATTTTTAATTGTTATTGCACTTATTGTGCTAATTATAGATTCTTTATAGTAATAGTTATTACTATTAGTCCACAAAAATTGATACTATTGATAATTTTAATGATTTATTATCAATTAATTAAGCAGTGGATAAAAATTAAATAAATTGACTTTATTGTAGCAGTATTGGGCAAATGGCACTGTTTCAAGAATATTGTATTATGATCTATCATTTTCAACAATATTTTTCTGGCATTATTGATTGATTAAATTTACCTTTCAGAGCATAAGTACTGCAGTTCATACAGCTCGACCCAATAAATTGATAGTAGTTTGATTGGTAATCAATGAAAGGTGCTTATTACATGTTAGGTTAACATTAGTAAGTGTTATTGTTATTTGCCATTGCATTGTTGTTATATGCTATGCTATTTGATTTAGATTGCAATAGCATAATTAATTTCATTTACTCTAATCATATTCTCCCGAATCATCATTGTACATTGCTCCACTTTGCTATGTTATAGATGTGGATATATGTGCTGGCTACCCTGTGGATCTCGTTTTGTCAAAAAAGATTCAATACTCAACAAATCATATGCACCAAGAGTTATTCTTCCCGTGAAATGAGTTGCTCATTCCGTGAAGTTGAATATGCAGTGCTCCAACATGCAGTTTGGACTACTGAGGAAACATACAAAGATGAATGAAGACACTTCACATAGAAGAGACAGTTGTGATGAATTTAACCACGAACCATCTATGTACTAAACGTGATGACTATGTTCTAGTGTAGCGTAGTATAGCTCTAACCAGCGTTCGAATATATTCGAATCTTCTTGTTAGAAAGTAGTTCACTCTGTGTACTGATGTGAACAATGAGTGATTTTTTACCACCGCAAGAAATAACTGGTGTTTATAATTGGAACTATTGCTATTGTATATGAAAGAATTTCGTCTATCTCATGGTATGCCTCACTGGCAGGAATGTTTTATAATTCTCAGCTGATCAGCAATATTTTTATTGGATACAACCCACTGTCCCGCAACAACCAACTACATCACAAAGCTTCATGCTTCATTTTCACCGCATACTCTTATTTGATCTGCAGACATGACATCATGACGTTTTTGTAGAGCCTCTTTATTTTTTAGCTTTACAATAAAAAATATAAAAAAAAAACTATATGATTTTGTGTCACATCTAAGTAATATCTGATAGCTGCAAAAACCACCAATTAAACTAAGGTTGTCGTCATGTGGTTTTGCAGCTCTTAACTTCTCAATATCCTATTGCATATGTTCATTATATCCGTCAGAATACTAAACTTGTATAGTGATTACTTTATATGCACTAATTCTGATATGAAACTTATTGGAAATTGTGGCAAATTACCTGGAAGAACTATCTATACTTTTTATTATGAAAACAAATCATTATATTTTTAAGTCGTATCACCTGTGTTTAGTTTTTTCTAGTGTGTGTGAAAGCTACTACAGCTTAGAAATGAAATGGTGTATATGCATGTAATTTTAAACCATCTGCAGTCTTCCATTAGTCAGCCTCCTGCAGATGGAACAAGAAAATAAACGTTTGAAAAGATGCATATGTCTTAGAAAATATACCAATATACATTCGCATTCCACTACCAGATTATAGATAATGGAATTTGGAACGAACGTAGACAGGAATGAACGTCGACAGGAATTAATGCAGACAGCTGGAATGAACGTAGACACATCCTGGAATGAACGTCGACAGACCTGGAATAAAAGTCAACTATGTTAGAGAGAAAAATTCGATGTTCATTCTAGGAAGTGTCAACATTCATTACTGGCAACATTGAAACTTCCATTTCGACGTTCGTTCCGAGTAAAATAAATTACCGTTTTTTTCCCAAAGTAGACAACTCTTGGAACAAAAATCGAAATGATATTTTATATATCGCTGAGAACAAACGTAGACACATCCAGGCGTGAGAGTCGAAATTCTCTGGTTTGTTGCAATGTCGACATTCGTTCCAGGTATGTCGACATTCATTCCTGGATGTGTCTACGTTCATTCCAGCTGTGTCTGCATTCATTCCTGTCTACGTTCGTTCCAATTCCATAGATAATCAGTGCATTGAGCATAGTTTGAACCCAGATTCTTTTTTTTCCATACTTTATTTTCGTGTGACTCATTAACATCTAAATGAAGTAGGAGTGCACAAAGCTGTAATGGCCTGTTCACAATGCTGTCGCATGCAACCCTCACTTCTGTGGTGACTGACTAGTGAAGGCATGAATAAGTTGTAAGAGCTCAATTTATATATGGTACAATAAGGTAATTGCGAAATAATATTGGACATGAGCCGCAGAAATGTCAACAGTGACCATCTATGTCAACATACTTTTATATGGGATTTTGAACTTTAGGCACTTTTCCCCCCACTATTACTGCAGAGAGGATGAAATTAATGGCTTTTGTGTGCTTGTTTTCGCTCCCAGGGCTTGTTTTGAAAAATGATTTGAAACAAATATTTGAAAATCAAACGCAAATATTTGATTTGATTTGAAATTTTTACTGATTTGACTTGATTTGATTTGCCTCGATTTCTCGCGTCCCTGATTTGATTTGATTTGATTTGGTCCAATTTGAAAATGATTTGATTTGAGTCAAAAATTTTTGATATGCCCCCATCTCTGGTAGATAGTATATATATACAGCTACATATAGCCATAGTAGATAGTATATATATACAGCTACATATAGCCATAGTAGATAGTATATATATATACAGCTACATATAGCCATAGTAGATAGGAGATGACATTAAGGCTTTGTTTCCACTATGACTATCAATATGAGCTGTAGTGGGTATGGTTTTCTATTGTATGTCAAGGATTTGTGTTGTGTGACAGCAACATTCAATATATACTTTGGCTTGATCTTCTCTGTCTAGTTAATGTGGCTCATTATTCTAACATACACAGTTATACAACCAGTGTATTAACCTGTGCATTGCTCATGGTAATGTCTTTTGTCAGATCTGTTTTCAAAATGCTACAAACATGTTTGCCACCATCAATTGCACGAAAATGTACATAATATATGTAGCTAATGTATGTTCTCTTTTGTACTTGCTTTCCTAGCATAAATCTCGTTCAGTTTGCTATTTATTTGTACATTGTGCATTTTGTTGATAATTTACAAACCAAACTTGTTATATGTTTCCGTTTCTGTAACTTTAAAAGTGAGCACCACTAGCGAGCTGTGGCAATCTCTGCAGACTCCAAAGCCTTTTTAGGCTAGAGATATGTTTTAATAGTTAACATCATTTTGTACAACTCATTTAGTCGGAGTTATGTTCTCTTGTAAGCTTCTTGCGCACTCAGACTTGAACAAGTTTCCAATCTCCCAGCGAAGAGACTAGTTGGCCTGTGTACTCATGTAATTTCCTGTTTTGACACGACCTTTACAAGAATCAGAGGCCGTTCACCGGATCACAACTTATAGTTTCGTTTGTAAAAAAAAATGGGCGGCAACTAAGTGAAGTAATCATCATTTCACTTAATAATTAGGGAGGCAATGTCAATTTGGCAGTGACTCAAAACCATGAAATTCCAATTCTATGCTCAAAACTGACAACGAGTGACATTACAGTGCGTTTAATGTCCAAGTGCATGATAATATGTTTTATTTTCTCCCTAAACCCTCATTGGAATAATTAACAATTGATTGATTGATTGTTGTTGTTCGGTGATTGTTGTTGTGTGTGTGTGTTCTTCTATTAATTATTATTATTAATTATCCAAGTAGTAGTAGTAAGTAAATTATCAAAGCAGAAGAAAGAATACTTGTCTTGTGTATTACTACTATCCATCTATCTATTAATTAATAAATATTACTAATTAATAATTATTATTTATTATTATTATTATTATTATTCATAACAAAATAATATTAATAATAATAATTATTTATAATAATAATTAATAACATTAGATTATTATTATTAGTAAGTGTATTAGGTATTTATTTAGTAGTCGTGATAGTCACCATTTTTACTATTGTTTATTTATTATTATTCTTATGGACTAACAACTGGACTACTACTATTATAATAATAATAATTTAATATTATAATTATTATATAATAATAATAATAGTTCATAAAAATAAGTAAATAATAATTAATAAGTTATTATAATAAAAATGATAATAATTATTGTGAAGGACCGGCGCCATTACGAACGTTCTATGGTACACTTACACAGTTCTATGCCTACACTTATTCCAGTACTGTCTACATGTCTTAGTTCTATGCCCGCGCTTTAGGGCAAGTAATTCTATGTACATTCATCATTATTTTCTGTTAACATTTAAACTTATATGTTTGCCGTGTGAGGTTATTCATGCATTTACCCTAGGACCACCTCTTTTACTTTATTGGCACACTCTAGCCAATTGCTGTGCTAGGTGTGGCCACCTTTTGTCTACCGTTTGTGAGTTATGTAACATTGTATATAAATATGGATGTTTGATCAAATAAAGTCAGAGTCAGCTTGCACACTCTCAGAAGTTTCTTTGTTCTCTAACAATAACTTCACTGCGCTAAGTACATGCACATACAACGAATGCTCTATTACTCGAGTAGTAATTAATAAGCAGATCAGCCTGGACCTCTGCTGGCCGAACATAGCTTTGACTAGTTCGCCTTCAAAGTTCGGCCTCTGCCTTGCACTGAAACAGATCAGCCGAACCTCTGCTGGCCAAACCTAGCTTTGACTAGTTCGCCCTTCAAAGTTCGGCCTCTGCTTTACACTAGAATAGCTAACGCAACCGACAGCTAGATAGTAAACTAGGATGGTAATGCACCACTCCCAAGGATACTAGTCGACCTGTGGGCGGGTTGTATTGCTGAAGCAATAGACACAGTTTGCCATCACAGTTTGGGAGGTTGTGCAGGTAGGCCGAGCTACCAACTCACACCCCCACAGTGAAATCCTGCACATTATTACTATTCTAATTAATAATAATAGTAGTAATATTATTATTATATAAATAAAGTTATTATGTAATGATATTAATTATTCTTTTATTCATTTATCATTATTGTGCAGGATTTTGTGGTGATGTGGCCATTCACCTTGGTAGCACACCTGCACCCTCTAGGTAGCAGAGTTGTTTGTCTGTCCAGACAAGCTTGCTGCCATCTCGGCCTTCTCATCGTCCGCCCTTCTGCATAGCTGCTAGAAGGTAGGCCGTGATAGGCGAGAGTCTGTCAGGCAAGTCTGCCTCTAGCCTACTACTCGTTGTACAACACTGGTGCTGCCAGACCTAGTAGGTCGTCAGAGCTGGTTGCCTTATGGAGCAGTAAGGTATAAATTGCGCAGTATTCAAGTATAAGAGCTTGAGAGAGTGTTAGCTATCTTTATTCATAAGAGAATTGTCCAGCTATGCCTCGCGGTGTACACTGACTATTGAGAGGCATAGCAGCTCCATTTATGTGAAGTGTTACATAACATTTAGTACAGTCAAGACATTGAACAACAGTCGTTGCCTTGACACAAAAGGTTGCAAGAGTGAATAAATAAATGTATAAAAGGTGAGAGTACACACGATATAATTTGGCTCGCTATAATGTCTATGTCTATTTACAGGCGCCGTGCTACGTGTTTACTGTACATTATTATGCATTATAACTATCATAATTTTATGTAGCAAGATTTTATTTTTACTGCACTTATTTAATTAAATTAAATTATATTATTATTATTTATCATTATTTATTATTATAATAATAATTATTATTTATTACTATTAATTTATTATTAATTTGCTTTTTATTGATACAACAACTAACCATAATAATGATTTAGCTGGTACAAGTGTAATTTTCAAATGAATGGACAGTTTTTTCCCTAAAATAAAGCATCAGCTTTTAGACCATTTTGTTGATTATCCACCATTGGTACAAAAAATATTTTTGTCTCACCAATGGTTGCCTCATATAAATAGTCAAGAAAAAGTATCTTCGCTTAAAACAACAGAGGATTTGAAGTCCCACTGTCAAGCATTGCTGACAACTGTGTTGTTATAGTAAAGCGAATTCAGTGATACATGTTCAATGATACGGCGAAAGCATGGGCCCCGCGGAATGTTGCACATTCCCAGCAATTAATTACCTGTTATCATTGGTGATTGATATTAGGTTATTGACTCATTAGATTGTGCAAAATTTCCATGGACACATGTGCGAAGGCTAGCTAATGCTAAAGCAGATGATGTGTAGTACAGATGAATTTTCCAAATTTGGTTTTCATATTAAATATTGATGTCAACCTGTCCAGTAAGATCTGGAAATTTTATTAATGCTTAAAAAATTGCTTACTTTTGGTTATTATTGCAACATTGAAAAAGTGACTTGGAAAAAAATGTATTGCATCGAAAATTACATTTTTTTTCTGTTGCCCCATAAGGAGGTCAACCAAGCGTATCTCCTAATCAATTAGCTACCCGTGCCTATATGTATATATGATGATGCACACATACGTGTTGTGTTTCTTTATAACGAGAAGTAGATGAATTCAATTTACTGCTGAATTCAATGAGTTAGTTTAGAAGAGTTTGATCATGCCATGTGAACTTGTCTTCACATTTGTCACACTTAAGAAACCTGTCTTCACATTGAAGCGTCACACTTAACAAACCGGTCTTCACATTTCAAAATCTTCCTAACAAACCCTTCTTTTTACTCGAAAGCCTCTCAGTCCTTAGAAACTGCACTTACCTAAGGGAATTTCACTTATATCCGGTATAAACTTGTTGTTGACTTGAATATAGCATTCTAAATAATTTTCAAAATGCGATACAAGTTTTATTATTAACTAGCACCATACTTTTATTGTCTCGCACATACTGTAACATGCAGTTAAAGGCTTGGTTTCAGGGTGGTCTGACAACAAAAAGCTAATAAAACTATCTGGGTCGCCAATGTCTTTTGTGTACCAACTTATATTTCAAGCCCATCTATCTATTACAAGCCATGTGGCAGCTTGTTTTGCACACCAGCGTTTGATAGCTGGCAGAACGAAATTCTTGTTTATTGCGGTAGTATCGTGGCGTCCCTAGGTTTTGTGTTCCAATGAATTTTTTTTAGGTAACCAATGAGTATTAAGCTACTGGGCCGTGATTGGTTAAATTTTCGAAAGGCAGTGAATCAAGAGGGTGATTATACTTCTTGCGATCAAAATTTGTGCCAACTTTATGTGAAAATGCATTAAACACAATCGTAAGCTGATCTGTGACTTTTTAGGAACTTGAAGGGGAATCACCCACAAAAACACCTCTGGGGAGGGCTCTGGTGTCAATCATTGCTGACAACAGTATGGTCAAAAGAGATGTAATATATATGCAATATATAATATACTGTATTACTCAGTTGTAGAACTAAATATTATTATTACGAAAAACTTGTGAAATTTGGGTTAAAAATTTTTATTACGAACAGTATCAGCCCTCCTGTAAGATTGCCTCTCCCTACAAGAGAGCACGTGACTATTATCAGTAGAATGTTAGAATATTAGCAATAGAATGTTTTAACCCAAATGTTATAAGTTCCTCATAATACGATTACAATATAATCGCTAACAATAATTTAAATTGGTAATAATAAATGGTAAATAAATGATTTATTATCACTATGAAATATTCTGTCATTTTTGCTTGACCAAAACAAAATTATTCATTTCTCAGAAGTTATTGGTGAAATTTTTGGGACAAAATCTGATTTGTTGATTATAATGAAATACATCAGCAAAACTGTATGCCACTGAGTAGATGAGACATTTATGTTGAAGTTAAAATTGTGTAAAATGCTTGTCATTTTTGGGGAAATTAGCGCAAGTGAGATTTCAGCTACTATTTATTCTCGTGTGAGAGTGCATTTAAGAGGTCAGTTTACAGATAATCAAAAGTGAACTTTGATTGGATGTTTGACGGGCATTTTTTTGAATTGGTGTATTGGTTGTAGAGTTATTAGTATAACTATAACCAGAGATATAGAAAACTGCATAGTGAAGTGATTACATAATAATTATTTTACTGCATCAGGTGACACCTATCATTGAGCTGTAGTGGCTATAATTAAGTAATTATTATTTTCTGGTGCAAATACGTCGCTGGTAAAGTGAAAAAGTGGAAAACATCTTGGTTGTAAGATCTTGAATTAAAAATTATGCTGTCATTTTTTGAGCTTGATGTTGAGTATTTTGAATAACTTGGATTTAAAGTGAAACAATCAAATCAATATACAATTTACCATTTAAAAGCTCTATTAACACTGATTCTAATGGTGTAGTCAGTTTGGGGGTTGGTGGGGCTTAGCTGGAGTTGTACCCCCATTACACTTTTTAGCCGAAGTAAACTTCACAGGGCATAAATAGGCGAATTACAGTACATTCCATTGGTGATTCACCGGCCTACGCAGTCAACAAAGAGCATCCCTGTGATGAGACTGAGTTATAAATAAAATATTTCTCTGTCCCTTCTGAAGGCTATCATCACCAATAGGCCATAGTTACTATGACATGACATGCTTGGTTTCTTCACAAGTTTTATATCAAATGGTCCCAAGTTGCACCAGAATATTTTCTTGCAGCAGAGACATGTTGAAATTTCAAAAATCGGTGGAGAATACCCAAAAAAAGCGTTGCAAGCTATGTACCCTACAGGTTTTTGTTGAGTTGTCAAGTATGAAGTTTTGTATTTGCAGAATCACCTCTTTTCAAATTACATACATGCTAATTATTACAATCATATGTTCTTTTAATGAAGTTTCGGCGGCATTGTTTGTGTTAAAAATGATTGTCTGCCAGTTTTAGTCCAAAACTTTGCAATAAACATTTTTAATGCTAAACCCTAAAACCCAAGGAGAGTTTATAATCAGTTTGCTAGCGAGCGTCGAAATGTAAGAGGCCCTTATTATAGTTTTTAATCATTGGAATATCAAAATATCTCATCAGCGAAATTATTTTTTTATTTGTATTTTAAAAGCAAAACAATCGACTAAAACTATTTGCCCTCAAAATGATGAGCATCTGTTCATTATGACACGCATGCAGTGTTTGTAAACAAATAGTTTTCATACTGGCATTTTTCAACTGCACGAATGGCTAGAACTCAAGCACACCATTTTTTTCTATTCCATAAAATTAGGAAATGCCGACATTTTTGTAACCATATTTCTTGATGTAGCTGAAAACAAATGCTGACTTTGTAGACAAACCATTGAAATATTAGATTTATCACAGTCGCCATTCATTCATTCCGGGTCTGTCAATGCTCATTTTAAGAGATGCTACAATGTCTCAAGCTGTTTTTTTAATTTAATGCGAAAAAAATATTTAAGTAGCAAGAGCACCATACATTTCTCAAGTTTTTATGCGTAAATCTTTTTATTGTAATGAAAACATGTCATCAACTCGATAACATACATTCATTTACTTCTACCTCATGTGAGTGATTCCATGTTATAATCTTTACTGAAGAAGCCAAAGCAATTGGTTTGTGTACAACTTATCATAGGCTGACTAGATCAAATGAAATGCTAGCTTGGCATATGTGACTCACTAACGGCCATATAGTTTCCAACTACTGTAGCTTTACAATAAAACTGTAGTCCTTGAAGCTAGTTGCAGTTTAAATGGGAGCGGACAACTGACATCTTTATACAACATTTTCAAGAAGCTCTCTAAGTCTGTGAGCTAATAGAAAACTTCAACAATGTACACCTTTAGAATCAGTGTTAAAAAACTTATTTAATGATATTTCATACATTGATGTGATTGTATCCCTCTAAGGCTTGTAGAGACAAATTGAGACTATTGATTGCTAATGCTGAACCGCAGAAGTTTAATGTTCTAATATATCTGTGGCTTACAATCATAAACTCGCACTGCCAATTGATATCTCGTGTCTAACGGAAATAATTATTTTCTCAGCACAATGGGAAGTTATGGAAAATGATATGAGTATGTGGCCGTGAGTCAATATTTTGTGTATGGAACAAACCATTCGTTTAGAACATCATAAGTTCTTATAAATTCTCATAGATTATTGAGCAATTCATAAGAATATAACTCTCAATTTGCGAAGCAAACAAGAAAGAATGAAAACAGCATCATTATAGACTAGTATAGTTCATTAAGTCATCCTTCTTATAGTATGTTGGTCATGGTATGGTAATAGCCACATAACTTTTTGAGGATATAAAACGGGTTTGTTAAATTGAACTAGTTAGACTCGCTGTTATCATTTATTTAGTGATCAGTTTCATTCGTGGCCCATAAACAATATAAATATATATGGGTGGATTATTTATTCAGTGATCTACTTTTTGTTGACCCTCGAGTCCCAAGTAAAAACATTGTTCATTGATTAATTTTATTGCCGACCTGCAGAGCAGTGCCGAAATCATCGTGATTTGCGTATTCTGCGGGTCAAATATTTAAAAAAGATTTGTTTCATGTATTTGATACAAGTGGTGATTTGATTTGGTTACATTCAGTCATTATTTGATTTGCCTCTTTCCACAAGATTTGACCACATATTTGCAACAAATATATCAAATCATAAAAAGACCAGTGATGATGTTTTCGGCTTTTCTTAATGCTTGTTATTGACCTGAGATTGTCTAATTCATAGTATTCAATTGTAGAAAATAAATAAAATCGGTAAAAAGAAAAGAAACTACCTGGTTGTTAGCTTAGAATAATCAAGGGTCAGTGAAAACTATGCTGAATTTTCTGTTATGTATAAGTTTTCATCAGCGGAAGTCAAAGTATCAATTGACTACCTACTTATCTGACTTGAATGTGCTGAGCTGAGAGGGTTTATGGATGGCGACCAGGTTATTTACTTTTGTGTAGTGAGTAATGCATTAGTTGATCATTTACTATAATGATTACTGTTCTGACACATATACAAACTAATGCTCAGTGTTTGCTATTATTTATCAGTTATCTAGTATCGCTGGTACCTTTAGCAATAGTCTTGCACAATGACAGTTTTTTGGTAATGAAGGAATCTTAGAAAGGTGGTGGTTGGTTGTTTTGCCTACTGGCTGTACATTTTATCTATTGCATGGAACTGGCTAATTCATTTGGTTAGTCTTAGCACTGGTTTGGATTTTAAATGTTAATATATATCGTCATACCAATGAATAAGTTCCACTGGAAAGTGTACGCAGGAAAATGCAAGTTTGCGAAAGTAATCATGTTGGAATATTGTTTTCTAGGAACCAGCTAACCACACCATTGCGATCTAACTTTGAGTCAATTTTTTATTTCCAATAGCTTCAGTTATGATTTGAAAAATTTTGCTGCAACTGACGCTCCAAATATTTGATTTGATTTGGAACAACTCATGACTAGACTTGGTTTGATTTGAGTTTGTTACTCACCTATAAAACTGTGATTTGATTTGAAGGAAAATTCAAGTGACTTGATTTGAGTCATGAAAATTGTGATTTGGCACAGCTCTGTCGGTCTGATCATTATTATTGCAGTTTGTTTGGCGAATATAGGTCACGGATATTTATATTACGCATTGTTTTTTGTGCAGATATCCAACTTATTATGCCCACTCTGATCCCTAACATTTAACAAACACATTTTCTGTTATTTAATTTACCCTATCATCGCCTTTAGCTATGTCATTGTTGTAATTATTTGATAAATTTTTGTTTGTTTTCACATCATAAATTGTATATTTATGAGATGGCCGACAAACATTTCTAACAAATGCTTAAGATATAATAATTATACTACTACAATATTTATATCGTATATATTAGAAATAAATACCTAATACTAGTAAGTATAGTAGCTGTGCCCTTTTTCATGGATTCCGCTTGTCACTGTCATGTCCTGTAACTTTTACATTTTTTTTCGGTCATCCAAAGGGGGGGGGATCCCTTCTCAACTGCCGGGAGACTTATACAATGGGAAGCTGTCCCAGTATGGCATTTATTTTTCTCTTTTTAAAGTTTTTTTCCGGTAGTCTGTGAACCCAAGTTATCAAAAAGTTGGTATTGCAACGATCTTAAAGGTTTGGTTTGGGGGTAGTCGGACATCGAAAACCTAACCCAACCAGATTCTCCAACGTCTTTTGTGTGCTGACCACAAATTTTAAGTCAATCCATCCATCACAAGCCATGTGGCAGCTTGTTTTGTACACCGGCATTTGATAGCTGGTTGAAAAACATTTTTTTATATTGCAGTGATCTCGTGACGTGACGTGCGTTTTTCCTGCGTACTACTAAAGTTTCTGCTATTAGCCAATGATCATTTAGCTACTGAGCCGTGATTGGTTGAACTTCCGAAAAGCCTTGTCAACACAGTGTTGTGTAATTGAGAATAATTAACTATTTATTGCTCATAGATGCTGTTGAAGGATTGGAAATAGTAAATAAAGCTCTAATACTTTGATACAGTTCATCGAACTCAATCTACAATAACAGTTTCGTTAGATAATCTGGTTGGTAATACAAGTAGTACTAGCATTTTTACGTGGCACTTTGGATATGTGATCAATCACGGCTCGATGCTCATTGGCTAATAACATAAATTTTAGTAGTACATAGGAAAAACGCACGTCACGATATCACTGCAATATAAAAGAATGTTTTTCAATCAGCTATCAAATGCTGGTGTACAAAACAAGCTACCACATGGCTTGTAATGGATGGATTGACTTAAAATTTGTGATGGGCTCACAAACGACATTGGAGAATCTGATGGTTGTGTTAGCTTTTCGAGGTCAGACCACCCCCAAACCGAACCTTTAAACAAAACTAATGAATTGATTGAGACACATCCATTGTGTCCCTACAAAATAGCAATATGTACCCTCAGCAATTACTTACTATATATACTGTCACTATTTCCCATGAGCAACCTCAGACCGACCTGGTTAGATCCAGCGGTCGATCCTCAGTTCGAGCTGATCACTACGACCTGAGAGCCAAATTATATGCACCTATATCATTATCATTGAGTGATGTCATTAATCACCCTTGAATGCTTTTGGTTTGTCAACAAAGGCCAACTCCTATGTCTTGTCAATACCATCTAAAACTGCTAATGGGTACATAATGTTTTACATACTCTTGCTTGTAAGTTTCATGCCAAGGTCACATTTCAGTCTAAGCCACGCTCAATATGTGTAAACTAATACTTGTCATTCAAAAGTGGCTACCATCTACCACAATACTTGTGTTACATAGCACGACCATAATTGTTGTTAATAATAATTTGTTTTTGTTTTATAGGAAACAGCATATATTTACCGTCAACCATATCATCTACAGTGTTGGGTCTTTCTTACTCCATGAGCTACCACAGAGTTATAGCAGGTAGGTATCAGACATAACTAGGGCTACTACCACTGAGATATAGTAGGTAGGTATCAGACATAACTAGGGCTACTACCACAGAGGTATAGTAGGTAGACATCAGACATAACTAGGGCTACTACCACTGAGATATAGTAGGTAGGTATCAGACATAACTAGGGCTACTACCACAGAGGTATAGTAGGTAGACATCAGACATAACTAGGGCTACTACCACAGAGATATAGTAGGTAGGTATCAGACATAACTAGGGGTACTACCATTGAGATATAGTAGGTAGGTATCAGACATAACTAGGGCTACTACCACAGAGGTATAGTAGGTAGACATCAGACATAACTAGGGCTACTACCACTGAGATATAGCAGGTAGACATCAGACATAACTAGGGCTACTACCACAGAGATATAGTAGGTAGGCATCAGACATAACTAGGGCTACTACCACAGAGGTATAGTAGGTAGGCATCAGATATAACTAGGGCTACTACCACAGAGATATAGTAGGTAGGCATCAGATATAACTAGGGCTACTACCACAGAGTTATAGCAGGTAGGTATCAGACATAACTAGGGCTACTACCACAGAGATATAGCAGGTAGGTATCAGACATAACTAGGGCCAGGGCCACTACCACAGAGATATAGTAGGTAAGTATCAGACATGACTAGGGCTACTACCACAGAGGTATAGTAGGTAGGTATCAGACATAACTAGGGCCACTACCACAGAGATATAGTAGGTAGGTATCAGACATAACTAGGGCTACTACCACTGAGGTATAGTAGGTAGGTATCAGACATAACTAGGGCCACTACCACAGAGATATAGTAGGTAGGTATCAGACATAACTAGGGCTACTACCACAGAGGTATAGTAGGTAGGTATCAGATATAACTAGGGCTACTACCACAGAGGTATAGTAGGTAGGTATCAGACATAACTAGGGCTACTACCACAGAGGTATAGTAGGTAGGTATCAGACATAACTAGGGCTACTACCACAGAGATATAGTAGGTAGGTATCAGACATTACTAGGGCTACTACCACTGAGATATAGTAGGTAGGTATCAGATATAACTATAGCTACTACCACAGAGAAATAGCAGGTAGGTATCAGACATAACTAGGGCTACTACCACAGAGATATAGTAGGTAGGCATCAGACATAACTAGGGCTACTACCACAGAGGTATAGTAGGTAGGTATCAGATATTTAGATGCAGACTTTTGTGTAGTTGTAGAAAACCTGCTGACAGATGCAGCCTTAGATCGTGTCTATATTTATTATAAGAGAAAGTAATCAAGTGACTTCTGTATAAACAGTTCCTTTATCTCTTGTAGAAATGTGTTGTCTCCCCTTGCATAGATATTTTGTTGGCTCTGTGGAAATGGCAAACATTCAGAGAGTAAACAGAGCAATAATAACCACGATGTGTCAGACAGCAGACATGGAGAGATTGTATGGATGAGCTGACTTCTGTCTCTGTATGTATTACTACTGCTGTTTTGTCTCATCTCTGTGTATTACTGTACCCGTGTATTACTGTACCTACGTATTACTGTACCTGTGTATTACTGTACCTATGTATTACTGTACCTATGTATTACTGTACCTGTGTATTACTGTACCTGTGTATTACTGTACTTATGTATTACTGTACCTGTGTATCACTGTACCTGTATATTACTGTACCCGTGTATTACTGTACCTCTGTATTACTGTACCTGTGTATTACTGTACCTATGTATTACTGTACCTGTGTATTACTGTACCTGTGTATTACTGTACCTCTGTATTACTGTACCTCTGTATTACTGTACCTGTGTATTACTGTACCTGTGTATTACTGTACCTGTGTATTACTGTACCTATGTATTACTGTACCTGTGTATTACTGTACCTATGTATTACTGTACCCGTGTATTACTGTACCTGTGTATTACTGTACCTATGTATTACTGTACCTGTGTATTACTGTACCTGTGTATCACTGTACCTGTATATTACTGTACCCGTGTATTACTGTACCTATGTATTACTGTACCTATGTATTACTGTACCTATGCATTACTGTACCTGTGTATCACTGTACCTGTATATTACTGTACCCGTGTATTACTGTACCTATGTATTACTGTACCTATGTATTACTGTACCTATGCATTACTGTACCTATGTATTACTGTACCTATGTATTACTGAACCTGTGTATTACTGTACCTGTGTATTACTGTACCTGTGTATTACTGTACCTATGTATTATTGTACCTTTGTATTACTGTACCTGTGTATTACTGTACCTGTGTATTACTGTACCTGTGTATTACTGTACCTGTGTATTACTGTAACTGTGTATTACTGTACCTATGTATTACTGTACCTGTGTATTACTGTACTTATGTATTACTGTACCTGTGTATTACTGTACCTGTGTATTACTGTACCTGTGTATTACTGTACCTGTGTATTACTGTACCTGTGTATTACTGTACCTGTGTATTACTGTACATGTGTAATACTGTACTTATGTATTACTGTACCTGTGTATTACTGTACTTATGTATTACTGTACCTATGTATTACTGTACTTGTGTATTACTGTACATGTGTATTACTGTATTTATGTATTACTGTACCTGTGTATTACTGTACCTGTGTATTACTGTACCTGTGTATTACTGTACATGTGTATTACTGTACTTATGTATTACTGTACCTGTGTATTACTGTACCTGTGTATTACTGTACCTGTGTATTACTGTACCTGTGTATTACTGTACCTGTGTATTACTGTACCTGTGTATTACTGTACATGTGTATTACTGTACTTATGTATTACTGTACCTGTGTATTACTGTACCTGTGTATTACTGTACCTGTGTATTACTGTACCCGTGTATTACTGTACCTGTGTATTACTGTACATGTGTATTACTGTACCTGTGTATTACTGTACCTGTGTATTACTGTACCTGTGTATTACTGTACCTGTGTATTACTGTACCTGTGTATTACTGTACCTGTGTACAACATCCCACTGTACATGTAGTGTGAGTACTTACATATATATTGTTGTTATATTAACTGACTCATTTATACTTGGGTTATACCAACTCTAACATCTCCATGTTGAAGTCATTTCTCCACTTATTATGGCTAGATTTGTACATAATATGAATCATAGAATAATGCCTAATATCTGAGACATTACCAATAGCCACTTTTTCCCATAGAGGTATAGATAGAAGCGTAGGTCAAAAAACGGCATAAATAGTAGGCATTTTCATATCAAGAACGTCCATGCCCTGAAAAAACTTTGCACGGAAAAGCGCTTCCAAATGCAATTTTGACGTTTGTTCCTGGCATAATTTTTATGCATGAACGTTAAAAATCAAAAGCTTATTTTGTGCGGAGTTGTCTTCTTCGTTTTCCTTAGTGTCGCAGTGAATAGTAAAAGATGCATGCTGTTCAGGTGACAATAGGTGTATTCGTGGGCTGGATCGATAAACAACTGCTAATACTTATATTTGGGATCCATATCGCTGGGCGGCGAACTCATTGATCCAGGCGTTTACATTTTATTATATAATAATAAGAAATAATATCCTACGATCCGTTCCATATGGCGAACCATAGACCTATAAGCCCCCTTTATATATATATATAAAAAGGGGGTTTATAGGTCTATGTGGTAAACATATACAGTTCCAGCATGCATTGTAGCGAGCATAATTATTTTCACATGTGTGTGCAATTCAACAGCGACAGTTATCTTGTCGTTGATTCCCTACTGGTACTATTAAAATGATGCATCGGCATGTAGGAGATAGTGATTGTGAGTCAAAGAATAAACAGCTATACGCTTGTCCGGTTGACTACGTCTATTTTGAGGCAATTCATTCTTCAATAACTGTAACAGTACTTATTTTTATTGTGTTAACAAAATAGCTCTGCTTTTTATCATTATGGTCAATCTTTTTCCAGTATATTGTTATTCTACATGACAATCATAATAATTAATAATAATAAACAAAGTATATAATTTATATTAATAATAAATAATGTTAATATAATTAATAATACTGAGAATGAGCTGATTTGAAACAAACGTCACCCACGAGGCTATATACTAATTTTATGTTATGGATTGGTAATGTTCGCGACCTAGGAGTATGCCTCGCAACTTCCTATTTTTTTCCTTGCGGGGATGGTACATTGTGATCCACTGAAAACATTTCTACCGACTCATTCGCATTAAATAAATTGCGGAAAATACTTTTCATTAAATTTGTTGTACAGATCGATCCAGCCCACAAATACACCTAGTTGTTTTGTTAATATAAAAAGACCAAAAGTAAATAATAATTTTGGTAATTATTACTAACTACTGTGTATTTTACAATTTGTCATTTCGTAACAAATTTTATTATCTATTGTTATTTCGCTATTAAACAGTTGAAAAATTGTGTTTTTTTATTAACAAAAGTATAATAACACAATTAGTTATACAACAGTAACAACTTATAATAATATTAATAATGTTATAATTTGAATAACAGTAATATTAATAATTATGATTATCCTGCCTTTTCATGATATTATAATTATTTATTAAAATTCACCATCCTTAATAAATATGTCCAAAAATAATTTCAACACGCTTCATGACTTTTTGCTATTATTTATTATTATTGTTCTTGTTAGAGATGGAACTTGAGGCCTCATCACTTTTGTTTTGTCATTGTAGTTAACATAAAAGGGTTAGTTATTTGTGAAATATATTTATTATGGTGGAACTGTACGCATTCGGATCATTAATGTCATGGATGGATAAATAAATATATTGAATCGTGTTCTCTTACAACAGTTATATGTTTCACAGGCTACAAAATGAAAAATTGATAATAATAAAATAATATTTATTATTATCATAGACCTAGTATTATAGATAATAATACTAGGTCTATGATTATTATCATGATAAGTATTTATTTCTACTAGAACAGTAGAAACAAATAACTGTTTTATCACCAATGTATTGATACTGTGACTCAAAGATATTCTACATAACTTATTATACTTATTATGGCCTTTCATAAACGATCTTTGCTTGCCTGATGACTCGTTGTTTTTGTTGCTCTATCCAAAATGGAGATATTGATTGCTATAAAACTGCTCTGTTTTGTATAGCAATGGATAACTGCAGAAAAGACAACTCCTAATTTTCAAACCAGTGTGGTTTTTCCCTAACCTTTTGGCCCCAACTTTATAGGGAACTTCCAAAAGGAGAAAAGGATATTTTTTAATCGCAGAAACAATAAAATTTCAATGATCCATCACGGTTGTGCCCTCATGTTACCTTTGCCGAAAATGCTTATTATATATTATGAATTATTATTATCTTGATAATATTAAGTAAATGATTTTTATAATAATAGAATGATTGCTGTTAAATCTTTCTGGTTTTGTGAAATCCGAGTGACTTAAGAATTAATTTAACATCCTGGTGACACCAATGACCACATAAAAACTCCCCTTCTTAAAACTTGTAAATCCGTCACTGGTTACACAACATAATATAGCTAACAGTGCCATTCATGTTCTATTTATTCATTATTGATATTTTATTATTAGTATTTCTTTAATTATTATATATTTTTGGTTATTTAATACGAACGTTTACCATTACCACTTACTTTATAAACACTAATTTTGTCAGATCGTAGCAGCAATCGTTGGCAAGTAGATGGAAACCTCGTCAACGATTGTCAATCACCTTATATTAATCTATCTATCTACCATGTGGTTGACATCACAGAAAACACTAGAAAACACTTGTTTATGTTTTCTACCCGGTAGTGATGAGTTATTATACCTCTCTGTCACACGATGATAATTGGGTTTCACTCACTAAATCCCATGTTGAGTAGACATCTCAAACACTGCAATGATAATACTTGAATAAACTATGTGTTAGTCCATTGTACAGTGCAGGAATATCTTACCCAAGATGCCTAGCATGAGACTTGTAATGCTCCCAATCACCCCCCTTGGTTCTACTCATATTCAGTTCCACCCTTACATATCAATTCTCTACTGTGTGTGAGGTACCAATGTACAAGTGTACGCTCGTGTCTGTACATGTTTGTTTGTGAACAGTCCATATGCTGTCTCCATTGTCTTAGAGAAGTTATCTTCTTCTTTTGGTAATGGACCATTATCACTAGACCTTGGGAGTGGATGCAGTTTTTGACTTCAATTAGTGTCAATTGAGCTCAGCGGAGATTCGATTTTGAAATTTTGATTTTGAAAGTTCCAATTTTTTTGACAGGATCCTCGCCAAGGTGCTTTCAAGAAAAGCTGCAGAAGAGAAGACAACTCTCACCTTGAAGATTCTAGGATTAGGTGGTGGGTAGGGAGTACTCAGGTGGTGGGCAGGGATACTCAGGTGGTGGGCAGGGGTACTCAGGTGGTGGGCAGGGGTACTCAGGTGGTAGGCAGGGGGTACTCAGGTGGTGGGCAGGGGTACTCAGGTGGTAGGCAGGGGGTACTCAGGTGGTGGGCAGGGGTACTCAGGTGGTGGGCAGGGAGTACTCAGGTGGTGGACAGGGGGTACTCAGGTGGTGGGCAGGGGGTACTCAGGTGGTGGGTAGGGAGTACTCAGGTGGTAGACAGGGGGTACTCACGTGGTGGGCAGGGGGTACTCAGGTAATGGGCAGGGGGTACTCAGGTGTTGGGTAGGGAAAACTCAGGTGGTGGACTGGAAGTACTCAGGTGGTGGGCAGGGGGTACTCAGGTGGTGGGCAGGGGGTACTCAGGTGGTGTGCAGGGGGTACTCGGGTGGTGGGCAAGGAGTACTCAGATGGTGGGCAGGGGCTACTCAGATGGTGGGCAGGGAGTACTCAGATGGCGGGCAGGGAGTACTCAGATGGCGATCAGGTGGTACTCAGATGGTGGGCTGGGGGTACTCAGGTGGTGGGCAGGGAATACTCGGATGGTGGGCAGGTGGTACTCAGATGGTGGACAGGGGGTACTCAGGTGGTGGGCAGGGAATACTTAGGTGGTGGTTAGGGGGTACTCAGGTGGTGGGCAGGGGGTACTCAGGTGGTGGTCAGGGGTACTCAGGTGGTGGGCAGGGGTACTCAGATGGTGGGCAGGGGGTACTCAGGTGGTGGGCAGGTGGTAATCAGGTGGTGCGCAGGGGGTACTCAGGTGGTGGGCAGGGGGTACTCAGATGGTACGCAGGGGGTACACAGGTGGTATACAGGGGGCACTCAGGTGGTGGGCAGGGGGTACTCAGGTGGTGGGCAGGGGGTACTCAGGTGGTGCGCAGGGGGTACTCAGGTGGTTGGCAGGGGGTATTCAGGTGGTGGGCAGGGGGTACTCTATTGGTGCGCAGGGGGTACTCAGGTGGTGGGCAGGGGTACTCAGGTGGTGGGCAGGGGGTACTCAGGTGGTGGGTAGGTGGTACTCAGGGGTACTCAGGTAGTGGGCAGGAGGTACTCAGGTAGTGGGCAGGAGGTACTCAGGTGGTGGGCAAGGGGTACTCAGATGGTGGGCAGGGGGTACTCAGGTGGTGGGCAGGGGGTACTCAGGTGGTGTGCAGGGGGTACTCAGGTGGTGGGCAGGTGGGCAGGGGGTACTCAGATGGTGGGCAGGGGTACTAATGCATACAGTTTTATACATAAATCAAGGTGGCACCAGTAGGTATGTCCAATACAGGGGGCAAAGATCTCTCAAAGTGGCTGCAGCACTTGGTGAGGGTAGATGAGGTTCTGTACAATCTATTTACATAAGATACTTGGTAACTAGCTGTCTGTGGACAATAAAACACTTGATTGAGAAAGGACATGTATTGTAGCAGAGGAAATCTCCTGTTATGGTCTGGCCACACATGACCCTTGTTTGGTTCCGGCGACATTAACAGCTCGACACGGCGTCTGAGCTGAACCCCGGTAACGCTTTCTACTGGCCACACTGTCCGTCGGCGGCAGCTGACAATCGTGACTTTTTCAACCTTGGTGCAACCGATCCTACAAAAACAGGTAATAATAAAACTAATAATTCACAATAATGTTATTATAAATTTAATCATAGCGATAAGTAAATTTTAATAATTATTTTCAACAATAACAATTTATTATTATTACTTATTTATTATTTACTACTGAGTAATAAATTCTTATGGCTAATAACAATTATTTTAATTTGCTTATTATTATATTTATCACACCAATAACAGTATTGTAGCAGAGATGATCTTCTGTTACTGTTGATAATATGGCTTTTGTTCTGGTCTGTTTTATTATTATTCTTTTTTTCGCAAAGTTTAGCCCTCCGTGACCCAAGATCCGCTAATAAGAGCTTTGGAAAAATTAGTTGGTTTTGTACTGGCACGTCTGATCTTTTAAGAAATAATTTTTTCAGAGTAGTGATAATTACAGTGTAACAGCTATTCAAATGCCTTTTTTGCTCAATAAATGCTGAATAACTCTGCCAATAATAGTAAGACGCACACGATTTTTATATGAGGGTATGCGACTTTAATGAATGTAGGCAAACATCAAAACTTTTCAATAGCAAAGTCACAAGGTTTTCAAGAAAAGGTAATTCTCAGGTATTTTGAACTTTTAAACTGGAAGAAAATTCAGCATTGCTTGTTGTAATTCAAAATAAAGCTGATGGATTTTCTCACAAGGGGAGCCTATCAGGGCATAGAGTCATGACACAACGACCTTGAAGGCCACAATAGCGGATTTTGCTAACAAATTGACGAACGAATTTAGTGTGCTCATGCTGACGAGAACTCATTGTTTAACGTGTTTCATCAACGATGGAACTGTTGACTGTCAACAATCACCGATGGCATTCGTTTAACATCTCTGCTCCGTGATTGGGCAATAAATTAAACAACTAGTCAAACATTGATACTTCTATTTTTATGAATGCAACAACAGGCTTGCCATCTATTGGCTACTGGTTATTTATGTCCATGATAGTGTGGCAGGTTGGATGTTTGACGAGGAATGACAGTGAGTAACGTTTCGCTCACAAACACGCTAGTGTGGCCGGACCTTAAGTGAGCTGCAGTTGGATCAAGGAGATGGTGACCTGAGCCGTGTCATGGCACAAGGTCAAGTCCATTCAAATGACTGGAAGCATTAGGCAGCTTGCTTGGAAAACTGCCAAGTTTACTAGCTCCATTACAGACTATTCAAAGAGTTGCCTTCTTGAGAAGAAAACTCCTAACAAACACGTTAAGCTTCATAACTTATGAACCATTTGTCAGAAATGTATAAGCTTTTCTTTAATCAAACACGTGTGTGTGTATGGCTTACAGAGAAGCATGCTACATATAATGGTTTCACTCTGCAACAATTTTATTTATTAAAACTAAAAACAATGCCAGTATAATTTGTTTTTGTGTTTTCTGTCACCACTCTCGTAAAAGTTTTTGAGTCAGTCACATTCACTAATGCCCTGGTCACACTAGAGTCTAGACCTATAAGGAAACCATAACAAAACTTTATTAGGTGATCGCTGATAAGAATAAATTTTCGTTTAGGCCGGTCACACGAGAACTATAATTAGTTGGTTACGCCCTAAGTGCAGAAATGAAAGTGTGGTCAGCTATTTCCAGCGCTATTTTATATAAGGACAACTCCACTGGAGCCAAATTTCACAAAAGCTCATATAAGTCGTCATTGGCTGAAAAAGTTTTTATGCATTTATTCAATATTTGTTGCATAAAATGAATTTTTTTTGCAGTATCACCTATGTGAACATATTTCGCTTCAATCTAGAACAATTTTTTATTTTATTAAGTGGATTCGGGGAGTAAAATTTAGTTCAAAACTTTAAACCGTCACTGGAGCCAGGAATAAACAAGGAGTCATCTCCCCTTCGGAGGAATAACTCTGTATTGAGCAGTACCGGACATTGATAAGTTTGCCGATACATTTACTAAGGATTACATTTGCTTTACGTGGCATTTTGTAATTATAAACGGGCGCACAGTCGCGTTAGTTACCAACCACATGGCCCACACCCGAAATACCGAAGTGTTACTTGGTTTTGTGGCAAAAACGAAATAATAATAAAACAAGTGGAATGTTTATTTATTTTATTTAGCAGTATTTATTATTATTATTTTTCATAAACATTGACTGAATAACAGAAACATGCAATAGACTACTCCACAGTGAAGTATAAACAATGTCAAAAAATAGTATGCTCATTTTGAGAAAAATAATTGATTTCATCCGTACCGTAAAAAATGATTAGTTTTTTTGGAATACTTATGTTAGTATTATTTAAACTACTTTAAGATTATAATTCTATGAATAAATTTTGGCTGTTATTTATGTCCAAAGTTATTAGTTATTTAAAATTTGATTTGAAAGTTGAATGGTACAAGAAAAGTAGTTTACAATTCCTACTTTTATATAATACAAGTGGTAATATAGGCACTATATTTCACCCCTTATTACTTAGCTTAGATTTAAATTTTTTGTTTAAAATTCCCAGTGGGCTAGGAGACATCCTGAGCTTTCAGATGAATGGTTGTTTTAAGCTGTAGCTTGTTAATTTGCAGCGTTATGAGCTGTTGAAATTGAGTAATTCATTTTTTAAGTTATAGTGTAATCAATAAGCATCTGGCTCAGAGGGTCACGTGACAATGGCAGTTGGCCACACTTTCATTTCTGCACTTAGGTTACGCCTAACGATCACTAGTTTCATCCAATGACAGCGAATTGTGCTTTGTGCGCGGGCCTACTCATACTTTACTGCGTGATGCAAAAGCATGGAAAATAAATGAAGCAAAGTTTGGATTAGATCATTTCAATAAATAGCTAAGTTTGACCAGTCAGTACTATTCAAATTGTTTGATTATAATTTATTAATAGTATCTTTCATTTATTTAAAACTCATTAAGAATATATTAAAATAAATAATTATTTTTTTCAAAAAAACAAATGTGCTACTATGGAAACGATGTGTTCATTGTGAATGACCCTGACATTGGAGACCAGCCAATAACGGCTCATAGAAAATAAACCAATTAATGAGCTGATCTGGTCCAATGGTCCAATCACATCGAGCATCGCAACCGATGATTTTCCCAAACCTAGCATTGCTTGATCACGATGAAACTGAAATATTCGCTCGGTTTGCTGAGCAACGAAGTCGCCGGGCTTGAAAAAATCGTTAGAATTTTTTGTCAACATGAGCATCCACCCTCTTTGCATCCACTTCAAACTCCAAAGAAATATTTGTGTAATGGAGCTTGAACAGTGAATTCAGTCCAGTGAATTAATTTTACATGGCTCATAGAACAATGGTAATTGATAATTTCAACATTATTGAGTATGATTATAATATTAATTAAAATTATGAACAAGTGCAACAACAATATCTGGAAGATTTAATAATAAACAGAACCAACAAAATATTGAAAGTAATGTTTTCATGGTGAAAAAAAACAGCCATACATCACATTGGAATTGTTCTTCAATTTTTGTTATTATTGTGATGATTATATCAGGGAAACAAATAATCTGTTGTCGGAACCGAAACAGGCAAAAACCCGCACTTTGTGCCATATGATTGGCTAGTTCAGTCGCAGCTCACCGATGCGCTCGAGTACATCGTCACGCTACATCGGCCTTTGTAGCCACCTGCATATTATTAACATGTGATGATTAGCTATACTGTCAATACAATGAAAATTACTATTGTTATTACTAAAATTGTTGATAATAACAAGAAAAGTGGTCATAGATAGTATTAAATTTTAAACAATTATAATAATATTTATTTATTTTGTTATCAAAAACACGCACTTCTGTCTGTTGCCATGCATAATTTAAATAATTTTTATTATTATTACCAATTATTTATCATTCATAATAATAATAATAAATTGAATAATAAAACAATTATTTGGATGAGATTTTTTTTATAAGACAACTATATCAGGAGTACCATTAAAAGAGTCATAACACTACTAGTACTACTATTATTAATTAATTATAGTTATTATTACTAATTGTTATTACAATTATTATTATTATTATTGCTAACAAGTTTATGTAAATTATTATAATTTATTATTTATCAATTATAACTATTATTATCATCCTAACTCACCTGAAGTAAGCATTAAAGCTTTCAGTTGCATATATTTTGCCTTCAACGCTTTGAATTTTGTCCTGCATTGCACTGGTGTTTTGAGAATGTTATTTTGTTCCTTCATTAAGTTTGAGATTTCATTGAACAATTCGATATTGCGCTGCCGTGTGGAATCCAGGACTCTATATGCCTGGCGATCAATTAAATAAGCAATCAATGTTTCTGTCTCAGCACTACTCCATGCAGTACGTTCTTGCGTTTCCATGGTAGATTCTGTAAGACCGCAGTTGTGTGTGTGTGCAGGAGTAATCACTGAATAAATGTGATAAACTCATAATGTTGAAATTATTTATTTAGCAACGGATACGGATATTGCGAGGTGTTCAGTGCGCACAATCAGTGCATCGCAGATGCGACGCGCTGATGCCTCCATGACGAAAAAGCAAACGTCGCCGGTAAAATTCGCCCGAGTTGAGCGACTTTCTCCTGTGACAAAAACTGCTGCGACGTGTGCACTTCCATGGATATTTCTACCGCATTATCAGATCGACTTTGAAAGTCGATTTTTTGTCGCGTGATTATCCTCTCATGGTAATTGTTACTATCCATTGTATAGGCACATCGGTATCAAAACATCGGTGCAGTGTAGCCAAACCTTAACATGTTTAGATAGCATCACGGATTAGATAAGACAGCATTGCCAGCTGCGGCTGAATAATATAACTTTTGTCCTGTATGAGATGTAGCCGTATATGACGGTTTATGGGAACTGCCATGATTAATGACCCTGGAGGGTCATTGGCTGTGACTGTATTAATTAATTCTATGGAATTTCCGCTGCAAGTTTTCAAACGGTCTTGTCAACGGTCATATATGTATGTATTATCAAGGATCATATATGTATGTATTATTGTTGGTCGAGTTACAAAAGTCATAATATCTGTTATTATTACGTTAAGTGGCCTAAGTGACCACAATTAATTTGTGAGTTGCTATGTAGTCTATGTTAACGCATATTTCAATCCTGTATGGGCGCCACAAATAATATTCCATTATATAATATGTTTACATTATACCCAGGCTTGAATAAACCAAATATTGGAGTCAAACAATTGGTTTAACTGCGTCACGTGGCTATACAATCTCTGTAACTTGACCCTTGAACCCGACAGTACTGGGCTAAGTGAAGAAATCAAAGTGTGGCCAACTGCCCTTGTCATGTGACCTTCTGGAGCTAAATGCTTGAGTGACTACACTATAACTTATAGAAAAAATTGAGAATAGAGAAATTGCTCAATTTCAACAGCTCATAACGCTGCAAATTGACAAGTTAAAGCTTAAAGCAAAAACAGAAGCATCGACAAACTTCATAGGAATGTGGCCCAGTGTAAAGCCTTCTATTATTTCCATGGATAGCATTTACTCTGTAAGATTCCTGGGCTTGTATTGGTGTTTGATGGATAGCCTTAGATCTTTGTTACATTCCAAGATTTAATACATTTCACTAATGAAAAACTCACGTGTTGAAGTTACTCAAGTATCGCAGTGAGCATATTTTAATTATTTTGTCAGCTACAAGAGGAGACAACTCTCTGATTATATGATTTAAAAAGCGTGCGATCTACGGAAAAACTCTTCCTGTAAAAACCATGTTTTATCTAAAGTTCTTCAGTGAGTCTGCGTGACAAATGATTTTGAAAAGGAAAAAGCTGCAAATTTTTCTGTTCGAAATCACAATGACACTATTGAAGCATGTGAAGTCATTTGTTATAGCTGATGAATGGGACCTTGACTGTGACATTGAATAAACTGGTTTACTGATTTCTTAAAGGTCTGATTATGTGGGTTTCTCTGTATTTACTTTATTTCATCTTCTGTCTTGTAAACAGCCAATCATACAAAACCAGACGCTAATGAGCCAATGGAGTGTTCCGTATATTGATGTTGATTGGTTGATATCTTAGTTGGGCATCGCATCAAAAGTTTACACGTATTTGATTTCTCAAACAAACAATTATTACCATATATTATGTCATTCCCTACATCTGGGAGTTGTCTTGTGTTGTCAGATTGTTGGTACCACACAGTAAATATAGTGTAGTCAATGTTACAGATGTCATCACTTGTATCTCACATGACACACGTTTTGTTCTTGTAGACACGCAAGGAGTGCACAAGTTCTATACACAAAACATTCATATACACTATTGTACTGTCTAAGGCAGTATCTGCAATATTCTACATTCATATCCTGGTAGGTAGTTGTTGTTAGTAGACCTCCAGTTAACTTTAAATTCAATAAAACAGGCCTCTGTGATTCACAGGCAGGGCGCATCCTCACTTTTTATGTGGGCGAACTCAGATGAGCACGCAATACATCATTTATTGCCATACAGGCTGCTGTGAATGTCTCAAAATGGGATGGTAATTGAACTGATTAAGATTTTAAATAATAAATTATATGTGAAGTGCTTTGGGTTGTATCATTTGAGGGAGATAACTCCTATCAGCTCTCTATTGTTATATTTAAAGATACCCAATTTGGAAAACATGACATGGATGGATTCCATTTTGAACATTTTCTCCATGATTCGATTTTAATCTTGATTTTCCACAGTCATCTTTATTAAACTGATCACCTTCATTTATCGCCTCTGATTGCTCAAAAAAATACTACAATGGGAATTAGCATCAACTCTGCTTTTAGAGTTGCCTGTACTATATTTTAGAGATGAGATAACTCCAAAGTAACAAGCTGTATGCATTGAATAGGAGTTGATAAATACAATAAATATATAATAGCTAAAGAAGAAAGGGGCTGTAAGTATTTTGGTACTTTACTTCATCTCTGCAGTTTGTGCTCTAAAGTATGCAGTGTTATGTATTTAATTATTAATAAATAATAATTATATTAATTAAAATTAATTGTTATAAACCAATATCGACCATGTTTGTTCATTCTCATTTTACAATTAACTTATTTGGTTATATCGCCATCAACTGCGAATCCTTCTCTTTTCCTTCCTTTGCAATAACTTTGCTCAGTTATGGAAGCATCTCCTGCTTCATCTCCAGTCACAACAGTTGTGAAAGTCCTTTGATATTATCTTATGATCGATTTTTCCCACTACTGCTGCCATGGTTACCAAACAGGAAACTGACTATGTGCATAAATTTAGTATTGTAAATCGTGTGAGTTTTTGTGGTTTTTTTTAAATACTCAAAAATTTTATAATCCTTTATAGCGGCCTCGAAATTATTTTTATGTCTGAGCGCTTTTTCTATTTGCTGTGAGTTATGGCGATTTGCACAAGGTCAGAGAATAAAATTGATGTTGTGGAGACAAATCCAAAGATTGGAAAGCTCTAGTTATATTAGATATTTGCTATGCAGGTTTGGTGCATACTTACATAGGTATAGTACATTTCCATATCTAGTCAGGGAGCCAAGCATCAATTTTGTGCTTAGAAATGAGATTTTTTTCAAACTTTCAATTGACCACATGGAAATTATTTTATCCGATGCAACACTTTTTTCTAATGACAATGGCGGAGGTGTTGCACACGGCAGCTTACGTAACAGCAAGTTATGCTGCCATAACATGCTGCCACCAATCTTATAACAAAGTAATTTTAACAATAACCGGTGGTTATTATGCAATATGGTCACCAAAACCATACCCATAAATAAAATTAAGTCATGAGGTCACTAATCAGGCTATGAATGAACGAATATCACCCACTATAAACATCAAATATGAAAAATTTTAGTTGTAGCAGTAATTATTTGCAAATTTACCAAGTCATGGGAGACAAATCCAAAACTCTATTAAACTGCCTATACAAACTACATGAGCTGATTTACTAATGGTAATGGAGTGAGGACTCTGCAGCCTGCAAGTGCAGGCATTATGGTTAGCTCGTGCTTCTGGTGTAGAAAGTCTAGCTTTGAACATTTTTTTGTATGTTATTAACATAACATATTTGTATTGCACAGAAACACTGCGATTGTGAGGCATAAAGCCAGTCACAACCAAGAATAAACTAACAGCGTTATAGAAAATTGACTAGGTAGTTTTACCTAAAGGAAACATCCCAACCATCACTGCTTTTGACAGGTTTACAAAAACTGTATTTATTCATATTAATCATAAAAAGGAACTACTAATAAACTGTTAGTAAACTATCCGTAGCTCTAGTGTCAGAGTTGAATTCAGTAAAAATAATTTGCAAGCTGAAAAAAAACTAAAACCAAATGAAACCAAATTACAACACTTTATACCTGAAAATCATGACTTCTGATCTCACTGAGCATACAACACAAAGAAACAACAGTGCAGCAGCTCAAATACCCAACTGCAAACACATTAACGCAATATACATTTCAAGTTAACTGGCTCTGGCATAGTAATTAACATCTGATGCTATGAAGACATGGAGGGTTGCATGTGGTGACCGGTCATCTTTCCTCAGAATATAAACTCCATGAGCAGAAAATCTAAAATATAAATGTAAACTTACACTCAACTAATACTTGAATCATTATTGACAAATGTTTCTCTAATACTAAAGACAACACACTATCTGCTGTTAGGGCGTACGATCAATTTATCAATGTTTTAAGAACTTGAAACTGGCTTGGTTGCCAATTACATCTCGTGTAAACGGGCTCTAGAGAGTTAAAAGTGCTTCAATAACTCGCCAGCTTACAGCATAAACTTTGATCAGGACAATTATGTTGTATAACTGGTGGGTGTGGGTAGTATTTCTCACCTTCAACCAAAATTGTGTCAAAAGAAAACAAGAAAATAGTTTACAGGTAAGAGTAATTTGATCATCAGTAAACGTCTTTCATTCTCTACTTGTGACACAAGATAGACATCATACAGCAATAATAAGTTGATACTTGAGTAATACCAAACTGCATTTATGTTACCAAGGGGCTGGTTATCAGAGTTGTTTAAAATGATGTTATTCTGGTAGAGAGAATAAAAAGAATGTTTGCAACTTCATACAATTGTGCAGAATGTATCGGAAATATCAATAGCGCTCATCCAGTTATAGGAGTTGGTTATCAAACTTATTGGTATTTAAAACTTCTGTGATAATTATTAGTTATAAATTTATTATTCACTCATTCACTTCACTTTTGATTAAAGATAATATCATTACTTTCTAATAATATATTATTCCTAAAATTGAAAAATGACCAATTAGCAAACGAAAAAGTATATGAAATATTAACCACAGGCCTACTGCCGAAAAATTGGTGGGTTTTGGGCCACTTTTTGGAAATTTACAACATTAACATATTTATTGATAATGATACAAATTGATGATGTTATGTCAATCACAGCTGCTGTGACAACTAATATGACTAATAATATCAATTAGATGGCTCTTTTTTTTTAAATATGCTACAGTTGAAACAAACTTTCCGTAGTTATAGGGAAGAAGTGCATTCTTGTTGTGTTATAGATTGTGAATTGAAAGAACATACAACAACAGCAATAACAACAATAATAATAAAATAATAATTATTAAATTATTATTATTTACTACTTACTACTAATAATAACTCAGTTAAAAAATTGTTATTAACATAATTTATTTATTAGGGAAGTTATTTGTTTCAAAAGCAGTGCTTTGATAATAAATAATAATAATAATCAGAGAAACTTCAATTGAAGCTGATATTTTTTATTTACTCACTACACTCACTATTTACCATAATGATAGTAGATGATAAAAATTAATTAATAATAATAACACACAACACCGTAGTAGTAGTGAGTTACAGTAGTAGTAGTAGTAGTGAGTTGTAGTAGTAGTAGTGGTAGTAGTAGTAGTAGTAAAAAAAGTGACAGTAGTAGTAGCAGTAGGAACTAGTTATTAATTATTATTATACAACAGTAATAAGTATACGAAAGTGTATAGGTGACAATAGCAGTTATAACAATAACATTAATAATAAATCAATAAATTATGAAATACAAATATTTATAATTATTTATTATTATAATAATAATAAATAAAATAATAATAATGAATAAAAAAAAGTTAGTGAGTGACATACACATCGATAAGGATCATGTTGTGCAGTTGTTGAAAGAAATACTAGCACTTAATGTTTGCAAATAACTTCTTTATCACCTGTTCATCTCCTTGATAGTATCTCAAAATGGGCACCAACTGTTGCTGTCATGAAGTATTAACTTGTTTTATTAGTGTAGAAAATGAAATCAATCACAAAACTTGGCATCCATGAAAGTAGTTCGATAGCACATGCTCAAACATAGCTGATGTGCCGAGATACTTTTACATCGGGGCGTATGCTTCCTAGTCTGTAGAATCGTGTAGATTTCATCACCTAAAGCTTCTCCGCAATAACAAAAGCATATTCATGCGCTATTTGCTAAACTTGTTATGTAATCTCCATTACGTAAGAGATGGTTTGCAACACTATTAAATTATGATTTAGTAACCTTTGTTACATCTAATGCTATTCAATTTGCGTAGTCAAGGAAAAGTTTAAAATTACTTGAACGATAATTGACCACGGCTCCCTGACTAATAATGATAAGTTAGTGATAGTATAATGGTAAGTTTAAAGGTTGCTATGGAAACACCATTGTTACCATGTATGTTCTTTTATCTATAAGGGTGCTTTCGGATACCCTGCGTGTAGGGTAGTATTGAACCGTTGTTGAGGGCTCATTGATACGTGTTGTTTAATGGAAGTTATTTGCGCTTTAAACCACAGACAGGCTTGTTTATAAAACTGGGATTGGTAATTAATTATCAACATAATGAAATCTTGCAAAATATAATAACAACAACTACAAGTTTCACGGCTATAATAAATAATTGTGGTGAAAAAGTTATTATAATTCATTATTATAATTAATTGTTCTTACACTTATTTATTATTATTTGTAATTTACTTCTTGTTATTGGTGAGTGAAATAAAATGCTATAATTTATTGAAATCTCTGGTAATATAAGATAATAAGTTATATGATATTATTATTAATAATAATTTGATGTTATGTATTTATCAATAAAATGTTGTGTCTTGACAACTGTCATGGCCAAGCGATATCAGGCAGAAGAAATCGCAAATGTAAAATCTTGCAAACTATCGGGAGAGCAACTTCCGATTTCTCTCATTAATCACCTTGCCGAGAATCATATAGTGTGAACATAGCCTAAAACTTTATCGACTGTGGACAGCTGATGCCAATGTATCCAGGCATGTCTAGTCCACAAGAAGTTGAATATATCCATTAGTTAGTAACAATGTGACATCAGGTTGTGTTGACACGTCATTAATAATGAATATTTGTTTGTTGTTTGTCTCACAGTTACTCATGGCACAATACAATTGGGTCCCGGCAGATCTTTCTGCGGAGCTATTATTAAAGAACCGGAAGCCTGCTTTTCACCAACAATACTAGTAAAACAAAAGTCACTTCATTTTTAATAATAACGGAAGAAACACTTTTTCATTCACAATGGCTGATAAGTTTGGGGTATATAATGCTGACGGTGCACCAACGTCACAAATTGTCAAACTACAACAGCACTGTAAAAGCAAACCACGGTAATTGTTCAAAGGTACGCTTTCATTGGTTTGCGTTGGCAAGCTCAATCACCATGTTCCCATGCTGCAAATTCGTTCGGATCGGGCGTCCATTCGAGTTGGTTAGCATTCATTCTGGTTGGCATTCCAATCCGTTCCTATGATAATTCGAATTGAAATAATTTGCGGGAGCTGTCCTTCCTTTACAGTGAGTAGCGAGCGCAATAATTACCTGATTGTAGTGAGTTAGTAAACAACCGCGCTCGTATTACTAAGTAGTAATATGAGTCAAATTTGTGGAATGTTCACAGCATAAACTAGTAAGTAGATGAATAATAACAAAATCAACAATTTGTAATAATTATAGATGGTTATTAATAAATATAATGACAGCTATAAGAAATGATAAATAATTAATAATAATAATAAATGAATTATTTCCAAATAATGAAAAAAGAATTTTTTTGGCAAGTATAAAAATAATAATAATTTAGTTTGCCCATTTATGAAACAGAGCTATGATTCAGTTTCCCGAGCAAATAGTAAATAATTTATAACTTACCTGTTGTTAAACTTGCAGAGGATTATTATTATTTGTATGTAAAAACTGCAGTTGAAAAATACGCAAAAACTGATTTACTGCCAAATCGCCAGTTTAATGCCTTTTTCTCAAAAGAGTAACCCGAACGAATTTGAATTCATCAACACGAACGATTCCCATGATCCTAATCAATGCTCAACCCGAACGAATTCGGTTTGAGGAACCGCACTGAGCCAACACGAACGAATCCGAACCAACTCGTACGAGTCAGAATTCCCATGACCCGAATGGACGATTTATGAGTTCAACCCGAACGAATTCGCAGCATGGGAACATAGTGAATGAGCCGCGAGATACAAAGTTATGGCTCTACACACGAGCATAATATTCAATTAATTTTTACGGCCATATTGATTCCTTGAGCTTCTTCAACAACAAAAACTTTGTCATATCAGTTGCTTAAACTGTCTAAAATCTAAATAATAGACAAGCAATTCGTGATTTCTAATGATAAGTTATACGGTCGACTATGCTACTGTCGGTTGCATCGCTAGAGCGAAACTACTCTGCCGGGACCCCATTGTATTAAAGTGGAATGGTTGATTTCAATCAAACATGTGTGCATGGCTTACAGAAAAGCATGCTACATATAATGATTTTACACTGCAACAATTTTATTTATTCAAACTAAAAACAATGCCAATATAATTTGTTTTGTGTTTTCTTTCACCACTTTCGTGAAAGTTTTTGAGTCAGGCACATTCATAAATATTCTGCATAGAAAAAACATTGACAGTTGTAAGAGAAGATATGTGACGTTTTTGTTTGTTGAATGTAAACCATACAGAGAGGACGATTCCTAAAAATTACATATATATCAATCACCAAGATGCACAGATTGTCACACAATAATATTATGATATATCAATATACACTCAGTTACCACGTACGAGTTATAAACACATTTTCGGCCAATCCATTTATGGAAATGGTTGTCACTTCGCAAAGCTCAGCGCATTCCCACTTTGAGTCGCGCCTGCAAAGTCTCGCTGACTGCGCAGCCTAAAATTTCTAAAATGCGACATCTTTTCTGCTGTCAAATCCGATAAAACGTGTTATGTACTTGATGTCACAAAATATCATGTAGAACTTTCTACCGATTATTGTCATTGAATATCAACAAGCCAACTCCATGTTGTGGACTCAGTTAAACTTAAGGCTGGCTGGATAATTTATAGTTTTTTCTTGTAAAGCTAGCGGTGATTGATAATTGTGTCAGCCTTTTTAAATATTTTTTTCTTCAAAAATAATTATCAATTTTGTTTAGTATTCAACACAACGTACTTATTTGTATAAAGCAAAACAATATGGTTACAATAAAATAGGACCAGTGTGTGGCAATAAATAATAATTATTTATTTGTCTGTCATGTCATTTACTAACCTGCCTGGAGTATAATTATTAAACGGACTAACTAGCACTTGTTAACTAATGGAAACTATCCGAGCTTGAAAAGATTATTTGAGCATGCCTGACTGTGCAATGGAGCCCCGGCGAGTAGTTTCACTTTAGCGATGCAACTGGAAGTAGCTCGGTCAATCATCGAACTTATCATCAGAAATCACAACTTGATTTATTCACTTAAGAAAAATTAATTAATTATTATGCTCATAATACTACTTAGTGTCGCCATAGTTTTTTATTTCGAGTTTGGTTAGGTTTGCTGACGTAGTAAATGAAGGTGCGCATTGTCGTAGCCTGGTTACACACTTGGCACGCACACAATTGTTCTATATGTACGGTGAAGCATCATTATTGTGCACTATGTCTGTACCTATCCAAAGCTCATGAATCGTTAATCGCGGATTCCATAAATCTAAATAAAAATGTAGACTTTGGTTAACGTTAATAGTATTTTAGCATCGTAATATCGTAGAAATAAAACTTCTTGTATCTTCACCCAATAAACCTGCTAGGATCCCATTCTATAATATGCTTATGGTAGAGTGCTTATTTCTCACTGCTCTTTGAATGCGCATCACGCTTCGCCGCCCATAATACGCACATGGTAGTAGTTAGTCGTTGCGTTTATTTAAAAGTCTTGTTGAGAGGGCAACTCCTAAAATAAGACAGTTTTTGTCTTCCATCAGGGACTTTAGTCTTATCAACCCAATTTGATACTTTCGGGATCGCTCAAGCGTTAGGCCACTTACTTGGAAAGCTGCCAAGTTTATTTGTGCCATTTGAATTTACTAAGAGCTGCCTTTCATTCAGCTACTGAGAGGATAACTCCTCAATAAACACATTTTGCTCTACGACTTTTGAACCATTTATTGAATTTGGATAATTTTTTTTGTCAATTTGTATATCTGTATGGCTGCTTTTTCTTTACATAGAGATTAATTTGTCTTACATTGTGAATTAATTTTAAAAATATTAACAACTTGAACTTTTGGTAATTAAAAACAATCACTATTAGTTTGATAATTATTACTTTGCTGCTAATCATAATAGTAAACCATAATAATAAAAATAATCAAGTTTGCTCAGTTTATTTACTAAAGTTGTTATGAATCGGTGTGATATGATACCAAATAATGGCATTAATCATTGGAACAGTACCAATAACAATCACTAATTTACCGACATCAGCTACATTTTTATTAATCAATTCTGCAAAATCTTTGCCCGAAATTTTCAAACGGTCTTGTCAACGGTCATATATGTATGTATTATTGTTGGTCGTGTTACAAAAGTCATAATATCTGTTATTATTACGTTAAGTGGCCTAAGTGACCACAATTAATTTGTGAGTTGCGATGTAGTCTATGTTAACGCATATTTCTGCTCCCAAAGTTTCAATTCAATATGGGCAACATGGATGACATTTTTCATCCATCGTATTGGCTAAATTTGGCTACACCTCCTCCAGGTTTGTGGCAATCCTTTTAAGCCGTATTTACACTAGATTGACTGTCTCCATCTCAATTGATGGTCGCACAAGCAGTTGTGAGTTCTCTTTACACTGTTGCTATTTTTGAGTTTGCAACTTTGGAGTTGCCCAACCATCATAGCTAATATAATTTAATGCGTTCCTGCTCACGTAGTTGGATTGATGTCTGGTGATTTAACTATAAACAGTTTTCTACCAGGTAGTAGTTCTCTATGCATCCGATGGGTTTTTATTTACCTATAATATGAAATTTTGACTTACCTACATATAATAATAATAACTATTAAAATTAAATAATAATTTTAAGAAAATCTGATGTTTTTATGTTTGCATCCAAAATAGTAAAATAATTACTCCAAATATAAATTAATTATTATTATTAAACATGTGGAGTTTGATTTATTTGATAGAAAGAGTAATAATACACAAATATCCACAATGCTGGTTATAATTAATTACTTAATAATAACCTTACCACTTATAACAATCATTGTTTACATTATATCCAGGCTAGAATAAACAAAATATTGGAGCTGCTATATAGAGCCAAACAATTGGTTTAACTGTGTCACATGACTATACAATCGCTGAAACTTGGCGCTTGAACCCGACACTGCTGGGTTGCTGCATCTCAGTCTGCGACAATCCTGCGTCACCACCAAAAGTTGCACAAATTCTACGGGCTAAATATATATATATGTTGGAATTTTGACCTGGAAGTACTAGTGAATGATTGCTTAGGTCAAAACTAGAATTGTGATCTCCCTACACACGCGGCTATGTTCAAGGTCATCAGACTTAACAACTCAATTTTCAATCTTAAGCAATGAATTGAGTTGTCGGTGTGTCAAGCTTTTGTATTACAGTAAGACAGTAAAATGTGGAACGATAATCCCCGAAATCAACATTTATCAATTATTTTTGTGCGGTTGTGACTGAGTTAGACCTTATGAGCAGGAGAGTCGATGACATCACTTCCTGGACATTGAGTAAACTCACAAGAAAGCTTATTGATGCAATCACACATCGGTACTTGGTATTTTTCTATTGCTAGGTTGGTGGCAAGCGGGCATCCTGTCTCTTTATTACTAGCCTAGCACAAAAAACTGCCAGCCCCATAAAATGCAATATTTTCTCAAATGAAATGATAGTTTAAAAAAAAAAATTTCATAGTAGGTTAGGCCAACTATCAAACAACATTCAAAGTGGTTCTGGAAGCGTGCCAAGTAGCAGCCTATGATGAGTGAGTGGGCTCATTATCTAAATGGAATAGGAATGCATTAGATGTTGATAGCAGGGACCTGCTTTGTATGCTTTGATTCACATTCACTTGTCATCGCTTACAACAGTAACAACCTTCAGAGCAAAACATTTCTCTCGTGAAGTACAGTAAAAGATATGTGTCATTAATTATTGGTGTAATGAATAAACTGAATACACTTTCTAATACTTGGTATGTGACATTTGTGTCATACAATCGTATAAGTTGACAGCTCTAGCTTGTGTCTGACCGAAATGTGTGATGATCCCTCACATCTGCAATTAGCAAAAGTAGCTGGAGAGCAAATAGTAGTCTTGGGCAACAAACTCTTGAGTTCCTTCTGGAATCTTCACACCATAAAGTTATTGTAGACATTGAATTGTGGCATAAGATTACATAAGATTGCATAATTCATAGTTGAGGCAACTCAATCAGTGGAGTTGCTTTCTCTTCAAGTGTCACAGACCTACATAGGCAATAGCAAATAACTACAATAAATAATGAACTTGCTAAAACTTATTTTTGTTACCGATTTCGAAAAACGATATTTAATTTCATGTTGTACCACTCCAGACCTCCAAATCATCTATAGAAATTGCAATTGAATTTTTAGGCTCTTGAATCTCTCCATACAATGGCTATTTTGGGAAGTTGTTCTTCCATGTCAACCAAACCATTTTTGCATTTTTTTGTATGTTTACACAGAAAACTTTCATTCAAGACAGTCTATTGCACTTACAAAATAGAACCAGTTAACGAGAACACGACTCTGCAATGGTTTTTCTGTTGAAAAGTTAGCTGAAATCCATAAAGTAATTTGCAATTATTTAAAAATCTATAGCACAGCACTTGTAATACATATCTTGATAACAACCACTAATAATGACTTTGAAGAACCACTGGTTATTTAGCACTGAAAGGAGTTGTGCTCTATTGTCTGTTTGTTATGTTGATGTAGGGCATGGATAAAGGGAGCGGTGGTGCTAGTGGTTCTGCTGGGCTTGACTTGACTATTTGGTTTCATGTATGTGAGCAAGGATACTAGAGTGATGGCCTACATATTCCCTATACTCAACAGTCTGCAGGGACTCTTTATATTCATCTTCCACTGCGCTAAAAATGAAAAGGTAGGCTTGTTGGAACTATTGAAGCCAGACCTAGCAATTTTTGGTCAGGTGAGACCTTTATTTCTTTGCTCAAAAGCCAGAGATGATTGATTTGTGCTGCAGCTGAATCTGTAGACAATTTGAGGGATGCTATTATAGTTAGTTGACTAAATAATTTACAGTGAATTACAAACTTGAAAGTTGTTCAAAAAGTTGCAAAGTACTAATATCAATTGTTTGTAATGCATTGTGATTTATAAATTCATGATTCAATTTGGTGGTTTTAGAAGTTGTCCCCACTTTAGACAAAACCGAAAGAGCAAGCAACTCTTAATGCAACAAGAATGGGAATTGACAACGCTTGCAGCAAAATATTTTTTTGTATTAATTATTTGTTTTACATCAACGGTAAATGTTGGTAATTCAGGTGCAGAAGGAGTGCAAGAGACACGCGCGGAGGGCGCAATGGCTGCTAACTTGTATCAGTGTGAGATACGGTGAATAGTCACGTTAATTATAAGATTAACGCGAATAATATAATTTGTGAGATTAATGTGACAAAATATAATCGTTTATGCTTTAGACAACTTTCCACTTTTTACGATAACGAAGAAGGAAAAACTCTCCCACTCATAGATTTCAGCATTAGCAATGCACGAATCAATCATAGAATATTTATTATAAATTTAGAAAATTATATTTAAAATTGTAAAGTTAATATACATAAAATTGAATAATAAATTCATAAAATAAAATTATTTATTTATTCATTATAAACTTTTATATTTATACGAAGCTGATAGGTCGGTGTTGTATCAATGCGGCAATACTTCACAGATTTATCAGCCTTATTATTTTACTCACAAATATTTGACTGTCCGTAGAAACTGTTGTGAGCCACTTCTCACCTTGGATGCTTATATTATATTATTTTGACTGCATAAATTGCAATACTGGACATGTAGTAGGACAGACAACTCCAAAGTTAATGACAAGTTTATATTAAACAGGCTGTATGTCGCAATAAATGTTGCGCATAGAAGCGTAATTAACATGGGTACGATTAAACAAGATTAAAAGTCAGATTAATCACAGATAATCTGAATCTCTACAGAGATTAACAGCACTTAGAGCGATTAATCTTTCAACAGCCTTAGTAAGTTTTAATAATCATTTTCAACAATAACAATCTATTATTATCACTCATTTATTATTTACTACTGAGTAATTAGTAATTATCAGTAATAAATTGTTATGGCTAATAATAATTGTTTTAATTTTCTTATTTCTATATTTATCACAGCAATAACAATATTGTAGCAGAGATGATCTTCTGTTATTGTTGATAATATGGCTTTTGTTCTGGCCAGTTTTATTATTATTCTTTCTTTCGCAAAGTTTAGCCTTCCGTGATTCAAGATCCGCTCATGAGAACTTTGTAAAAATTAGTTGGTTATGTACTGGCACGTCTGATCTTTTAAGAAATAAAATAGCTAACAGTGTCATTCATGTTTTATTTATTCATTATTGATATTTTATTATTAGTATTTCTATAATTATTATGTGTTTTTGGTTATTTAATACAAACGTTTATCATTAACACTTACTTTATAAACACTAATTTTGTCAGATCGTAGCAGCAATTGTTGGCAAGTAGATGGAAACCTTGTCAACGATTGTCAATCACCTAATATTAATCTATCTACCTACCATGTGGTTGACATCACAGAAAGCACTAGAAAACACTTGTTTATGTTTTCTACCCGGTAGTGATGCATTACTATACCTCTCTGTCACACGATGATAATTGGGTTTCACTCACTAAATCCCATGTTGAGTAGACATTTCAAACACTGCAATGATAATACTTGAATAAACTATGTGTTAGTCCATTGTACAGTGCAGGAATATCTTACCCAAGATGCCTAGCATGAGACTTGTAATGCTCCCAATCACCCCCTTGGTTCTACTCATATTCAGTTCCACCCTTACATATCAATTCTCTACTGTGTGTGAGGTACCAATGTACAAGTGTATGCTCGTGTCTGTACATGTTTGTTTGTGAACAGTCCATATGCTGTCTCCATTGTTTTAGAGAAGTTATCTTCTTCTTTTGGTAATGGACCATTATCAATAGACTTTGGGAGTGGATGCAGTTTTTGACTTTAATTAGTGTCAATTGAGAGCTGCTGAGATTCGGTTATGAAAGTTTGATTTTGAAAGTTTGAATTTGAAAGTTACAATTTTTTTGACAGGGTCCTGGCCAAGGTGTTTCCAAGAGAAGCTGCAGGAGAGAAGACAACTCTCACCTTGAACATTCTATCTCTGTAAGCTAACTGTACAACATAGTGGAGGCCTATAACATTACTAGAAAGGTTTTCAAGTGACAGGAGGGGTAGGGGAGGTACTTTGGGACAGTTTGAAGGGATTGAGGGGTGACGGTGGGGGGTGGGGGGGGGGGGGTACTTAGGTGGTGGGCAGGGGGTACTCAGGTGGCGGGCAGGGGGTACTCAGGTGGTGGGCAGGGGTACTCGGGTGGTGGGCAGGGGGTACTCAGGTGGTGGGCAGGGGGTACTCAGGTGGTGGGCAGGGGGTACTCAGGTGGTGGGCTGGGGGTACTCAGGTGGTGGGCAGGGGGTACTCAGATAGTGGGCAGGGGGGTACTCAGGTGGTGGGCTGGGGGTACTCAGGTGGTGGGCAAGGGGTACTCAGGTGGTGGGCAGGGGGTACTCAGGTGGTGGGCAGGGGGTACTCAGGTGGTGGGGAGGGGGTACTCAGGTGGTGGGCAGTGGGTACTCAGGTGGTGGCCAGGAGTTACTCAGGTAGTGGGCAGGGGGTACTCAGGTGGTCGGCAGTTAGTACTCAGATGGTGGGCAGGGGGTACTCAGGTGGTGGGCAGGGGGTACTCAGGTGGTGGGCAGGGGGTACTTAGGTGGTGGGCAGGGGTACTATTGCATACAGTTTTATACATAAATCAAGGTGGCAGCAGTAGGTATGTCCAATACAGGGGGCAAAGATCTCTCAAAGTGGCTGCAGCACTTGGTGAGGATAGATGAGGTTCTGTACAATATATTTACATAGAATACTTGGTAACTAGCTGTCTGTGGACAATAATACACTTGATTAAGAAAGGACATGTATTGTAGCAGAGGAAATCTTCTGTTATGGTCTGGCCACACATGACCTTTGTTTGGTTCTGGCGACACTAACAGCTCCACACGGCGTCTGAGCTGAACCCCGGAAAGGCTTTCTACTGGCCACACTGTCCGACGGCGGCAACTGACAATCGTGACTTCTCCAACCTTGGTGCAACCGATCCTAGAAAAACAGGTAATAATAAAACTAATAATTCACAATAATGTTGTTATAAATATAATCATAGCAATAAGTAAATTTTAATAATTATTTTCAACAATAACAATTTATTATTATTACTTATTTATTATTTACTACTGAGTAATAAATTCTAATGGCTAATAATAATTGTTTTAATTTGCTCATTATTATATTTATCACACCAATAACAGTATTGTAGCAGACAATCTTCTGATATTGTTGATAATATGGCTTTTGTTCTGGTCAGTTTTATTATTATTCTTTCTTTCACAAAGTTTAGCCTTCTGTGACCCAAGATCCGCTAATAAGAACTTTGTAAAAATTAGTTGGTTACGTACTGGCTCGTCTGATCTTTTAAGAAATAATTTTTTCAAAGTAGTGATAGTTACAGTGTCACAGCTATTCAAATGCCTTTTTTGCTCAATAAATGCTGAATAATTTGATACGTTCATGATCACTCAAGCATTAAGCCACTCACTTGGAAAGCTGCCAAGTTTATTTGTGCCATTTGAACTTACTTAGAGCTGCCGTTTCATTCAGCTACTGAGAGGATAACTCCTCAACAAACACATTTTGCTCTACGACTTTTGAACCATTTATTCGATTTGGATAAATTTTTTTGTCAATCTGCATATCTGTATGGCTCCACTTTCTTTACATAAAAATTAATTTGTCTTTCATTGTAAATGACTTTTAAAAATATTAACAACTTGAACTGTTGGTAATTAAAAACAATCATTATTAATTCGATAATTATTATTTTGCTGCTAATCATAATAATAAACCATAATAATAAAAATAGTCAAGTTTGCTTAGTTTATTTACTAAAGTTGTTATGAATCGGTGTGATATTTTACCGAATAATGGCAATAATCATTAAAACAGTACCAATAACAATCACTAATTTACCGACATCAGCTACATCTTCATTAATCAATTCTACAAAATCTTCGCCCGGGAATTTTCAATCAGTCTTGTCAACGGTCATATATGTATGTATTATTGTTGGTCGTGTTACAAAAGTCATAATATCGTGTTATTATTACGTTAAGTGGCCTAAGTGACCACAATTAATTTATGAGTTGCTATGTAGTCTATGTTAACGCATATTTCTGCTCCGAAAGTTTCAATTCAATATGGGCAACATGGATGGCATTTTTCATCCATCATATTGGCTAAATTTGGCAACACCTCCTCCAGGTTTGTGGCAATCCTTTTAAGCCGTATGTACACTAGATTGACTGTCTCCATCTCAATTGATGGTCGCACAAGCAGTTGTGAGTTCTCTTTACACTGTTGCTATTTTTGAGTTTGCAACTTTGGAGTTGCCCACCCATCATAGCTAATATAATTTAATGCGTTCCTGCTCACGTAGTTGGATTGATGTCTGGTGATTTAACTATAAACAGTTTTCTACCAAGTAGTAGTTCTCTATGCATCCAATGGGTTTTTATTTACCTATAATATGAAATTTTGACTTACCTACATATAATAACTATTAAAATTAAATAATAATTTTAAGAAAATCTTATGTTTTTTTATGTTTGCATCCAAAATAGTAAAATAGTAGTAAAATAATTACTCCAAATATGAATTAATTATTATTAAGCATGTGGAGTTTGATTTATTTGATAGAAAGAGTAATAATACACAAATATCAACAATGCTGGTTATAATTAATTATTTAATAATAACCTGACCATCTTATAACAATCATTGTTTATATTATATCCAGGCTCGAATAAACTAAATATTGGAGTCACTATATAGAGCCAAACAATTGGTTTAACTGTGTCACATGACTACACAATCGCTGTAACTTGACGCTTGAACCCGACACTGCTGGGTTGCTGCGTCTCAGTCTGCGACAATCATGCTTCACCACCAAAAGTTGCACAAATTCTATGGGCTGAATATATATATGTTGAAACTTTGACCTGGAAGTACTAGTGAATGATTGCTTAGGTCAAAACTAGAATTGTGATCTCCCTACACTTGCGGCTATGTTCAAGGTCACAATTTTCAATGAATTGAGTTGTCGGTGTGCCCAGCTTTGGTATTACAGTAAGACAGTAAAATGTGGAACGATAATCCCCGAAATCAACATTTATCAATTATTTTTGTGCGGTTGTGACTGAGTTAGACTTTATGAGCAGGAGAGTCGATGACATCACTTCCTGGACATTGAGTAAACTCACAAGAAAGCTTATTGATGCAATCACACATCGGTACTTGGTATTTTTCTATTGCTAGGTTGGTGGCAAGCGGGCATCCGGTCTCTTTATTACTAGCCTAGCACAAAAAACTGCCGGCCCCATAAAATGCAATATTTTCTCAAATGAAATGATAGTTTAAAAAAGAAATTTCCTAGTAGGTTAGGCCAACTATCAAACAGCATTCAAAGTGGTTCTGGAAGCGTGCCAAGTAGCAGCCTATGATGAGTGAGTGGGCTCATTATCTAAATGGAATAGGAATGCTTTAGATGTTGATAGCAGGGACCTGCTTTGTATGCTTTGATTCACATTCACTTGTCATCGCTTACAACAGTAACAACCTTCAGAGCAAAACATTTCTCTCGTGAAGTACAGTAAAAGATATGTGTCATTAATTATTGGTGTAATGAATAAACTGAATACGCTATCTAATACTTGGTATGTGACATTTGTGCCGTACAATCGTATAAGGTGACAGCTCTAGCTTGTGTCTGACCGAAATGTGTAATGATCCCTCACATCTGCAATTAGCAAAAATAGCTAGAGAGCAGACAGTAGTCTTGGGCAACAAACTCTTGAGTTAAGTTCCTTCTGGAATCTTCACACTAAAGTTACTGTAGACATTGAATTGTGGCGTAAGATTGCATAATTCATAATTGAGGCAACTCAATCAGTGGAGTTGTTTTCTCTTCAAGTGTCACAGACCCTACATAGGCAGTAGCAAATAGCAAATAGCAAATTACTCAGGTGGTGGGTAGGGGGTACTCAGCTGGTGGACAGGGGGTACGCAGGTGGTGGGCTGGGGGTACTCATGTGGTGGGCAGGGGTACTCAGGTGGTGGGCAGGGGTACTCAGGTGGTGGGCAGGGGTACTCAGGTGGTGGGCAGGGGGGTACATAGGTGTTGGGCAGGGGGGTACTTAGGTAGTGGGTAGGGGATACTCAGATGGTGGGCAGGGGGTACTCAGGTGGTGGGCAGGGGGTACTCAGGTGGTAGGCAGGGGGTACTCAGATGGTGGGCAGGGGGTACGCAGGTGGTGAGCTGGGGGTACTCATGTGGTGGGCAGGGGTACTCAGGTGGTGGGCAGGGGGTACTCAGGTGGTGGGCAGGGGGTACTCAGGTGGTGGGCAGGGGGTACTCAGATGGTAGGCAGGGGGTACTCAGATGGTGGGCAGGGGGTACGCAGGTGGTGAGCTGGGGGTACTCATGTGGTGGGCAGGGGTACTCAGGTGGTGGGCAGGGGGTACTCAGGTGGTGGGCAGGGTGTACTCAGCTGGTGGGCAGGGGGTACGCAGGTGGTGGGCTCGGGGTAATGTGGTGGGCAGAGGTACTCAGGTGGTGGGCAGGAGGTACTCAGGTGGTAGGGACGGGTACTCAGGTGGTGGGCATGGGGTACTCAGGTGTTGGACTGGGGGTACTCAGGTGGTTGGCAGGGGTACTCAGGTGGTGCGCAGGGGTGCTCAGGTGGTGGGCAGGGGTACTCAGGTGGTGGGCAGGGGTACTCAGGTGGTGGGCAGGGGGTACTCAGGTGGTGGGCAGGGGGTACTCAGGTGGTAGGCAGCGGTACTCAGGTGGTGGGCAGGGGGTACTCAGGTGGTTGGCAGGGGGTACTCAGGTGGTGAGAAGGGGGTACTCAGTTGGTGGGCAGGGGGTACTCAGGTGGTGGGCAGGGAAAACTCGGTGGTGGGCAGGGAGTACTCAGATGGTGGGCAGGGGGTACTCAGGTGGTGGGCAGGGGGTACTCAGGTGGTGGGCAGGGGGTACTCAGGTGGTAGGCAGGGGGTACTCAGGTGGTGGGCAGGGGGTACTCAGATGGTGGGCAGGGGGTACTCAGGTGGTGGGCAGGGGGTACTCAGGTGGTAGGCAGGGGGTACTCAGATGGTGGGCAGGGGGTACGCAGGTGGTGAGCTGGGGGTACTCATGTGGTGGGCAGGGGTACTCAGGTGGTGGGCAGGGGGTACTCAGGTGGTGGGCAGGGTGTACTCAGCTGGTGGGCAGGGGGTACGCAGGTGGTGGGCTCGGGGTAATGTGGTGGGCAGAGGTACTCAGGTGGTGGGCAGGAGGTACTCAGGTGGTAGGGACGGGTACTCAGGTGGTGGGCATGGGGTACTCAGGTGTTGGACTGGGGGTACTCAGGTGGTTGGCAGGGGTACTCAGGTGGTGCGCAGGGGTGCTCAGGTGGTGGGCAGGGGTACTCAGGTGGTGGGCAGGGGTACTCAGGTGGTGGGCAGGGGGTACTCAGGTGGTGGGCAGGGGGTACTCAGGTGGTAGGCAGCGGTACTCAGGTGGTGGGCAGGGGGTACTCAGGTGGTTGGCAGGGGGTACTCAGGTGGTGAGAAGGGGGTACTCAGTTGGTGGGCAGGGGGTACTCAGGTGGTGGGCAGGGAAAACTCGGTGGTGGGCAGGGAGTACTCAGATGGTGGGCAGGGGGTACTCAGGTGGTGGGCAGGGGGTACTCAGATGGTGGGCAGGGGTACTAATGCGTACAGTTTTATACATAAATCAAGGTGGCAGCAGTAGGTATGTCCAATACAGTGGCAAAGATCTCTCAAAGTGGCTGCAGCACTTGGTGAGGATAGATGAGGTTCTGTACAATCTATTTACATAAGATACTTGGTAACTAGCTGTCTGTGGACAATAAAACACTTGATTAAGAAAGGACATGTATTGTAGCAGAGGAATTCTTCTGTTATGGTCTGGCCACACATGACCCTTGTTTGGTTCTGGCGACACTAACAGCTCCACACGGCGTCTGAGCTGAACCCCGGAAAGGCTTTCTACTGGCAACACTGACCGACAGCAACTGACAATCGTGACTTCTCCAACCTTGGTGCAACCGATCCTAGAAAAACAGGTAATAATAAAACTAATAATTCACAATGTTATTATAAATATAGTCATAGCGATAAGTAAATTTTAATAATTATTTTCAACAATAACAATTTATTAATATTACTTATTTATTATTTAATACTGAGTAATTAGTAAATATCAGTAATAAGTTTTTAAGCGTCAAAAAAATTATTTTAATTCGCTTATTATTATATTTATCACACCAATAACAGTATTGTAGCCGAGATAATCTTCTGTTATTGTTGATAATATGGCTTTTTTCTGGTCAGTTTTATTATTATTCTTTCTTTCGCAAAGTTTAGCCTTCCGTGACCCAAGATCCGCTAATAAAAACTTTGTAAAAATTGGTTGGTTACGTACTGGCACGTCTGATCTTTTAAGAAATAATTTTTTCAAAGTTGTGACTGACAGTTAAGGTGTCACAGCTAATCCTGTTTCCCACATCTCTTCAAACGCCTTTTTGCTCAGTAACTCTACCAATAATCGTAAGAAGTACATGATTTTTATATGAGGGTATGCGACTTCAGTGAATGTAGGCAAACATCAAAACTTTGAAATTGCAAAGTCACAAGGTTTTCAAAAAAGGGCAATTTTCAGGTATTTTGAAATTTTAAACTGGAAGAATGTTCAGCATTACTTGTAATTCAAAGTAAAACTGGTGGATTTTCTCACAAGGGGAGCCTATCAGGGCATAGAGTCATGACACAATGACCTTGAATGCCCGGCCACAATAACGAATTTTGCTGACAAATTGACGAACGAATTTGATGTGCGCATGCCAGGGAGAGGACCAAATACAATTGAATTTTTATTTGAATTGTAATATGCGGTATTTTTCAATTTTCAGGCGTTTGAATTTACATTTGAATTTGAGTGTTTCCAACAACAGTTATTAAAATTTCAAGTCTTGTTATTTGACTTAGTATTCAAATTTGAGGTATTTGTAGCTATACTTCATCTTGCGCGCAACAGTTGATTTTTTGCTGTTTTGTGGTGGTTCCCAACTACTACACTACACCATTGTAGTTACCTAATCAGTTTATAGCTGACTAGCATCAGAGACAACAGTTGTTGTTATAATGCCGCAAAAGGGTACAGTGCCGTAATTAGTGAGAAGACGACGACTCCTTTGGAAAACCAACGCGTTGACTTTTATAGGTGTTCGCTGGCCAACGTGCACTGTAAACTCATTGACAAACGCAAAAACGAGAGTTGATGCACGTTGAAAAAAACTTGCTACAAAGGGGCTGATAATCCCTCAACAAAAAAACTGCCGTTGAGGATTAAATGTGAACGTTGAGCATAACGAAAACGCCAAAAATATTATTGAAAGTTATGTTTTCATGGTGAACAAAAACAGCCATACATCACATTGGAATTGTTCTTCAATTATTGTTATTATTGTATCAGGGAAACAAATAATTCGTTGCTGGAAATGAAACAGGCAAAAACCCGCACTTTGTGCCGTACGATTGGGTAGTTCAGTCGCAGCCCACCGATGTGCTCGAGTACATCGTCACGCTACATTGGCCTGTGTAGCCACCTGCACATTGTTACTATCCATTGTATAGGCACATGGGTATCAAAACATCGGTGCAGTGTAGCCAAGCCTAACATGTTTAGATAGCATCACAGATTAGATAAGACTGCATTGCCAGCTGCTGCTGAATAATATAACTTTTGTCCTGTATGAGATGTAGCTGTCTATGATGGTTTATGGAAGCTGCCATGATTAATGACCCTGGAGGGTCATTGGTCGTGGCTGTATTAATTAATTCTACGGAATTTCCGCTCCAAGTTTTCAATCGGTCTTGTCAACGATCATATATGTATGTATTATTGTTGGTCGTGTTACAAAAGTCATAATATCTGTTATTATTACCTTAAGTGGCCCAAGTGACCACAATTAATTTGTGAGTTGCTATGTAGTCTATGTTAGCGCATATTTCAATCCTGTATGGGTGCCATAAATAATATTCCATTATATAATATGTTTACATTATACCCAGGCTTGAATAAACCAAATATTGGAGCCAAACAATTGGTTTAACTGTGTCACGTGACTATACAATTGCTGCAACTTGACCCTTGAACCCGACAGTGCTGGGCTAAGTGAAGAAATCAAAGTGTGGCCAACTGCCCTTGTCATGTGACCCTCTGGACCCAAATGCTTGAGTGACTACACTATAACTTATAGAAAAATTGCTCAATTTCAACAGCTCATAACGCTGCAAATTGACTAGTTAAAGCTTAAAACAAAAATTCATCTGAAAGCTTAGGATGTCTCCTTGCTGGGTTTTTGCGTCTCAGCCTGCGACAATTCTGTCTCACAACCAAAAGTTGCACAATGTTTGCTATCGCAAAAAGCATCGACAGACTTCATAGGAATGTGGCCTAGTGTAAAGCCTTCTATTATTTCCATGGATAGCATTGACTCGGTTGGATTCCTGGGCTTGTATTGGTGTTTGATGGATAGCCTTGGATCTTTGTTACATTCCAAGATTTAATACATTTCACTAATAAAAAACTCACGTTTTGAAGTTACTCAAGCATCGCAGTGAGCATATTTAAATTATTTTGTCAGCTACAAGAGGGCACAACTCCTTGTTTCTATGATTTAAAAAGCGTGTGATCTACGGAAAAACTCTTCCTGTAAAAATCATGTTTTTTCTTAGGTTCTTCAGTGAGTATGCGTGACAAATGATTTTGAAAATGAAAAAGCTGCAAATTTTTCTGTCGAACTCAGAATGACAATATTGAAGCATGTGAAGTCATTTGTTATGGCTGATGAATGGGACCTTGACTGTGACATTGAATAAACTGGTTTACTGATTTCTTTAAGGTCTGATTATGTGGGTTTCTCTGTATTAACTTTATTTCATCTTCTGTCTTGTAAGCAGCCAATCATACAAAACCAGACGCTAATGAGCCAATGGGAGTGTCCCGTATATTGATGTTGATTGGTCGATATTTTAGTTGGCCATCACATCAAATGTTTACATACATTTGATTTCTCAAACAAACAATTATTACCATATATGATGTCATTCCCTACATCTGGGAGTTGTCTTGTGCTGTCAGATTGTTGGTATCACACAGTAAATATAGTGTAGTCAATGTTACAGATGTCATCCCTTGTATCTCACATGACACACGTTTTGTTCTTGTAGACACACAGGAAGTGCACAAGTTCTATACACAAAACATTCATATACACACTATTGTACTGTCTAAGGCAGTATCTGCAATATTCTACATTCATATCCTGGTAGGTAGTTGTTGTTAGTAGACCTCTAGTTAACCTTAAATTAAATAAAACAGGCCTCTGTGATTCACAGGCAGGACGCATCCTCACTTTTTATGTGGGCGAACTCAGATGAGCACGCAATACATCATTTATTGCCACACAGGCTGCTGTGAATGTCTCAAAATGGGATGGTAATTGATCTGGTTAAGATTTTAAATAATAAATTATATGTGAAGTGCTTTGGGTTGCATCATTTGAGGGAGATAACTCCTACCAGGTCTCTTTTGTTGAATTTGAAGATTCCCTATTTGAGAAATATGAGATGGGGTTCCATTTTGAACATTTTCTCCATGATTCGATTTTAATCACAATTTTCTACAGTCATCTTTATTAAACCGATCGCCTTCATTTATCGCCTCTGGTTGCTCAAAATACTACAATGGGAATTAGCATCAACATTGTTTTTAGAGTTGTCTGTACTATATTTTAGAGATGAGATAACTCCAAAGTAACAAGCTGTATGCATTGAATAGGAGTTGATAGATACAATAAATATATAATAGCTAAAGAAGAAAGGGGATGTAAGTATTTTGGTACGTTATTTCATCTTTGCAGTTTGTGCTCTAAAGTATGCAGTATTATGTATTTAATTATTAATAAATAATAATTTATTAACTAAAATTTAATTGTTATAAACAAACATCCACTATTTTTGTTCATTCTCATTTTACAATTAACTTATTTGGTTATATCGCCGTCAACTGCTAATCCTTTTCTTTTCCTTCCTTTACAATAACTTTGCTCAGTTATGGAAGCATCTCCTCCTTCATCTCCAGTCACAATAGTTGTGGAAGTCTTTTGATAGTATCTTATGATGGATTTTTCCGCTACTGCTGCCATGGTTACCAAACAGGAAACTGACTTGATGCGCACAAATTTAGCAAAATAAATCTTGTGAATTTTTCTGTTTTTCCAAAAAAGTTGGGTCGGTTTTGTTTCTAAATACTTCATGAATTTTATAATTCTCTATGGTTGCCCCCAAATTATTTTTATGTCTGAGTGCTTTTTCTATTTGATGTGAGTTATGGCGGTTTGCACATCGTAAAAGAATAAAATTGATGATGTGGAGATAAATCCAAAGATTGGGAAGCTCTAGTTATATTAGATATTTGCTATGTAGGTTTGGTGCATTGCATACTTACATAGGTATAGTACATTTCCATATAATGATAAGTTAGTGATAGGTATAATGGTAAGTTTAAAGGTTGCTATGGAAACACCATTGTTACCACGCATGTCCTTATAAGAGCGCTTTCGGATACCCTGCGTGTACGGTAGTCGTTGAACCGTTGTTGAGGGCTCATTGATAAATTGAATGGCTTTATCGTTGAACTAAATGGACAATATGTCTGCCCTAGCTCAAGGCCTGCCGTAGCTTGGTGTCTACTCATTCAGGTGAGCCGTGCTTGCTGTCAAAACTCTAGTAGTGATGGATTAACCTGCTCAAAGCAAATCTATTATTCACTTCAGATAGCTGAATAACTTTAATGAGGGTGAATGGACAACCTGTTCTGCATCACATTTCACCTAGTGGGCTGCAGTGGATATCATCACAATCAGCTATAAATGCCAGTGATATAATTTCTTACGATTTGCTTACAGACTAAAATCAGAGTTAAAAAAAAAGGAAAATCAGGTGCCAGAGAAGAACCTGATTGGAGAGTGCAGCACTAGATGGGAGAGTAAATACGACACCGTGCAAAGGATCGTAGGAAATAATGTGCCCTTGCAGCAGACTCTCAACGGTGGGTCGTACAGTATTCATACAGTGCTAGTTATTAATAGACCATGCCATGCGATGTCACTACAGCTATACAAGAGCTTTCTGTTAGCTTTCATGTCAGCATTGCATTGACTACTAAGTTGACTGTGTGCGGTACAGCAGTAAATAGACGGCTGTTATGTAGGCCGTGTGAGGAGACCTTAATTTGACCCGATTTTCCTACACATTAATGAGGTTATCTTATCTATCATCCAATATCAAGTAGCTGCAATACCCACTACCCAGTATCACCAGACCTGTTTGGCTTTAGGTTAAACAGTAGTTAGAGTTTGTTATAGTAAGAACTGATAAGCTGAGGAGGAAACTATGTTCTCTATATTGCCGTTCAGTGACATATCGTCACGTCATCTAACTGAGTCTTGTTATGATCATTGCCTGAGTGAGGTCTTACCTAACATTCCGTTTGATTTAACTTTTTGCAGCTGACAAGAAGTTTGGCCGTCTCAATCCGACTTGGGAGACCTGCCAATACATGTCTGTGTTGGTAGAGACTCTCACTCCACTCTGACTGGCAGTCTCTCAGGACAAGTCAATCAGTATATACAACATCTACCCTCTGATGTTCAATGTCACATCATTCATATCCAAGGAGATTGAATCTGAGACCCTCTCAGAAGAACATGTTCAACTGGCCAAGAAGATCAGGCAAAAGATCTGGGATTACATGGATGAGAGGTAAAGAAACATGAATGATGCTTGTACACGCAAATTAGATTATGTTTGCCGTTTGGTGCTCCAGAAAGGCAATTCAAGTTTATAGCGTAATATCCATGAACTATTTTCATTTTGACTCCACAGCAGATCGAGGCTTGCATTTCGAAACTCTACCCCAAAACCCCAGCCCCCAAACCCAACAAGATAATCAATCCTGAGACATAAAAATCTCCAAACCACAAACACGGGATAAAAAGCCCAGTTTCAAATTGGTCCTTTCGAAATGTTTGTATCGCTATCCCATCATCTTTTCTCTGGGAGTGGGAATATTTTCTGGAATGGTAGCGTCTTGGGTGTTGAAAATATTGGGGACATAACTCTCAATTTTGACAATGGAATTGTTGGTGGGTGGGTATATCGCTGTCTCTAACATTACTATCATGCTGTAATCTATCTATGTTTGTGGTATGGAGTGAGCTGAACAAGTACTATATTCTGATAATCTTCTGGTAGATTTGTGGAGCCAAAGGGGGGCGTGGCAGTCATGGAAGTAGTGAGAATCTGCTGCGCTCTTGACTCGAGATACCTCAAGAATGCTTTTCCTGATGTGTATGACGATATTCTGGTGGAGGCCATTGCACTAGGTCTGTAATATCTGCATTGAATACTTTTTCATGGGACAAAACTTTTCAGCTCAAAGTGATGGACATAGCAGTGGTTATGGAATAGAACTTGAATACATGGAAATGCATGAGTTTAATTGAATTTCTAATCCACCGCATACAAAAGAGAAAAGAATATCTATCCCACAATGCTTTATACATCCTGTAGGTTTCATGCATGAAAGAGTACATGTTACGCAAGGGTAAAATGCACACTAAGGGAGTTATTGTTTACACGCTGTATTGATATAGATATTTGGTTGCATCCTATAGAGGTGCAAGAGGAGGTGAGATGGAGGATGCTAATACTGAGGGTGTACCTATTACAAAGATATCTAGACCCAGAGCCAAAGAGAAAGGTAGAGGTGACCAGTAGAGCTCGAGTACTACACACAAGAATATAAACCTTACACAACTGATGGTTGACTCAAGCGATGATGAGGAAGAAGATAGTGATTACACATTCACTCTGGTGAGGAAGGAGGTGAGTTTTGGTGGTAAGAGTTTGGTTTGTGACTCATGAATGCACTGCAGAGATCTGTGGTGCATTCATGGCTTAAACACCATCACTTATTGCTTTTGATCTGATAATCACTTACAACTACTGGTACGTTTTATGTGTCACATCTGTTTATCTACACGTATATATATGTTTCTCTAGGTGGATTACTACCGTCATGTGTCCAGAACACTTATAGGTGCCACTGAGCCAATACACCTCTGGTGACACCTCAAAGGTAAGCAGTCCCCGATGCTGCAGCGTGTGGCCAGACAGTACCGGAGAGTAAATGTGATGTCTGTCGCTTCGGAATGGCTCTTCAGTCTGGCCGGGCAGAAGATCTGTGGTTCATTCATGGCTCAAAATGTATCTTGACAAACAATGCTCCATCACAAGGAATGCTTTCAAGGTTTACAGCCTCAAAATTGGCAGTTAGAGAGGATATGTTGGTTTTGTGCGGTAGTCTGCTGGGCACGCTGTCTGTGTGATGTGATATATACCCCCCCCCCCTCACCCAACTCAGCCTGTGTAGAACCAGGCTACTGGCTTTCATTGCTATTTACATCTCAGAAGTCGTCAGCACACGTGAAGCGCACAACTCATGGTCAAATCCAAAATACATTCTACTAATTGTCTTGACTTATTGCTTTTGATCTGATAATCACTTACAACTACTGGTACGTTTTATGTGTCACATCTGTTTATCTACATGTATATATATGTTTCTCTAGGTGGATTGCTACCGTCATGTGTCCAGAACACTTATAGGTGCCACTGAGCCAATACACCTCTGGTGACACCTCAAAGGTAAGCAGTCCCCGATGCTGCAGCGTGTGGCCAGACAGTACCGGAGTGTAAATGTGACGTCTGTCTCTTCGGAATGGCTCTTCAGTCTGGCCTGGCAGATAGCTACGAAGAAGAGAAACCGCTTGAAACCGTGGAAAGTCGATATACTAGCCTGGCATATAATCTTAAAGAGAACCCAGGCATGGTTGGTTGACTGACTGTGTTGTAAACTGCGCAGTAAATTAAAAGTAAAATAAAATAAAAATATTGTCATGGAAAAGCAGTAGATTCTGAAAAGCATAGCTCAATATTACCTTTCTTTCTTTCTGTAGTGAAAACTGTTTTGTTAGAACTTAGAATACATATTGCAAAGGTAAGATAATCCACTCCAGTTATTGTCATCTATTTATCATCTATTTTAGCTGAATTCCACATTTATAAGGAAGTTAATGTTTCTCTCCTCTAATAGAGGCCCCCCTATCAAAATCCAGAACTGCATTGACATGTTCAATGAATGGTATTCTGTAACTAATTACATTTCATTATTTTTATACTCGCACAGCAACATTTCACTGTCGGTGCTGGTTATCATATCAGCTCTTGTTTTACCACTTCCTGTACCATTCCCTCTCCTCCACTCTCTCCGTGGCCCTGCTCACACACACCCTGACCTGAGGATGGGGTCTGAACTGAATTCTCTCAACAGCAGCAGCCTTGCTGACAGTTTAGCACCTGCATGCTGGTGGGACAACAAAATCAACAACAGGGGAACCCAAGTTCATTTCATACACTTATTGGCACCAGTAATGTGCTTCTTGCTCAGCAGTAGAGCCCAAAAAGACGTAGAAGGAAGATGAAAGTGGCTCTTTTTATCTGCAAACAGCAGCCATAACAGCCTTTGCAAGCATGTTCTTTTTTGATCTAAATGCAGCATTATACTTCCATTTTTTCTGCCCTTAGCTGTTTCGGTGCTATAATGAAGAGTTTTCCCCTCTCGATAGGTCGATCTACCGTAATGGGGACATGAGACGGACATCTATGGAGCCAATTAGGTTTTCCATGTACGAGCTCGATTAATCGAGCCTATAGTCAATGTTATTTTCTTTATATCCAGGTGCCATTCCTAGGCTGTAGACAGCATTGTTGTTGTCTCTGTACGCTGACATAACTAACCATGAGAGCCCCTAGTTGTACCTCCAACCCTTGTTCTACCCTCATCCTTTGCTCTCCGTCTCACTCCTCTACTCTATCCCTGCCCCTTGCTGTACCTGCAACCCTTGTTCTACCCTCATCCTTTGCTCTACGTCTCACTCCTCTACTCTATCCCTGCCCCTTGCTGTACCTGCAACCCTTGTTCTACCCTCATCCTTTGCTCTACGCCTCACCCCTCTACTCTATCCCTGCCCACATACCACACTTGGCTTTGCTAAACCACATTTTTTTTGCTTCTTTAGCCCTGGTTTACCCTTCCCCACTCTACACCCTCCATCCCACCCCCATTGCTGTCTCCTCACCTACCTCTAATTCCCTTCCCCACTCTACACCCTCCACCCCCCCCCCCCCCCGCCCCCCCCCCCCCATTGCTGTCTCCTCACCGAGCTCCAATTCCCTTCCCCATTCTACACCAACCACACTCCCCCCCCCTCATTGCTGTCTCCTCACCTAGCTCTAATTCCCTTCCCCACTCTACATCAACCACACTCCTCCCCCCCCCTCACTGCTGTCTCCTCACCTAGCTCTCATTCCTTTCCCACTCTACACCCTCCACCCCCCCCCCCCCCCCCCATTACTGCCCCGTCACCTAGCTCTAATTCCTGCTCTCTGCATTGCTCTGCAGTCAGCTTGCACAGACTCAAATAAAACCAGATGTACATATAGCAATCACTTGGTGATTCGCTTAACAACTGAGTGACTTTTCAGCTTCCTTTTACCAGGAAATTGATACGTAATCGCTTGCATTTTATTTGGGGTTATCACCAGGTTTTGATGGAAATATACTGTCTCTATATAAATACTGTACACAAGTATCATATACTGTCTCTATATAAATACTGTACACAAGTATCATATACTGTCTCTATATAAATACTGTACACAAGTATCATATACTGTCTCTATATAAATACTGTACACAAGTATCATATATTGTCTCTATATAAATACTGTACACAAGTATCATATACTGTCTCTATATAACTACTGTACACAAGTATCATATACTATATCTATATAAATACTGTACACAAGTATCATATACTGTCTCTATATAAATACTGTACACAAGTATCATATACTGTCTCTATATAAATACTGTACACAAGTATCATATACTATCTCTATATAAATACTGTACACAAGTATCATATATTGTCTCTATATAAATACTGTACACAAGTATCATATACTGTCTCTATATAAATACTGTACACAAGTATCATATACTCTCTCTATATAAATACTGTACACAAGTATCATATACTGTCTCTATATAAATACTGTACACAAGTATCATATACTCTCTATATAAATACTGTACACAAGTATCATATACTATCTCTATATAAATACTGTATACAAGTATCATATACTCTCTCTATATAAATACTGTACACAAGTATCATATACTGTCTCTATATAAATACTGTACACAAGTATGATATACTCTCTATATAAATACTGTACACAAGTATCATATACTCTCTCTATATAAATACTGTACACAAGTATCATATACTGTCTCTATATAAATACTGTACACAAGTATCATATACTGTCTATATATAAATATTGTAGACAAGTATCATGTACTGTCTCTATATAAATACTGTACACAAGTATGATATACTATCTCTATATAAATACTGTACACAAGTATCATATACTATCTCTATATAAATACTGTACACAAGTATCATATACTGTCTCTATATAAATACTGTACACAAGTATCATATACTGTCTCTATATAAATACTGTACACAAGTATAATATACTCTATATATATACTGTACACAAGTATCATACACTCTCTATATAAATACTGTACACAAGTATCATATACTCTCTATATAAATACTGTACACAAGTATCATATACTGTCTCTATATAAATACTGTACACAAGTATCATATACTGTCTCTATATAAATACTGTACACAAGTATCATATAATGTCTCTATATAAATACTGTACACAAGTATCATATACTATCTCTATATAAATACTGTACACTCTCCATCTACCATCTCTTCTCCATCTACCATCTCCATCTACCATCTCTTCTCCATCTACCATCTCCATCTACCATCTCTTCTCCATCTACCATCTACCATCTCTTCTCCATCTACCATCTCCCATCTCTTCTCCATCTACCCTCTCTTCTCCATCTACCATCTCTTCTCCATTTGCCATCTCTTCTCCATCTACCATATCTTCTCCATCTACCATATCTTCTCCTTCTACCATCTCTTCTCCATCTACCATCTCTTCTCCAACTACCATCTCTTCTCCATCTACCATCTCTTCTCCATGTACCACCTCATCTCCATCTACCATCTCCCGCTCCCTGTTAAAAGATTGCTGAGTTTTATGGAAATATAAATGAAGACATATGCTGCTCATGAAACCATATAATTGTGAAGATTCTTGATATTTTGTGACGAAATGAGTTTATAAACATTCACTCAATTTGACTCATGGAGTGTGTACAAAATTAATCAACACAATATTTTGGTTTTCAAACAGATGATACAGAGCATAAAATATGAAATTTTTAGTAAGGTTCATTAAACAAGAAACATATCCTGATGAAGAAAAAATACAGTCACTGTATGTAAACATAGGTTACCGTTTTCTACACTGAATGCAGATGAAAGTGAATAAATGGCCACTTCTCATCATTTCTCTGTATTCTGCTCTGCACACTTTGGTGCAAGTGAGGTGAGTCCACAGCTCACAACTAGCTTCATCACATTGCAGTCCTTCTTGTCGTCTCCTCACTTCTCTTTGACATGTTGCGCATGGAAAATCTGCTTTCCTTCTTGGTCGCATGGTGACAACTGATTTTGGTTCGTTGCTCACTCGTATACAGGCAAGCTGTTCAACCCATGACATTAGTTTAATCTCTTCAGTGTCTCCCAGACATACTCGTCTCTTTTCTCACGTCTCCAGTTGCATTTCCTTGCTTTTATCCCAGGAGATGGTGTAAATCATTTGGGAATAGGTGCACTGTCTCAACTCCTATGTCTAAACCATAACACCAAATATCGTGGACACCAATGGATTTTTGCCGGTGACTCTAGAACTATCTCTATTCTTTTGTGTGAGTGAAATTTGTCACGTAAATCACTTTAAAAAAAACTATGGGGCGGAGAATTTAATTGCACTTTTTGCTATGCTATATTTGAACGTAAATGCAAAACAAAGCTTTGTAATAAATAATATATATATATAGATATACATATTATAAGCAGCAGTTGACAGCTGTTGCCAAGAGTGCTCAATGGATGTACCAGAGCTATTGGTACACACGGTATATTGGTACACTGCGTTAAACTAATGGTAATAAAACGTTTTAACCATCTTTCTTTTAACCTATCCTTTTTAAATATATGTACATATTACATATATTATGTTATTATATACTTATATATATCTATAAATTATTATTAGTATTATTATAATACCAAAGTTTTATACTTGTAGCTACTAGTCTAATCTGTATTGTGATTAGTAAAAAGGTGCACACACGCAAAATATATATATTTTTTTACATAGGTGTGTATATGTTATAGAAATATAAAAATTGACATTATGGTTCAGGGACGTAAAACTGAAAAGAGTTGGAGTCGTCTTCTTCTTATCCAATTTATTTGTTTCAGCACAAAATAAGATGGAAGAAAAAATAGATAGAAAAAGAGATGTTAGAGTCCACAGCGCAATGGCACTGCAGCTAGTCGAGGCGCCGGCTCAGTCTGGTTCACGGATAATCCTACATCAGGACTAGCAGGTATGACTGAGACCATCCACCATAACAGCGGGAATCAAACTCCGCAACTTATTTCACAGAGAAGCACATCTGTTAGTAGTTTGTTGAGGTATGTGTAATTTTTGTCAGGATAGGTTAGCCAATTAATTGTGATGCAATTGATATTGTACAATTGTTGAAGTCTGACGACTGTTTAGCCTTAATTACTAAATTATTTGTTCTAGAACGAAAAAGTTTTAAGTAATCATTGAGTATCAATAAAATGAGATTTTTGGTTTATTTTTGCTGTAAAACCACATTATATGTAGATCATTCATATGTTTTCGTTTATTTGTAGATTCTTCAAAGAATATATATTCAGGGAATGTGTGGTGACTGAACTGCCAAGTATTATTAACATTGTCTGAGCAACTTGCGCCTGCTGAAGGGTACTATGGCAGAGCTTGTTATGATTTTGAATTGAAATGAATGTCTGTTTCTAATGCACCATTTAATTTTTTTTTAAAAAATACTTTACTACACAAGCCTGTCTTTTGTTTCAAGTTTTTAAATGTTTTAATTTGAATTATGTTGTTTTATGCTATCATTGTTTGTAGTTTTATTTAATGGTCAGACTGCTTTAGTCAAAAAAATTGTTTGTTGAAACATTGAAATGAGAAGGGAAGCATGCACATGCTCACAAGTATTGCTTTCACTTGTGCAAAATCGAATAAAACGTTTGAATAGCTGCCAAAAAATTGTTTTGTGTCTTCTTTAATGATTTGTGTGTTGTAATGTACATCTGGAGCTCCTAACATATTACTTATAAAGAATAGACAGTTAAATTTGCTTTGGTAATTTTTGGGGAGACAACTCCCAATTAAGAAACTGCGTCTCGCAGAAAGTCCTATGAAGTCTATTGAGCCGATGTTATAATTTTCTCATAAATGTATGTTAGTTTCATCAGTAGGGGCCGAAACGACTGGTGTCGGACGAAAGGGAGAGCCGAACTGGATTTTGGCCGAAACGACTGTGTACCAAACCAACAGTACTATAGTGACCTTCACTAGGCCATTAATAACCCAAAAACCTCAAGCGGTGATAGGGGAATTGCGAACCACCCACGTTCTCAATGTAGACTAAGTTTCAATACACTTATTCGAACGCATGCGTAACGCACATCCGTTGCCCAAATAATTGTCATGGACCCGTACAGGCAAACCGGATATCGGTAGCTTAAGGACTGAGATCTACAGTTAACTGCTGCCTTAAGCAATATATTTTCCGGATCAGTAGTTCTTTTATATCACAAACAGTCGACTTATCCGAAGTCATTTTAGAAGTTGCTTATTCCTTTAAGCAAATAATAATAAATAAATAATGATTATTATTATTGATTATAATCTTCTTACTACTACTAGGTTACTACCATTATTTTTATTATTATTCTTATTAATGATAATAAATATTATTATTACATGGTGATTATGATGATATATATAAATGGGAACTTGTCAATATTGTGAGGGACGCCAACACTTATCGCTATTCTTTACATTATTTACTCACTTGTACACTGTCTACGCATTATCCTAGTTCTATTGTCTACATGTGCCTAACTACGAGAGTCTATTCAGTGCAGTTCTATTGTGTACCTAAATAGATATTTTAATTATTATTATATTTTCCACGAAGTAGCAAACTGTAAATTGGTGCTATGTTGTAAGTACAAGGCGTGGCTTGTACATATTTCACCCGCCCTCTTTATATAAATATCAGTGTTCAAGCAATAAAGTTCAGAGTTAGCCTAGCTCTCAGAAGATTCTCTTGTACAAGAAGCAGCACAGCTATAAGCTACAAAACTACAAGCGCTGACCGGGTCGACTATTGGCAAGCACGAGGCTTGGCGGAAAGTGAGAACGGTTTGCCCTCTTACTGCGTATTCCCTTGCTACGGTGAGGAGTGCGACGCAAAGCACCTGGTGCCCTAATAGTTCGGCTCCTACTAAAGTCGGATGCTAAAGTTCTAGACAAACTAAAGCAACAATAATTACAGCATAATTATTGTCGATCTCGACAAAGTCAAAGCAAGCCAAACAATAATTACAGCGCAATTATTGTCAATCACTACAAAGTTCGGACGCAGCTGAACAATAATTATAGCATAATTATTGTGAACTGCCAGTGCTCATTCCGCGCCAGATTCGGCTGCACCCATAACTGCACAAACCAGTAAATGCTCTCCAGACAATAATAGCACATTATTGTACTCTGACTTGGGTAGAAGCAGAGCACGTCGGGAAGGCGTACAGGTGGCTACCACCCAGACACAAATTCCTGTACAATATTATTAATTATTATTTTTTATGGTGTTGTTCCGAGTTTAATTAATTATTATTAATGTTATTACTTTTTTATGGCCTATATATATGACAATATTATTATTATAATACACAATTTTTTATCAAACGTTATTTTACTTTTAGTTTTTTGTTGATTTTTTTGGGTGGGACAAGAGACCTGTATTTTACCTTGGAATATTTTTGCAGACATTGAACACTTGAAGTAAAAAAGTGCCTTAGTAGTTGGATAACAGTGTGTTAATGTGTGTGGTTACAGGGATTGCAGCAACCAGCCGTATGTTTTTCATCAATCGATTTGTCAATGGTGTCTTCCATCAACTACTACTAGCCTTTACTTTTAGATGAGTGCTGCGGTTTGTGCTAAGTCAATCAATAGCATGTAATTTTCACCACAATTATAGAGATCAATAAAGAAAAATATTTCTTGGTATAATTGTAATAATAATAACCCGAACAATAATAGGATAAGATATCTTTAAACTCAGAATTTAACAAAGTGTTTAGGGTGGAGCAACAAAGAAAATTTGATTTGCAGATAATAAAAAGCTGGTTATTTGGCTCATTTGGGAATAAGTTTTTTGGTCTGAAATGCTCTGCAAAGCCCATGCCAGCACTGAATTTTGCAAAATTTTCCGCTCGCGCGGGGCATAAGCTCGGGAGGGGTGCCCGCACCCCACCCCTCCCCCGCACCCCCTCCCCTCCCACCCAATGGCAGGACCACTTTTTTAACCAACACTACAGCCCTGGATGTACTTGAGGTGGTTTATTAGTTTTGAGGTAATATACTCCAGGTGACTTGATGTACCTGACAAATACATAGAACTGGGTAAGTCCAGCGCTCTTGGATCAGCAGCTGGACTTGTATAAAACACAAACATTAAGACAGAATTACTTTACATAAGTGAAAGAATGATCCATAACTATCCGCTATGTAGACGTCTAGTAACTCTATACAATATAACATTGCCACTGCAGTCACATGTCTATGTAGTTAGGAGCTGATACATTTCATAACAAGTCACTCATGGGTTGTTATCAGTGGGTAACACCACGGTTGTAATACTTTGCGTGAGTGGCGTGAGCGTAAATGGCGTGAGTGGAAATACGGATTTTCAATTATTTGCACCAAGAGAAAACAACTCCCTATTTAAATATGCTAATATTGTCGTCTCAGCAAAGAAGATTTTAAAGTGAATAAATAATCTTTCTTTGCATTATTTTGTTAGCAATACTTACTAAATAATGCAAAGAAAGGTATGGCATTACATATAATATGAGTGAAATAATAATTAAAACAAGCTCATGCTACTAAAAATTTCATTGAAGTGTTGTGCGAGTAACTTCGTTTTATGTCCAAAAAATATTTTTTGTACATACACCATTGACCACACATGTATGTATGATTATTATTATTTATTAATCGGCTTTTTAAAACTTTAGTGTTGTGATCACGCAAATAAAAAAAATATCATAACAAAAAATTATGGAATATGAATTATGTACTATAATAAATACGATCAATTATCAACAATAATAAATAAAACATGGAAAAAACTGAAACTGCTGTGACCTGTTCTGAGCAAGAAGTCTGACTAAATTACTACTTGTTCTCAGCATATCTTCGTCCCAATCGACTTTTTTTGAGACAACATTGTGGACTTTATCATCACTGCAAGGTTTTTGAAATGAATAAGAGAGATTGATAGGAAAAATGACGTATATGGGGAGAGTTGTGTCCCCTCATTCCAAGAGGGTGCCATTTTTAATCCAAATGTTGCTATAACCTTTATTACCCAGTCAGCTTGGTGACGGAAAGAGTTAGCCAGGTTGGATACTTCGCAATCATGTTAGAGAATCTTTGATGTTGTGGATGCAACATAATCAGGTGTGCTTACACACAAACAGTTAATGGAGAGCCGAACTCCTGAATCGGGAGCTCAACCACTCTTTCAAACAACTAATCTCAACTTGAATTCATTTTACGACAATATTACGTAGTAAAAAAAACAAGAAAATAACAATATGCAAAAGCAAGCCAAGTGATGCATTCAGTAGCCTCCCTGGAGCTTGATATGTGCACAATAAATGTATAATGTTACATAAAACTATATACATATACTTTGCCACTTATCATTTACTGCTACTGTTGTGGACTTCTCTAGGCGATTGCTTCCCTAGAGCTTGATATGTGGACAATAAATGTATTCTATTACATAAAACTATAGTTCGTTTGTCTGAGCCGAGAGCTCACTAGTAGTGAAGTCATTACCGACTTCTCTGCTGCTACCAGCAGGTCTGACCGACCCTGCATTACCTCCTGGAGAGAGGTGTTGATTTGCTGTTTCACGAGCTGCGCTTTGTGGACGGCTGTTGTCAGTGGACGGCGGTATGAGCTCTGCTGACAGTATTCACTACAAATGTTTGCTTGATATATTAAATGACCTTTTGTTATCTAGTATTTGTCAGCTTGCCAAGTATTCAACTGAGTGTCAAAGGGTTCAAAGCTTATCGCCAGCCTCACTACTTGTCTGCATGCATGACTGATTACTAGCTATAGTGCTCTGACTACTGGTAACAGGTGAGTGTCATGTACTGTGTGTGGTCTATCATGGACTGGTCACACACGCATTGCTGTGATTAGTGAATGTTTGTATGTAAGTAGGTAGAGTTCAGGGTAGACATTGATATTGTTATTTTTGTACCTTGCTCAGAACTTGGTCCTCTATTCCTGCAAATTCTTTGGTACTTTCTTCCTATAAATTGGTTATTTCTGGGAATTCCTTGCAAAATTTTTTTGGTCCATAAAATATTTTAAAAATGCTTACTTTAAACTGACAACAGTTATCAAATGAAAAAGGAATTGTTACTTTCCTGTATAGAAATTATGGAAAATGAAGGAAGTAGACAGAAGGAGGAAGTGAGACGTCAGAGACATCATGAATCAACGAGACCAGACAGATCTGTTGGTGCAGCAGATGGGCAGCAAAACAAGCGTGAGTTGGGTGTATTATATAACTGTAGTATTGTATATAATATATAGCTGTAGTATTGTATATAATATATAGCTGTAGTATTGTATATAATATATAGCTGTAGTATTGTATATAATATATAGCTGTAGTATTGTATATAATATATAGCTGTAGTATTGTATATAATATATAACTGTAGTATTGTATATAATATATAACTGTAGTGTTGTATATAATATATAACAGTAGTATTGTATATAATATATAACTGTAGTATTGTATATAATATATAACTGTAGTATTGTATATAATATATATCTGTAGTATTGTATATAATATACAACTGTAGTGTTGTATATAATATATAACTGTAGTGTTGTATATAATATATAACTGTAGTGTTGTATATAATATATAACTGTAGTATTGTATATAATATACAACTGTAGTGTTGTATATAATATATAGCTGTAGTGTTGTATATAATATATAACTGTAGTATTGTATATAATATATAACTGTAGTATTGTATATAATATATAACTGTAGTGTTGTATATAATATATAACTGTAGTATTGTATATAATATACAACTGTAGTGTTGTATATAATATATAGCTGTAGTGTTGTATATAATATATAACTGTAGTATTGTATATAATATATAACTGTAGTATTGTATATAATATACAACTGTAGTGTTGTATATAATATATAACTGTAGTATTGTATATAATATATAACTGTAGTATTGTATATAATATATAACTGTAGTGTTGTATATAATATATAACTGTAGTGTTGTATATAATATATAACTGTAGTGTTGTATATAATATATAACTATAGTAAAGTATATAATATATAACTGTAGTATTGTATATAATATATAACTGTAGTATTGTATATAATATATAACTGTAGTATTGTATATAATATATAACTGTAGTATTGTGCTGTTTAGCAATATGATAGTAAACAGTACACTAATCCTAAGACTTCTGTTTAACATTCAGCTCAGCAGCACATTTTATAGGAGGTGAAAAGGAACACTCAACCTTTTGCAAGGGGTGAGCCAATCATACAAAACAAGATAAGCAATACACCAATAATAATATTTATAACAATGCAATTTAAATAAAGTCCACCAATCACACAGTCTGCACATGGTCCTGCTCTCTAGGGGATGTTCCATCCAATCACAGGTTGGAGGAAACTATCTCTCCATATATGGCACAGTCACTTCCTTAGGCTAAGTTCCCACCCTGTTGTTCCATACTCTCTTACTCATACATATATTTGGGTAATTAATCTTCTTGTCCTCAGGCTTCCATTTCTGAGGTGCTCTGGCTAACTAGATCTGGATATCGGGATAGCATTCCGGGCCAGTATAGCAGGGGCTACACCGGGCCATTATAAGTTACATAACTTGTAATGGAGTGATGCCGGTTTAGCATACCGAGCCAGGATTAATAATTAAAATAAGAGGACCAGACAGGGATGGGGTGGAAGGGGACATCATACTCTACTACTAAATTCTCACACATTGTTGCACATAATATACTACTCGATGATTGAGTGTGATATAAAACTGTAGTATTGCATTGAAATGGATTTACATGAGTTGTCTCCCCAAAAAGAGGAGTTGCCTTGTGTGGGTCTCAAACCTCTGTCCCCTGACCCAGAGGCTGTGCACTTAGCCATTGAGCCACACCAGCTGCTATGAATTTGTGAGCAGTAGATGGTGCGTTGAAGGTATACTGGGACCAACATATCTACATGTTTGTTATATAATACTTGATCTGCTAGGAGAGTCTGTACAACAAGTGATGTTGTTATTGTATGTGTTTAATATATTGCATTGCTTCCTTCCACTTGTTCTATCAACCCTTTGTTTTATTTATTTCTACATCTATATATGTTTGATATTCTTAATTAGGTCATGTTTCTGTTTTAGCCTTAGTTCTTTGGTACAGGCACTCAGGGGAGGAGGAGAAACAACGTATACCATATGAACCAAAATGTAGAACATTTCGAGATGAGGAGGAGATATCTGCAGACGTTGGGTCACATGACATCACCCACATGTATATTAGCAATGGAGTGATACCTCGACTAGATGTTATAGCACCAAATCTGACCCAACTGCAGATAAGGGGAGTTAACAAACACTCCCAACTACAGCGGTTTGTTATATCTAGTTACATTATTGAGTTGGGTAGAAACTTGGCTTGTCTCAGTTTAAACCACAGAAATTGTTTGAGTTATTCTCAAATCTCTGGTTTATATAAAGTTTTATTTTAAGACAAATCCTGTAAAGGTTCATTTACATAACCCATTAACCCATCTACCACTTCCTCTGTTTTGTGCCGAGTTTTAGAATCATATCAAATGGCTTTATACGTAAACTCCGCATCAAATTTCATTTCTACTTTTACATGAAATTCGGCTTGTGAAATTAGATCTAGCTGACAAAAGAGCTAAAGGAAACATACAGTAGTAATGTATCTCCGCTATAAAACACAAAAATGTACTGTTATTGTTGTGTCCCACAGAGTGTGACTAGGTGTCCACTCACTCTACTCGGTTTGGTTGTTAAAACGAGGGTGTCCAGCCTGTGCATAGACTAGACACATGCACATAGCCCTTGTACATAAATAATTTGATGGCCACAGATTTCAATGATTTTTGGTAGGATGGGAAAATGTGTGGTCAGAGCATAACCTCAAAATGTCATCTCAATCAGTAGAGTATTTCTATGTATTTCACTAGCTCAAAAATTGCTATATTTATGAGGGATTGGCCTGTTGTGTGGAGTTGCCTCCTACTATATAGACACTGATTAGGTACTGTCTAAGTGCAGAAATCAAAGTGTGGTCAGCCGTTTCCAGAGCTATTTTATATAAGAACAACTCCACTGGAGACAAATTTCACAAATGGTCATATAAGTTATCATTGGCTGAAATAGTTTTTTTTCATTTATTCAATATTTGTTGCATAAAATTAATTTTTTCTTGCAGTAATACCTTTGTGAACATCTTTTGTTTCAATCTAGCAAAAAAATTATTTCTTTACTTAGGGTACTCAGTCCACTGAGAATTTATTTTGACTGGACTTGTGAAACGCTTCACTGATTTGATTAGCTTAGCGTACAGTCAATACCCGAATCATTTGTGTAGTGAACAGTTGAAAGTGGGGTTTGAGCTATATTTGTAGTGTAGCTACTAAGTATAGGTATTTTTGCAGTTGTCACACCTTGAACTATCAAAAGCCGCACCTATGATGTCACACCTATGACATCACACACAACGTATTGATATCAGGGGTTTTAAATGGCATTCTAAAATTGCAAGATAAAAATAGACATAGGAAAGAAAGGATGTGTGGTCAATAAAGTTTGTGTACTCAGCGTTGCTTCAGAATGTTTTTGTTTTACAAATTGTACCACTTTGTTACATGTACTATACTGGTTGGTAATTGTTGTACTGTTGTGTACACAGTAGTACTCCTTGTATTTACTATGTATCAATGTATATGTTTTATTTGTTATAGTCTGTCTCAACTCGCTCAGCTCAAGGTACTGCGTCTATCTGGTAATAACTTCAGTGGTGGGCTACCCACAGTCATTGCTGAGATCAACAGTTTGAATGAACTCCACCTGGATAGCTGTCAGCTGACAACCCTACCTGAGGGGTGAGTCTAAGAATTAGTAGATATTACACAACAACAGAAACAGTTTTATTATTTTACACATCAAGTCTTTAATTCCACAGAAAACATTGTTGGTAATGTTGTAGAGGTTTTTGACCTTCACCCTACTTCAATGAAAGTTTCAGCACAATTAATTAAATGCCATTATTGTCTTTCTATCAAGGAAGGTCAAACATAAAATGGTTATGTTCTTGTATAGATTTGTATCCCATTGAGCAGGGATGGGACCAAATACAATTGAATTTATATTTGAAATTTAAAATGCAGTATTTTTTCACTTTTCAAGAATTGGAACTTGTATTTGAGTTTTAAAGTTTTAAAACTGTGGTATTTGGATTTTGTTTGAACTTGAACTTTTCAAATATTATTATTTGAATCTTTATTTAAATTTGAATGTTTTTGGCTACAAGTGTTTAAATTTTTTTTCGAATTGGAATGTTTTCAATCTTAAGTAATTGAATTTTATTTGAGTTTGTTATTTAAAGTTGGTCCTGTCCCTGCCATTGAGTTACATGTACTATATTGGTTGGTAATTGTTGTACTGTTGTGTACACAGTAGTACTCCTTGTATTTACTATGTATCTATGTATATGTTTTATTTGTTATAGTCTGTCTCAACTCACTCAGCTCAAGGAACTGAGACTATATGATAATAACTTCAGTGGTGGGCTACCCACAGTCATTGCTGAGATCTACAGTTTGAATGAACTCTACCTGCATAGCTGTCAGCTGACAACCCTACCTGAGGGGTGAGTCTAAGAAGTAGTAGATATTACACAACAATAGAAACAGTTTTATTATTTTACACATCAAGTCTTTAATTCAACAGAAAACATTGTTGGTAATGTTGTAGAGGTTTTTGACCTTCACCCTACTTCAATGCAAGTTTCAGCACAATTAATTAAATGCCATTATTGTCACTCAATCAAGGAAGGCCAAACATAAGATGTTCTTGTATCGGTTTTTATCCCATTGAGCAGGGATAGGACCAAACAGAATTGACTTTTTATTTGACTTTTGAAATGCAGTATTTTTTTCACTTTTCAAGTATTTGAGTTTTAAATTTTCAAAACTGGTGTGTTTTAATTTTATTTCAGCTTGAACTTTTCAAATATTTTGTTTTAATATGTATCTAAATTTGAATGTTTTTGGCTACAAGTGTTTAAATTTTTTTTCGAATTGGAATGTTTTCAATCTTAAGTAATTGAATTTTATTTGAGTTTGTTATTTAGAGTTGGTCCTATCCCTGCCATTGAGTTACATGTACTATATTGGTTGGTAATTGTTGTACTGTTGTGTACACAGTAGTACTCCTTGTATTTACTATGTATCAATGTATATGTTTTATTTGTTATAGTCTGTCTCAACTCACTCAGCTCAACAAACTGGATCTATATGATAATAACTTCAGTGGTGGGCTACCCACAGTCATTGCTGAGATCAACAGTTTGAATGTACTCCACCTGATTAGATGTCAGCTGACAACCCTACCTGAGGGGTGAGTCTTAGAAGTAGTAGATATTACACAACAACAGAAACAGTTTTATTATTTTACACATCAACTCTTTAATTCAACAGAAAACATCGTTGGTAATGTTGTAGAGGGTTTTGGCCTTCACCCTACTTCAATGAAAGTTTGAGCACAATCAATTAAATGACATTGCTGTCACTCCACACCTCAAACATGACAACTAATACTGTAAAATGTCAGATGCCAACTAACTGCTCGGCAGATGATAGCCTACAGTGCTCTTCCCCCAGCAGACATGCTGTCGGGTGGACACCAATAAGCTCTCTGACCAGTAGACTGTCGGGATAGACAGATAGCTCTCTTGCCTAGAGGTAGTGTAGGTGGCTACGGGTCTAACAAGTAAACAGTTATAATGAAATCCTGCACAATACATTAATCTCTAGCTATAGCCTTTCTCTATCACTCAGTGATCTCTAGACAAATATTTAATAGCAGTGACAAAGTATACAAGGCAGCAGGTACACGGTGGGAAAGTGTAACATCAACATTAGTGTTACATACAGAATATATATACGGACATACGGTACACTATCTGAGGCTACCATTGGCTCCCCAACCATAACTGTAGATAAAGGGCAAGGTCAAACTGAATTTTGACAATTCTAAGTTGAAAGTAAAATAGTCACTTTTATATCTATTTATAGTACGATAATATTCCCTTCAGCAGCTGTGTGTAGCCTGAGTACAATAATCAGAGGCTTGGGCAATGCCAACAGACATAATTATTGATCGTGATAATTGTGACATCAGCGAGAGTGCACAACTCCAATTTTCAACCACCATTAATGGGACAGTTTAGAGGTTGTTACAAACAAACAAAACTGGTTCCCTTTGTTTTATGGATAACATGAATCTTGGCCCAAACTATTTTATGCAGGCAACTGTACATAATAACAGGACTATGTCAGCCTAACAAACATTAACGGTATGTAGCTGTTGTAATTGTTAGCTAGCAAACCTTGTTTCATGGGTTAATGACAACTGCAAACATTTATTTATGGCATTTATAAAGTGTTTCAATTAAACAAAATTTAGATATTTTTCCACAGTCAAAATGAACATTAAACACTGATATTTGGTTGTTTCTTGTGTAAATTATGTATGTTGTCATGTCTATACTAGATGTGAGATCTGAATAAAAACAAAACATTGTGTATACAAACTGCATTGATGATATAGTTATTGCATTCTAGTCCAAACCTTGTCTTGGGATGTGAAAAGTTGTTTTCGCTCCAAACTAGTGTGAAGTTACAATAAAACTGACATTTCACAAGATTTCAGATTGTTACATGTACTTTTCAATTAACCATACAAAGATTTTTAAACAAGGAAAGCAAACACCTTTACAATATTTCAGCTTTGAATTTTCCCTCAAATAAATGTAGGAGTCGCTATTCAAACTACGTATGAATGGAAATCCTAAATAAATGAACTACCAGTTGCTAAAGGGGTTTGTGTAATGAGCTTGAGTTCCCCCAATGAATGTTTGTTACTTAGTATACTCACATATGTACCAGTCTCAACCACTCACTAAAGTTTTGTGTTGTCTAGCAACTGTTTGATTTATTTGTTTTGTTTATTTGAGCTTTTTATTTAGCTTTCAGAACCTGAAGCAGCTGAGGTGGTTCTCTCTTAGAGGGAACAAGTTTAAGCATCTCCCTGCCGTAGTCTACAAACTCACTGAACTAGAGGCACTAGATCTCTACTATAATAGAGAACTAGAGAGGATAGAGGATGACTTGCTGCATCTCAAAAAACTCAACAGGTTGGACTGTACAGGGTGTGACTCTCTTGTTTACCCTCCATACGCTGTGTGTGAGCAAGGAGTGACTGCAGTGAGAAAGTTCTTCAATGACCTCAAACTAGCGAAAGGAATAGAGAAAACCGTTGTGCCAGTCGCTATCATTGGAAAAAGCATGTCAGGTAAATCGAGTGTTGTTAAAAGCCTCCTGAGTGGTCAGCGCACTTTGTCTCACCGCCAAGCCAACTCTCCATTGGACGAAACCACCAAAGTGTTTGAGTTGAAAGACTTACAGCTACCAAGTTCTCAGCTCAAATTAATTGACTTTGGTGGCAATGATGTCTACCAAATTGCGTACAGAATGATGATTAAAGGGCAATACTTACCTCTCGTAGTGGTCAATCTGGAAGAGTTTTCCTCTCTTTCATCATCACTTGGGACCAAGGAGGCAACCAGGAAGGTGTGCTTGGACTGGCTAGCACACCTTTACCTAGCTTGTCCCAGGTTGGGTTGTCCCATACTCGTAGTCACTCATGTGGACACAATGGAGAGTGACACTGCTAAGTGCTGTGTCAAAGAGCTTCTCAAACAAGTTGAGATTATTCGACAAGAAGTGCTGAAAGAAGAAAAAGAGCGACAAGCTAAACACACTTTGAGTTTCCACAACATACCGCATCTCTCCAACACAGATGTCCCCTTGTTCGCTCCTGATGACATATTTGAGTTTGGTGACATCACAACAACTTCAGACAACATCCAAAGTCTTAAAAACAACCTAGAAGAACGCAGCAAAGACTTCAAAGTTGTCATTCCCCGGCTGTGGGAAGAGTTGGCATCATTCATACACAATCATGCAGACACACCGTACATGCCTATTGCTGATGTAACATCAAAGTATTCTAACGAAGACTGTCTTGTCATATTGAGATACATGCACAACATCGGTGACATTTTGTGGTTTGAGAACATGGTTGGTCTTAAAGACTACATATTCCACCAAATCCCTGCTGTCACTAAAATGATGACTGTTCTCTTTCATCACAGCTCTGAGGATCAATGGAAGGAGCGCTTAGCTGATTTCGTATCATTTGTCTATGGCGGCCAGTCAATTAGCAAAGATAAATACAAAGCACTGATTCAGTGCTTTAAATCGTCTGGAGTAATCGATAGAATCCTGCTAGTCCATCTGCTTGAGAAAGAGTCTCAGTTTCCACCTGATGTGGCTCTTGATTTACTTCAGTGTTTTTGCATCGTTTTTGGACCAATCGAAACTAGAGCTGGAATTGATTACGTGATTCCATTTTTTGCTCCGAGATCCAAAGATGATTCATGGAAGACTGATGGACCCCTACAGTTACGTGCAGACATCGTACTTGGTGGCCTGACCCTCCCAAAGTATGTACATCAACTTATAACAGTGACAGCGCTAAACCGTTCTTTGGACTCTACTGACAGCATTGAAGTTACTTACAATGGTGCTACAATCTACCACGGAGAGAGCACTACGCATCTGGTACACAGTTTTGTGAATGGAACAGTGACATTACAGGTCTCAACTCCTTTGAGCCTACTCGCTGACTCCTGGAAACGCCTTATAGACACAGCTCAGCCGGTGTTCTCATTGATCTCTCAAGAGTGGAAAGCTTGTCATGTGTCATTCAAGTTCTACTGCTCCCACTGCCTCTTTCTCAATGATCCAAGTCCTGCATTTGACATTGACCCCAGATGGTTTCAACCCATCAGTTCTGCTGCTGCTGAAGAAGTGTCAGTTTTGGTGGAAAGATTTCAGGGAATACAACCAGTTACCTGTGGCAGAGAGGCAGAAGTCAAGAAGAGCAAGAAGCCTTCAGTTCCCAAGCCATTCAAGTATCCATGTGAGTCAATAAAAATATTTGTGCACGGGTATTTGCATCGGAAGTGTCCGGAACTTGTGAAAAATTTTATGGTCATAACTATTTAACAAAAAAGCACTAACTGAACTCAAACAGTTTCATTACTCCCGATGTTAATGTAATTTCAGGCTACAACTTGTCAAGGAGGGAAATCAAGGAGCTGAGCCAATATCTTTCAAGTCTTAAATCAAACCTCAAAGAGAGAGCCGCTGGTAAATTACACATAAGTAAATGGAACATTGACTTGGTTACATAATGTTTGTGTGAAACAGTTTTATGCTTGTATGATTATAATTTGCAACATGCTTTAGCTACTCATCTAATACTAGGTGCCTAAAGTGTCTAAGTAAATATGTGACTATTATCCAGTTTCAGCTCTCGTCACAAACACCAGTGAGCCTCGATCTTAATAATTACCTGCGGTGTGACTCGTTGTCGTCTGCTCTTAGGGCTATATATTACTGTGATACCTACAGTGTAATTAGTTGTCGTCTGCTCTTAGGGCTATATATTACTGTGATGCCTACAGTGTAATTAGTTGTCGTCTGCTCTTAGGGGTATATATTACTGTGATACCTACAGTGTAATTAATTGTCGTGTGCTCTTAGGGCTATATATTACTGTGATACCTACAGTGTAATTAGTTATTGTCTGCTCTTAGGGCTATATATTACTGTGATACCTACAGTGTAATTAGTTGTCGTCTGCTCTTAGGGCTATATATTACTGTGATACCTACAGTGTAATTAGTTGTCGTCTGCTCTTAGGGCTATATATTACTGTGATACCTACAGTGTAATTAGTTGTCGTCTGCTCTTAGGGGTATATATTACTGTGATACCTACAGTGTAATTAGTTGTCGTCTGCTCTTAGGGCTATATATTACTGTGATACCTACAGTGTAATTAGTTATTGTCTGCTCTTAGGGCTATATATTACTGTGATACCTACAGTGTAATTAGTTGTCGTCTGCTCTTAGGGCTATATATTACTGTGATACCTACAGTGTAATTAGTTATTGTCTGCTCTTAGGGCTATATATTACTGTGATACCTACAGTGTAATTAGTTGTCGTCTGCTCTTAGGGCTATATATTACTGTGATACCTACAGTGTAATTAGTTGTTGTCTGCTCTTAGGGCTGTAGGTTACTGTGATACCCACAGTGTAATTAGCTGTCGTCTGCTCTTAGGGCTATAGTTTACTGTGATACCTACAGTGTAATTAGTTGTTGTCTGCTCTTAGGGCTATAGATTACTGTGATACCTACAGTGTAATTAGTTGTCGTCTGCTCTTAGGGCTACAGGTTACTGTGATACCTACCGTGTAATTAGTTGTCGTCTGCTCTTAGGGCTATAGATTACTGTGATACCTACAGTGTAATTAGTTGTCGTCTGCTCTTAGGGCTATTGATTACTGTGATACCTACAGTGTAATTAGCTGTCGTCTGCTCTTAGGGCTACAGGTTACTGTGATACCTACAGTGTAATTAGTTGTCGTCTGCTCTTAGGGCTATATATTACTGTGATACCTACAGTATAATTAGTTGTCGTCTGCTCTTAGGGCTATAAATTACTGTAATAGCGACTTTTGCTTTGTATTGTCTCTGTACTTTTACTACTTTTTTTAACATCAGATGAATGTGATACCTTAAAACAGCATGAATCTGAAATGCTTGTGTCTTCCACATGTGGTACTATTCAATGCTAGCTACAAATAGTTTATTGGCGTGATGTAACAGAAGCTCCATGTATAATACAGCTGCCGAAGGTGCTGCTGAAGATGCTGCTGAAGGTGCTGCCAAAGGTGCTGCCGAAGGTGCTTCCAAAGGTGCTACTGAAGGTGCTGCCAAAGGTGCTGCCACAGGTGCTGCCAAAGGTGCTGCTGAAGGTGCTGCCGAAAGTGCTGTTGGACCAGAGGGGAAGAGAATACATGCGAGAGATGATGTATTGTCTGCCAGGGAGAATGAGGAACAATGGACTCCTACAGTTACCTCTCAGAAAGCCATAAAATTGGTACCTTTGAAGAAAACATGGAGAACAAAACTTCCCTCCAATGAGGTAATACTTGAGGTTTTTGGTACATAAAACTGTTTCTCAAGTTAAACTAAAGCTCCAAGTCCTCCGTTGACTCTTGGTGATACATTGTTATCTTGTAGACAGAACCGAGTTTTGGTGTGCATGTGAAATAGATGCTGTGCATAATTTTTGGTGGGCAAATATATTTCTAGCCACTTGAATGTGCATGTTTTGGCCACGGTTAATAAAACAGCTCACACCTGATTGGAGTTTGAACTCATGGCTTTAAATCAAAACCATTGAGCTCAAAGTGGGAAAAAGCAATCTTACTTGAAAAGAGTTAATTGGCTGGAAGATATCGTACAGAGAGTAAAATGTCTTCCATTAGAGTGGTATGGCGTGTAATTCTAAACTCTTATGGGCATGTCACACGAGCCAGAATATCATCCGTATCCGTCGTTTTCTCGCGCAGGATGGTACATCCAGCGCAGGATGAAGCAGAAAAGACGCAATCGATTTTTCATCCTGTCAGTCATGCTGTGATTGGTTGATTAATCCACAGCCATTCCATTTGCAAGGTCATGTTAATTTCCCATGTGTTTACAAAGATCGTATATTTGATTAAAATAGCATTATTTATCACAATAGTTATATGATCATTGGTGTTTATCAGAAACTTACCCAAACATATACTTTTTTAAATAGTTATTGTTTGTGGTAGAAAAAGTCGATGAATAAATAATAAAAAGGTGTAAAAGATCTAAATTATGATGAATTATATACCTAATAATAATAATAATTTAATAATTACTTGACCAATGATGACAAAATTAAGAATAAAAAATAGGTTTTAATAAAAATAAATGCGATGAAAATAATCAGAAACAGGAAACCATGTGGGACTCACAATTTATTAATCCAGCTCTTATGCTGTGTACTGAATCCGAGGCTTATTGTTTGTTGCAACTGACTCAGTTGTACGATCGACTCCTCAAATAGCCACATCAATGTAAGTAACACTGTCCGCAGTGCTGTGTAGGTGTGGATAAATGTCATAAAGTTGTCTATACTGTTAGTAGGTTTGGTCTCCATGGTTAGCTATATGTGGTGTATCTACATAACAGATCAGAGTTAGTTCTATATATGTTAGTCAAACGGAATATCATCGCTCCCTTTCACTTCATTCACTCTCCATTCACCACCCCATTAATGCTGGGGCTAGGTTGGGTAGTGTGTGTCTTTTTAAGTTGTTTCCATGCTGAGCTATTCCATTTACTATTGAATTTTAGAATTTATTCTTGGTCTCTCTTTCCATTAATGTGGATAGTTTGACTGGCCAGTTGCTAGCTCTGGACTAAACTGTATTCATGTGATGGCATATCATCTTGATACACATCTTTGGGCAATTGGGAGTTATTTACTCAATTTTACTTGATATGAAAGAGCGGACAACTTCTAGTAAAGTAGTACAGATATTGATATGAAGATAAATGTTAAGAGTTGTCATCTCCACAATAATTTGAGCCGGACAGTTTCATAAAAGCTTCAGGGAAATAAAACTGATGATTTCAATCATAACACTTTGGTGCTCAATCGTAACACTCCGTCTGTCATTTCAGTTGTCGGTCAGGCTAGCGTGGCATGCTATCCATCGCCAGACTCTGACTCTGGTTACTGCAGACAGGTTCATGTGGCGAGGGCATTACATGTACTTTGAGTAGACATGCAATCTTGTGAAGTGGTAGCTAATGATACTTTTGAATCTCCTTCAGATTCAATAAAAGGTTTTTAATAGACAAATTACAATACAACAGATACTTGACACCATCTACTCTGTTTACAGAGGGATCAGGCAAGAGACAAACAGACATCTACAACTACCTCCACCATCCAGTCTACTACAACTACAGGTATGTACGAGTGTAACAGGTGAGAGATTTAGGCAACGCACTTTATTCATCTATTTTCTACTGTCAGTTTTTTATCAACCAATGATACAAAGTTATTCACAACCTTTCACATGGTGAACTGCTCTGTTGTATTAGCAAAGTAGCACTCACTTTTGGCAGGCATCCAAAACATGCTACAAACATATGCCTGCCTTTCCCTTTCATTAATTCAAGGATGTCAAATAGTTTCACTATATGACTGCTGACTGTTACAAACCAAAGCCATCCCAGGCCTAATGACTGACTACTAGGGTTTGACTTGTTTGAGCATGTCTCCTTCATAGAATAATACTTTTGTTCTTTCAGAACAGCAGCGCTTGAGTTGGCAGTCTGTGTGTGTGTGTGCCTGTGTATGCGTGAGTAATGCTCCACCAAGACTGTGGTTCACTGATTTTGGTAGAGAGTTCAAGGTCATTACTTTGTCCATGTAACTCGTACTATGTTGAAATTCCTCTATCAAAGGCTTAACTATAGGTTAAATACTCGAAGATATGTTATAGTGCAAGTGTTTGTATCTCTAATACGAATGTTGCTCATTGTACATGATGTATACCCAGATGGAAGCATTGCTGGTGCCAGCTCTTCACTTGTTGGATCTTCCACAGCTGCAGCTAGTTCACTCGTGTCTCAAGACTTTGTCTACTATGACTATATAGATGACCAAATATACAATGACAACTAGAAAGTCTCATTGGCATTGGAGTTGTGCTCCCTTGGTTCAATGATCGTGAGTATATAAGGCATTTTTCAACGCGTTCAAATGACTTTTCATTTTAAAGAGAATACCTCGCTCTCAGTTGGTTACATAACTATACTAGAATACTTTTTTGTGTGCGAAAAGTTTTATTATCAAAAAGTAGACATCTACCTGTTTGTCTCTAGCCATCATTCCACCAAGGAGTTTGATTAGAAGGAAGTTGAACAAGTGATCAATACCATTATCTCCATTATCTAAGTTGCCATCGGTTTGCAATAAAAGTAATCAACAATTTTGAACACTTTTGATTATTACAAACAAAGTCTAGGTATACAATAAATGTGTTAAGCATCCAAATGATTATTTCAATCTGGTTAAAATGCTTTCAACTTCATTACACCACCCAAAAGATATTTTTGTATTGCTAGTTATTATGAAATTGCCCTAATGCCAAAAAATGAAAACTCTAGCAGCAAATATTTTGATACAAAGTGCCAGCAGATATATTTCATCAGTGCATCAAGCATATAAAATATGGTTAGTGTAAATAAAAATAAAAATAAAAAATATTTAAAAAAAGGGTTTATTAACTGGGAAAAACGGACAACCAGTTGAAAGCTAAACAGCTTTATTAAGCTCACAAACCTTTTGGAAATAATTTTCCACAAACTAGTTGGACCTTAAATCATAAAGTCAGAGTTTCTGTTTCACTGGTTTCTGCAGCTTCTTTTGTAAACTGATTTAATTCTCTGCCAGAATCAGTTTGACTTGACTTATTAGAAAACAGCCGCGATTTTCTTTCAGCTTTTGATTTGGCCGCACGCAGGTTATTCTGACTAGCATAATTGATGGTTACGGGTAAACATATTATCTACGCCTGGCTTCATCAGGTTTCTCTATATAGAGAGTTAATTGCTCGTGCGATGATTCGTTAGAAAGATCGGTACGCCTGTTGATTAGCCAATACACTAACTGATGAAATTGTATCTAGGAGAAATCGTTACATGCTTTAATGAACATTTGATATGTGTAAAATCCCAGGTTTATTGTTTGTTGCAACCATTTGCTTTCAGCCCAGTGACCTTAGGAGAGTTTATTTTAATTGTATACAAGGCGCACAGTCGCGTTAGTTACCAGCCATATGGCAGACACCCAAAATATGGAAGTGCCACATGGTTTTGTGACAAAAACAAAACAATAAGATTAATAAATGGAATGTTAGTTATTTATTTTACCTAATATTTATTATCATTTTTTTTGATAAACATCTGATTGAACAACAAGAACCTGCAATAGACTTCTCTAAAGTGAAGTGTGAATAAGGGCTCTTTTTGAAATAAAAGTGATTGATTTCATTGATACCGTTAAAAGTAATTAACTTTTTTTGGGAATATTCATGTTATTTTTATTTAAACTACTTCTATGAATTACTTTTGGCTATTATTTATATCTAAAGTTATTAGTTATTTAAAATTTGGTATGAAAGTTGAATGGTTCAAGAAAATAGTTTATAATTCGTAATTTTTATAATAAAAGTGGTAACATAAACACTATATTTCGGCCCTTATTACTTAGCTTCAAACTAAATGTTTTGGTTTAAAACTCCCAGTGGGCTAAGAGGCATCCTGAGCTTTCAGATAAATGGCTCTTTTAAAGCGTGTCAGCACTGATCACTTTTTGGTTGAGTTTCTGAATATTCAAGTCTTGAGCAGCAGATTGATGTATTAAATAACCCTCTAGGCCTACTCAGTCCTGATTTACAAGCTTGCCAAAAAGCCATTGGCCTCAAATGCTCGTCGCATCAGCTGAAATTTAGCTTCTATTTAACTTCCATTGATTGCCGAGTACGTCATGCTTCGGGTTGTGGGCGTGGTCAATTATAATAAATATAATAAAAATTTTTTATAAATGAAGTTACATCGTCTGCGTTCAAAATTAAATCTGATGGGGTAATTCACTTAGTCTTAGGTCTACTGAAGGCCATTCCAACAGGAATAAAGAATCCTTACAAAGACACCCCATCAAAAATTGATTCTAAGATTTAATGTTTGGATTCGCACGCTGCACGCATAAAATCGGAATTAGTGGTTTCTATCAATATGGACGCAATTAGTGCACACGCATAGTAAAAAAAATCAACGTTTGTTTGTTACGCAATTTTTATATGTGAAATGGCAACAAGAGACGATTGCGGGATTCGTCAGGTTGTTCAATGTGATTACCATACAAGAATGGCCAGTAGTACGTAGGTAGAATAATAATAAATAAAATAATAAGAAATAGCGGGATCTGATTGGTCAAATAAATACTGCGCAGCAAAGAAGTAAATACCCTAAGATGACGTCAATTTTAAGCGGCTTAAAAATTGGCGAGCCTTTCTGGAAGAGTGGCATTTTGCAGGCTTGTAGATCAGCACTGATTAGGCCGAGAGGGTTGTTCAATACATCAATACGCTGCTGAAGATTAGAATATTCACAAAATTAACAAAAAATTGTTCAATGCTGGGATGCTTTAAGCTCTAACTTGTCAATTTGCAGCGTTATCAGCTGTTGAAATTGAGCAATTTCTCTATAAGTTATAGTGTAGCCACTCAAGCATTTGGCTCCAGAGGGTCACCTGGCAAGGGGAGTTGGCCACACCTTAATTACTTCACTTGTGCTTGCACAAGCGCAATTTTTTATTTTGACAATTTTTTCTCAAATAAAGCTACAACTTTTAGAAAAATTTGTTGTCCATTCATTGGTGCAAAAATTCTTTGTGTGACATCAGTGGTTGTCTCAGAAAAATAATTGAGAAAAAGTACCTTTACATAAAAAAACATGGGTTTGTGGTCACAGTATCAAGCATTGCTGACAATGGTATTGTTGTAGTGATGCGAAATCAGTGACGCATGACCATCAAATTACTTAATGGTGGGATATAGAAGTTTTTTTTTATTTATTTGAATATGACTCTTCAGTAAAATTATTTTTTGTCTACATAATGTGATTGGCCTATGATAAATGGTATACCACTGGGTCGGTAAAATAACAGAGAATGTGAATGACATATACTGAAATCTTAAGGGCCCATAGCGCAATAGGAAGTTGCAGATTTACAATGCATTTTCCACCCGTTATAGTTGAAGTCCATAGCTATGTTGGCTGTGCAATGATTGGCTAGGCCTGCGCGGTAAATGGTGTCCATTTGATGCCTTTTTAAATTTTGTTTCTCGCATTTTCTGGCCCTAAGTTATTAAAAGATTACTAACACAGGAATATTTCGAAAATTGAAAAACCCTGCATGCAAAATTTACATATAAATCCTTTTGTCTTAATGCGCGCTAGGCTCGCATGAGTTTTGTACACGGTATATATTTAGATTGAAAAAATGAATTTTTCGCAAATTAAAAATAACGGATTATTTTTTCTCATCTTTTTCCAGTTTTTCTTGAACTAAAAACCTTCTCTATCATTTTTTGTTGCTATTTTTCATTGATGTGTAGTTACAAATATCTGGGACCAGAGGGAACAATAGAACATAGACTGGTACAAAGACGGCAGGAAGTGGAATGGACAATCTCCATCAAAAATCCCAGCGGATTTTCACCAAAATGAATCCTCACCAGCTCACTTGTATTCCTTTAGTGCAGATGTACTAACATAGCACCCACAACTAACATGTAAAACAATTCATTTTACTCTTTCTGACTGTTTTAGATGGAGTTAGCCTGAGATCTTACCTGAGACAACTCTAACATTGTAAGTGTGTGGGCTGATACTTGTACACAGTGGGATTGTCACATACTACTTGTATACATCGTACACTCCATCCATAGATATACTATGTCTATATACTAACATATATATATTGTACTCTGTTACTTTCATATGGCTAGCTGACTTGTATTATCTTTTATAGCTGTTATTTCTCTCTTAGAGTTGTCTTCTCTCTCTTGTGTTTCATTATTTTATACCTTGTGTGTGTATCAGCTCTGTTGTTTGTTTGAGCTTTTGGTTATTGCTTACTGGGTGAGTAATCTGCTCGTGACCCACAATGCTTTGCTGATGTCAATGGTACTGGGTGTATATTTATATCTGGCTGACATCTTGATTTCTGTCTGTCAAACACCACAGTTTTGTGTGCTGTTCAATAACCCCGGCCTGGTTTGATCAATTTATCTTTGATTTGCTTTTTTACATTTTGCATTACACAACAATTGTTCTTTCCATGCCTTACTACAATCACTTCTCTAACAATATTGTAATGCTTATGTAAGTTTTATCTTTTGCCTGGTTGATAAAATAAAATAGCTGCTAGTAAAAAAAAGTTTTTGCCATTCTTTAAGACATTTTGTCAACAGCCCAAGAACTAAACAGGAAGTTACCTGATATTGTAAAGGACTTGTGCATGGAGCTCTACTGAGTTACAACTGTTTTAACTTCCAACTAAAATGCTCAGGCTAAAATTACTTTGACTGGATCAAAGCCGTCTGTACTAATCTGGGTAGAATTAGTACAACTGCGGTGAATTCCCGTGTTGGAATTCCAGACTGATCAGACGGGATTCGAGCAAAATAATGTACTTTATTTCCTATCTGTACACTAGGGCGTACAGCAAACAAGTGTTTACACTAGCAGTCCAAAACAAACTTTGATCAATATGGCAATAAATGCAATATTTATAAATCAAATTATGCTAATGAGCAATTGAATTACTGGCAGTCATTGGCTTAAATTGTTCTACCCAAAGATTAAGTAAAGTCCTTCATCTATACACCAGTTTGTGCTGCTTCTCCAGGAATTGATGAGCCCCCACTTGTCTTTAAAAGCAACAGGCTAAAGGCATTTCATCTTTACTAGCGGTAAAGGTCCTTCTCACATCACTCAACTAGCTTTGCATGTTTTGAAAGTTTTCTTCTGCTTTTTTGTACAAGTCTGTGACGTTTGCCAATTCTATTGAAGTGTTTCGCTTTCTCTTCATCGTTAAATCCTCCATTGAGTTGAGATACAAGGGTGGTGTGTTTCCTTTTTCCTCTGCTGGCTGATCATTCACAATTATTTTCTTTATTCAATGGCCGATTTCCTAACCACGCTAGCGATATCCCTTTCGCTTGTCTGCAACTGATTATACTGAGCAATCGACAATGCGGTTGGTCCATTTATAATACCTTCAGCGCACCCCATCAAAATCAGATGGTTTTTCGCATTAGCTATTACAGAGTTTTGAATTGAAACAGACGCGTTGTGATTGACAAAAGCACCGCCGCATTTCTTTTCAGCTTTTGGTGGAGAGCTTTAGTTATTGTACTAGCATGTTCTACATCCGGTTATAATTCTATGTGGGATGAACCGATCAGTATTTTTACTTATATGCTTTCACTTGGGCACGTGTGACATTATAGGATTGTCCAAGACAAAATCTCCCAATAGTCTGTGACGATCGTTCGTTTGCTCAGTCGTATCTATTTGTAGAACGAGTAAAGTTCCTTCGTCGCTTGTTCAAAAGGAGTCTTGTGCATATTTCGTCGTTCCAGGAGAACATCGACGAGCCAGATAGTTAATGGGAGAACCCTCTCGAGGGTTTTAAAAAGAACAAATAGCGACTATTCAAGGAAATTGAACGAATTCTTTTCAAATACAGATTCTGAACAATAACAAATAACACTTGTGTTCAAGTAATGGCTAAGTTTTGTATACAAAGCATTGGCATCAGCGTTACCAGAAACTTCATCCATCAAATTATTTTATTCAACAGTAAATGTGTACTTGCAAAGACCTTTTAAGTGAAAAAGACTTCTGCCAATGGGAATCGTACATGCATCCTGGGAACAGCAGGAGACACCCTCGGCCATCAAGCTACAAACACATGTTTCTGATGCAGATTTAATTTAGAACATCCCGACAACTATTTTGTGATAGCTTTTGTTTTACAAAAAGCAGCTCTTACAGGTGCCTAGATGCTTTTTGTTTTCTGGCCACCCAAGCACTTGCTTCACAACTGCCAATACAAACTACACTTTTGTCACTTCATATGCTCATGTTGAATTTGCTTATCTGCCCTTAATATATTTAATGCTAATCATAAATAAATAAATCTCATGACAGACCATTTATGCAAAAAACAATTCCTCACGTGGGGCTGAACCCAATCCCTGTCAGCAGCAGGTCACAGGGTTAACCGCTGGGCCATCTCATAACATGAAATGCTGTTGATAAACAGCTTAAGATAACAACAAGGATGTATGGCCTACATAAAAAATTACTTGGGGTATGGACATCGCTAAATACTTCTCAAATGTTTTCAAATTTTATTTCAGAATTATTCGATTTGCCACCTGGTTACTATTTCTGATAATAATTTGAAACGAAAAGAAATTTTCTCAGCGAAAACAGTACAAAACGAACATTTGTGTCACATGATGATTCCAGTGTAGGCTATGACTCTTTTACCAAAGATCTGAAACTTGATGGAAAGTCATATGAAAGACAGTTACAATGCGATCGCAACCATGCAAAAATTATGCAATTCGGAGCAATGGTCTAAGAGTCATATTTTTGTTTTGTTTTGAAGACCATTTTCAAAATTGGAATAGCTGAGTTGACGGTAATGCGAGAAACTTTGAATATAAAATTTTTGAAAGATTAGGCATCAGGCTATGTGGCCCGATGTTTTACTTGTTGCTGGTTAGTTCCATTCTGGTCTCAAAAGGCAATGAAAAGTGCTGTTTTTATTTGGATTTTTCAAATTGAAAATTAAAAAATGTGTAAGTGTTTAGTGCGATCGCTTTGAAGTTCAAAATGGTACATCGTTACACTATGGCACATGTTTGCTGCAAAATTGAAGTCAATCGAGGGGTTGGTTCTCTGATGGGAAGCTCTTTTATGCTTAAAAAAGAGAATTTTATTAAAATCCTAGATGGCCGCTTCCGATCAACTTTTTAACACCATTTCAACATGACGAATTAGAAGGTAAGCAAAATGCACCATCTTTCAAAAATAGGTATTTTTCGTCAATCGGGCTTCATTTTTTCAGCTACTTGGATGATCTGAAAAACGAATCTTTAGCTGTTTTTGCACTTGAATTGCGATGTTCTGGAATGTTCTGTAACTTTGTAAGCCAACTTACGGTTTGGCCCGATGCCTGTCGATTGTGTAGCAAAAAACTTTGTAGCTCCATCTATTACAGTTCTTGAGAAAAAAAGTGGCAACAGTTCCATAAAGTTTGCCGCAAAAGAAGAAAAGAAATAATACTAAAAGCAGGCAGCACCAGCCCCTGCACGAGTTACACGTGACTGCTCATATTACCTAATTGTTATGTAACCTGACAACACCTGTATAGTTGTTGTTATTTTGAGACTGGTTGGGTTACCTGAGCAATGACTACCTTATCATAACAATAGGTTCAAACAAAACTAAATAATTGATGCACCAAAGACTGTTTCAGTACATAATGTTAGTTTATGAGATCGTCTCAGCTCTAGTAGTGACAACTCCTATCAAAATGTGCACCAGTTAAAAGATATGATGGTCAAGAACAAGGCTGTTCAAACTGCGGCCCCAGGAGCAAAAGTGGCGCCCAGCAACTGATATTGCGGCTTCGGGGCCCTCGTTCTACAAAAATGGTTGTCAAAAACTTTTTGAGTCAACTGATGTCTAATTTTGGCACAACTGGCTTTCCTCATGAAATTTTTCAATGGTCACTTATTCAGAGAGACGCTCATCACCTTTATTGTTATGCAATGCAGGAAAACAGGGTTGGCAGCTTTTTAGGCATTGATTCAAACATGTACAGACCTCAAGCAGGATCTTAAAAAAGTTTTAACTGTCACAGCAAAGGTTGGTGCACAGGCCATGGCACGACGGACTCATGGACTGGATGGGTGAATGAAAAACTCCTACCTCCACCTGCTTGATTTTCTTTGTATTATTGAAAAAGTGTTTTGCATACTAAAATTCATAACAACTTCAAAGTTGTCATGAAAACCTCCACAAAATTAAAAAAATTTCTGGAAGAAAGCTCATCGTTTTGACATGTAAGAGTTTTTGTTGGAGAGCTTTGATACTGAACATAAGGATCTACTAACATATAACAAGGTAAGATGGGTGAGTAAGGCAATCTGTTAGCTAAGCTGTAGGTGATACAGAGAGCTTTGACACTGAACATAAGGATCTACTAACATATAACAAGGTAAGATGGCTGAGTAAGGCAATCTGTTAGCTAAGCTGTAGGTGATACATAGAGCTTTGATACTGAACATAAGGATCTACTAACATATAACAAGGTAAGATGGGTGAGTAAGGCAATCTGTTAGCTAAGCTGTAGGTGATACAGAGAGCTTTGATACTGAACATAAGGATCTACTAACATATAACAAGGTGAGATGACTGAGTAAGGCAATCTGTTAGCTAAGCTGTAGGTGATACAGAGAGCTTTGATACTGAACATAAGGATCTACTAACATATAACAAGGTAAGATGGCTGAGTAAGGCAATATGTTAGCTAAGCTGTAGGTGATACAGAGAGCTTTGATACTGAACATAAGGATCTACTAACATATAACAAGGTAAGATGACTGAGTAAGGCAATCTGTTAGCTAAGCTGTAGGTGATACAGAGAGCTTTGATACTGAACATAAGGATCTACTAACATATAACAAGGTAAGATGACCGAGTAAGGCAATCTGTTAGCTAAGCTGTAGGTGATACAGAGAGCTTTGATACTGAACATAAGGATCTACTAACATATAACAAGGTAAGATGGCTGAGTAAGGCAATCTGTTAGCTAAGCTGTAGGTGATACAGAGAGCTTTGACACTGAACATAAGGATCTACTAACATATAACAAGGTAAGATGGCTGAGTAAGGCAATCTGTTAGCTCTGCTGTGGGTGATACAGAGAGCTTTGATACTGAACATAAGGATCTACTAACATATAACAAGGTAAGATGGCTGAGTAAGGCAATGCTAAGCTGTAGGTGATACAGTGAGCTTTGATACTGAACATAAGGATCTACTAACATATAACAAGGTAAGATGGCTGAGTAAGGCAATCTGTTAGCTAAGCTGTAGGTGATACAGAGAGCTTTGATACTGAACATAAGGATCTACTAACATATAACAAGGTAAGATGGCTGAGTAAGGCAATCTGTTAGCTAAGCTGTAGGTGGTACAGAGAGCTTAGATACTGAACATAAGGATCTACTAACATCAACTAACAACTAACAACTAACAACTGGTGGCAGCACGCTACCAACCTCAGCTAGTGATTTTCAGCCCCAAAATCCACTACAGAAATTTATACTTGAACCAGTTGTTATTAGTCTGGCAGGTTGCCAGATCAAGCTGTTCTGTGTTCTACCGTGTACGGCAGAACTTACCCGGTAACACGCTATGATCATTAGAGACACTAACACTGCTACGACAGCGCTCTATAGACTAGTAGTAGTACAGGTGTGGAGGCAAGTGCTCTATAGACTAGTAGTAGTACAGGAGTGGAGGCAAGTGCTCTCTAGACTAGTAGTAGTACAGGAGTGGAGGCAAGTGCTCTCTAGACTAGTAGTAGTACAGGTGTGGAGGCAAGTGCTCTATAGACTAGTAGTAGTACAGGTGTGGAGGCAAGTGCTCTCTAGACTAGTAGTAGTACAGGAGTGGAGGCAAGTGCTCTCTAGACTAGTAGTAGTACAGGAGTGGAGGCAAGTGCTCTCTAGACTAGTAGTAGTACAGGAGTGGAGGCAAGTGCTCTATAGACTAGTAGTAGTACAGGAGTGGAGACAAGCGCTCTCTAGACTAGTAGTAGTACAGGAGTGGAGGCAAGTGCTCTCTAGACTAGTAGTAGTACAGGTGTGGAGGCAAGTGCTCTCTAGACTAGTAGTAGTACAGGAGTGGAGGCAAGCGCTCTCTAGACTAGTAGTAGTACAGGTGTGGAGGCAAGTGCTCTATAGACTAGTAGTAGTACAGGTGTGGAGGCAAGTGCTCTATAGACTAGTAGTAGTACAGGAGTGGAGGCAGGTGCTCTATAGACTAGTAGTAGTACAGGATTGGAGGCAGGTGCTCTATAGACTAGTAGTAGTACAGGGGTGGAGACAAGCGCTCTCTAGACTAGTAGTAGTACAGGTGTGGAGGCAGGTGCTCTATAGACTAGTAGTAGTACAGGTGTGGAAACAAGCGCACAACTTGTTGTCCATCTCAACCCGATGCTCTCTCTTGTAGTTGTTCGATGAAGGACACGGTGAAATCCTGTACTATAGGTGGAACTTTTTGATGATAGCCTTTAGCTGGGAGGGACAGAGAGCTAATATATTTGTAACGCAGTCCCCTCACATGGATGCTCTTTGTTGACTACGTAGGCTGGTGAATGTCACCAATGGAATGTACTGTAGTCTACTTATTTATGCCCTGTGGTGTTAGCTTGGGCTACACATTGTAATGAGGGTACAACTCCAGTTAAGTACCATATAAAATACCAAATAAATCCTTATAGTAGAGTCTATACTCCAAACTGGCAATCAATAGAATCAGTGTTGATAAATCTTTTTAATGTTATATTTTACATTCATCTGATGGCTTCACTGCTCAACATCCTGGGTGAGTTTGGGGGTTAATGTTTTGGTATTACATACATCTTTTGGAATTGTCTCACCTCCACACACACACCTTAACCAATCAGAGCAAAGGGCTAGTGTGCAATGCAATCAGTGCAGGACCAACAGTCAACAAGGAAACATCTATCAGGAGCTCTCTCTCTACTATACCGTCATCATTCCTCTGCATTTCTATTTATCATACCAACTCTTCAGTAACCAGAGGACACTAATACTTCAACATCATTTTATGTGTAGACTACTGGGTAAAGTCTCTGCGTTTCCGTGGAGCATTGAGGGGCTCACCTGCACTTTAACCTATTCTCATTTGGTGGTGTATACCTTTAATAATTGTGAGTTTATTTCCTGTTATGCACTTTCATTCTGTTGTTCACTGTTATATTATATTCTCTCGTAAATGGCAACATCTTGAATTTGCATGTCAGTTTGTCATCATACATGTATAATTTTGTCACATTCTGTAATGATTCTCTAATCCGAAAGCTTTTTATAATTACTCTGTTTACCATTGTCTGTTCAGGGTACTATCAATAAAGTTGCCAACAAGCTTAAACCACCATACTGAGAAAATTAATTGATCACAAAATTTATGGAAAGTTTTCTTCTCTTCAGTAAGACGACTCTTAACCTACAGTGTTTGTTCAGGAAGAAAAAGTGTGTTGCATAACTTTATAAGAAAGATTTTTAAAAATCGGGCTAATTTGCCGAGAAATAGGACCCACCCCCTTTCCAAATTCAAAATATTTGCAAATTCTCAGATACTGCGCAAATACTTTTATTTATAAATATGTACAAGAAAGAATAAAAAATCACAAAAAATATGTTCAAGGTTCCAAAAATAAAACAGCTACAAAAGCCTTGCCAGCAAAAAAATATTAGAGTGAACAATGAGGGAGTGAAATCTCTGCGATATGTAAAGCTTCAGAGAGAAGCTACATATAGCCATAGTAGATAGTATATATAAGTAGTAATATATGAGCAGATCTCCCTACCAAGTGTTTTTTTGTGGATTTAATCTTGGAGTTTAGGCAATGGGTTACGACGTTGGATGAATTCGCCGAGTTTGTATTGTATTTTACTTGAGGGGTACTTGAGTGGCATTTGAATGGCATTTAAGTGGCATTTGAGTTTTGATTATTTTTTTACTTAATTTGAACTTATATGGTATCTAAATTTTAAATGTATGGCATTTAGGTTATGATAATTATTACATAACTGTATACATAATTATAACTCATAGGGTATCTAGATTTTGAATGTAAGGCATTTAAGGTTTGATAATTTTCTGTAATTCCGACTCATATGATATCTTGAGAGAGAGGAGATATATCTACATTGAATAAATACAGTGATTAAAAATGAAACAATATGTGAATATATACATTTATTGTGTAATAAGTAGGGAAAATCTCTCCATATAATATAGCTAGAGTCAGTAAATACTAAGTAATAACAATTAATACATAGTCTTTTTTTACAATGATGTCTTTGATGTAATGATGTTATATCTTAAGAAGGGAGACTTCTGTTTTATGTGCTTTTGAATTCGTAATGAACTAAAATAAAAAGTTATGTATTAGTATAGAATGATTAAACAAAAATTTAAAATAATTACATGAAATTGAATTATAGCTTTAGTTACATTGGATAGTTTACATTATATAGAAAAGGGAAATAGCTCACCAAGTCACATTGTCCAACTTGTTTTTTGAATTAGAGACTATCCATCGCTAAAACACTCATCGTTTTTTTTCAGCTACATATCCTGTCTCAAAATCATCAAAGTCTCCACGTAGAAAATCTTCAAGTTCATCATCATCATCAATTTCTAATATTGTTTTGTTGTGCTTTGCTTGATCACAATATTGTTTCCAATACATTCGACCGAGACAGTATGGAGAGCAAAATGAAAGATCGTATTCTGTCTTAAATTTTCCGTGGGTTGTTTTTCCTCTGTAGATCATCACACCTGGAGTATATTTGTTAGCTTCTGAAGCATATTTGTCTGGTATGGCAAGCGTCTTCAACAGCGTTTCTCCACATTGTTCAATGCTATAACGGATACAAATTACATTCGACTGCCCTCCTTTAAATCGATGAGGAACGAATCTATCAACAACATCTTGGTAAGGAAAAATAGCGCCGGGTTGAAAACTATTGAGGGTGTTGATGTTCAAGAAGCGTTTGAGCTGACCTTTAGTCAATGTACTAAAATATAGTGATTCCTCTTCAGCTTTCTTTTTGCTTAGAGGATGTCTGGTAACACGTCTGACATCATACCAAAGAACGCTTTTATTTTTTGGTTTTTCCTTTCTACCCAAATATACAACGTTAAACGGAGGGGGGTAATTATCACAGTTGAAGTTTTTAGCTATTTCAACTGGACAGAGGAGTATTTTGGGTTCGAGTTCATTTATATCTGAAGGATCATGGTAGTGTACTTGAGAATATCTACACTTCTCCTTACTTGATGGATGTATCACACCAGTCACTCGCATAATGCTTGGGATAGGAAGATCTTCAAATGTTTTGCAAATCGGAACTTTTGGTGAGTCAATCACTTGAGAACCTTAAGACTTTTCTAATTCCCTAGCTCTCCTTTCGTTGAGACATTCAACTGTTAAATGAGTTATAGCTGCACTCTCCATTGTTTGCTTATCAACGGAAGTAGTTTGTTTTCTCACTGTTTGTTTTCGTTTCCTTACTATTCGCTTTTTTGGAGCAGTTTTCCTTCTCTTAGGAGTTGTTTTGCCGTTTTTCATTTTATTTTCTGTTGGATATGGATCTGTGCTAAGGAGCTCTTCAGAAAGAGCATCCATAACATTCTAAAAATAAAAGGGTAATATTTGCATGAGTGGCTAAGAGTGTATTTATTACTTAGAGTGTCTTATATATATATATATGTATTTATGCCAAAAGCAGTTAAGATCATAGAGTTATGGTAGATTGAGAATGTGCTTATTAAACTATTGGGATGTGGAGACAGACAACAAAGGATGTATTCAAATATATATATATATATGTATTTACTTAATATCATACTGCTTTTAACATCTCAATTGGTAAGAAATAAAATATAATAGTTTGAACAAAATATTGTAAAATAATAAAAAACAACTAAAAATTTTTCATAAATATGTATGAAACGCTTCTAACATTAGTTCTAAAATACCTACAGAAGAGGATAGAGCTTTATCTATTTGGACATAATTATAAATATGCTTTCTGAATTTATAAAAAGTTTTTTTGTTCCACGTCATGTTGTATAATTTTTTGAAAACTATTTGATTCCAAGCACTTCTTTCAATTTCTTTTAAAAAATTATTAATATTAACGTCTTCCACCATTGACAAAACGATTTCGAAACCGTTTTTTATAATGTCATCAAAACGTTCTGTAGATATATCACGTTTCTTACAACACATCCCCATACTCATCATGTGTTGAGTTATACAGAATATTATAACTTGAAATGTCAAACGTTCTACAGCTTTTTCTTCAACAACATCATTATTTATCACATAGTTATGATACATTTCTGGAAGGAAGTCCTTTAAGTAGATTGGATTTGTTGTTGTATTGTTCTAAAATACAAGCGATAATTAGATAACTAAAATAATTAAAGGTGTTCAACAGGTGTTAAATAGTATTTTTTATTAATTCTTACCTTTTCATCAGGCTGAGATTCCGACTTTAGATACAATGGTTGACTTTCTACGACTTGAGTATTCATTCTGAAAAAACAGAAAAAATTGGTTCAATTCTTTATAACCAATTTAAAGATAGATATGTCATAAAGCCTTCAGATAGTTGTGTTAGCTAGCGGAAATATTTGAATTTAAGTTTTACCTTTATGAAGAGAGAACTCTTAGTAGTTGCAATGGAAGATGTAGTAGATAGATGTTGCTCCTTTGCTCACTGTTGTTGAACTGGATGCTTTCTGTCTGAAACCGTTGTCTCTTATATAGGTGAATGTGTGAAAATAAATCTTTTATTCCCGCGAAAGCATTGGTTTGTTTTCGCGTGAAAATAAATTGTTTATTCCCGCGAAAGCATTGGTTTTTTATTCGCCTGAAAAAAATTTTTTATTCCCGCGAAAGCAACAGTTTCCATTCGCGTGAAAATTAAATGTTTATTCCCGCGAAAGCATTGGTTTGTATTCGCGTGAAAATAAAGTATTCATTCCCGCGAAAGCAACAGTTTCCATTCGCGTGAAAATAAAATGTTTATTCCCGCGAAAGCATTGGTTTGTATTCGCGTGAAAATAAATTATTCATTCCCGCGAAAGCAACAGTTTCCATTCGCGTGAAAATTAAATGTTTATTCCCGCGAAAGCATTGGTTTGTATTCGTGTGAAAATAAAGTGTTCATTCCCGCGAAAGCAACAGTTTCCATTCGCGTGAAAATTAAATGTTTATTCCCGCGAAAGCATTGGTTTGTATTCGCGTGAAAATAAAGTATTCATTCCCGCGAAAGCAACAGTTTCCATTCGCGTGAAAATAAAATGTTCATTCCCGCGAAAGCATTGGTTTGTATTCGCGTGAAAATAAAGTATTCATTCCCGCGAAAGCAACAGTTTCCATTCGCGTGAAAATTAAATGTTTATTCCCGCGAAAGCATTGGTTTGTATTTGCGTGAAAATAAAGTATTCATTCCCGCGAAAGCAACAGTTTCCATTCGCGTGAAAATGAAATGTTTATTCCCGCGAAAGCATTGGTTTGTATTCGCGTGAAAATAAAGTATTCATTCCCGCGAAAGCAACAGTTTCCATTCGCGTGAAAATTAAATGTTTATTCCCGCGAAAGCATTGGTTTGTATTCGCGTGAAAATAAAGTATTCATTCCCGCGAAAGCAACAGTTTCCATTCGCGTGAAAATTAAATGTTTATTCCCGCGAAAGCATTGGTTTGTATTCGCGTGAAAATAAAGTATTCATTCCCGCGAAAGCAACAGTTTCCATTCACGTGAAAATAAAATGTTTATTTCCGCGAAAACATTGGTTTGTATTCGCGTGAAAATAAATTATTTATTCCCGCGAAAGCATTGGTATTCTTCCGTAAAAACAATGTTTCATTAATTTAACCTTATGATAAATGGCATGATTTCAGCTATATAAGAAGCACTGTTTTTACACAGAAAGCAGTCACTTCGACATTAGCAACTGAAGGAGCAAGATCTACTACAACATCATCTACTACAACTGCTAGAAGGACTTTTCTGTTTGGAGGTAAGTCAACTTGATTGAGTATAAATTTAATTTTTATCGATTTAGATACTAACAGCGGTATGATATTGAGTAAATATATATATATGTATATATATCTTCAAATTGGTTTGAAAAAGAAATCATAACATGGATTTTTACTTTATCTTTTAGAATGTCGACACAAGTCAATACAAAACAACTGAAGAATAAAGAACCAAAACCTTCACAAGATAAGGTGATTGATGACAATGTACTTCTTCAACGCACTATGATTCCCTTTCAAAGCGCCAGTCTGAATACTCTGGCAACTCTCATCATCAAAAGCGCCTCTCTGTTAAGTACTCTATCTCCAGCTTCCAGAAGAAACATTGAAAACATAGTCAAAGTTGAAGATTTACCAATACCTACAGTTATGCAGGTGTTAACCGTTGAGCTCCATGATGAAACGAACTGCACCATCATATACAACTATAAAAAGGATGGAAAGGTAGTTAGAGTGAAGAGCGCTATTCCATTAGCAGCAGGATTACTTGTCAATGAAGCTTCGCAAATAAGACCACTGGTTTTGATCTACATGGGTGTTGAAAAGACTGGAAAAGCAATTTTTCGTGCTGCTACAGAAACAGGAACTACTTTGAGGTGTAAGAATGTGTTTGATGTATTACCAGAAAAAAGTATGCGACAAATCAATGCTTATTTCGAGGTAGCTAATCTTCAGGATTTCTCAACAGATAGTGTCATATGTTTCCAAAACCCTGAAGTTATAACAAAGTCTGACAGGCGATGGAATGGAAATGAAGAGACTCTTCTAGTTCAATACAGAAGTGTTGTAGATGAAGAATTACTGATCGGAGATATGCGCATTCCTCATCAAATAGCTTCTGCTGTGACATCGGAGAGATTTGGAGTGATTTTGTTCAAGGGTCTGAGTCGAAACGCAGACAATTCAATTTTCTACAACATCAGTGTACTCGCAGCTCATCAAGCCTTCGTCCAAGCCTCGGAACTGGCTGATAATCCAAAATCTGAGGATTTTCTCAACCACTTCGATGATGCTGAAAAAGAAGACTGTGGAGAACAAACTCTCGAGAAGCTAATCTATAACTCAAGGGACTCATATCACTATAGGTAAGTTTTATTAATTTTTACCATAATTTTAAAAAGTTGATTTGTGAAAATTTTGTGTATTCTTACAATGAAAAACCCCTTAAAATGATAAATTTGTGAACATTTTTGTAAAACATTTTTAAGTTATATATATATATATATTTCGAATTAAAAAAGGATTTTGTTGTGTCATCAGTGTATTTTTTTACATAAAAGTTGGAAAAATAACAAAAGGTGATAATTATTTTACAAAAATGTTCAATTTTTCACATAAATGATCAACTCATAACCTTTTTTTGTGAAACATTTTTAAATTATATATATTTCGGATTAAAAAAAGGACTTTTTTGTGTAATCAGTGTATTATTTTACATAAAAGTTTAAAAAATAACAAAAGGTTATAATTATTTTGCAAAAATGTTTAGTTTTTCACATAAATGATCAATTCATAAACATTTTTTGTAAAACATTTTTAAATTATATCTATTTCGGATTAAAAAAGGGATTTTTTTGTGCAATCAGTGTATTTTTTTTACATAAAAGTTTAAAAAATAACAAAAGGTTATAATTATTTTACAAAAATGTTTAGTTTTTCACATAAATGATCAATTCATAAACATTTTTTGTAAAACATGTTTAAATTATATCTATTTTGGATTAAAAAAAGGACTTTTTTGTGCAATCAGTGTATTTTTTTTACATAAAAGTTTAAAGAAATAACAAAAGGTTATAATTATTTTACAAAAATGTTTAGTTTTTCACATAAATGATCAATTCATAAACATTTTTTTGTAAAACATTTTTAAATTATATCTATTTCGGATTAAAAAAGGACTTTTTTGTGCAATCAATCAGTGTATTTTTTTTACATAAAAGTTTAAAAAATAACAAAAGGTTATAATTATTTTACAAAAATGTTTAGTTTTTCACATAAATGATCAATTCATATACATTTTTTGTAAAACATTTTTAAATTATATATATTTTGGATTAAAAAAAAGGGTTTTTTTTGTGTAATCAATGTATTTTTTTAGCTAGAAGTTGAAAAAAAAATCACAAAAGGTTATAATTATTTTACAAAAATGCTTAATTTTTCACGTAAATAACGCGTTTTATCACATAAATGGCTTATTCATGAGTGTTTGTTGTAAAACATTTTTAAAATTATATATATATATATATTTATATTTATACATTCCGAATCCAAATGAAAAAAAAGGACTTTTTCGTGTGTAATCAGTGTATTTCTTTTACATAGAAGTTGAAAAAATAACAAAAGTTTATATTTATTTTACATTAATTTTAATCATACTATACTAATACATCATTTTTTATTTTAGTCCATTATATCGTAAAAAGAAAACAGAGTAAAGAACTTTCCCTAAGAAATATTGAGCTGAATGATGTAACTCAGTGAGTTATTTTCCTGTTATATATAATGTAAACTATCTAATGTAGCTAAGAGTAAAATTTAAATTCGGTAAAATTTATTTATATAATGAATAACTTTTGTATTTTAGTCAATTATTGGATCACAGAGAATACGGAATACAAGAGTTCCTCCCTGAGTCTAATAATATACCAGAAGAATATCGAGGAAGATATTGTTCAAGAAAAGCGCTTTGTAACCATTGATATCGTAAGCTATAGTAGTTTGTATTACAGAAAATTTACTATAAAACAGTTTTATGAATGTAAAAACTAGATATGGTATTTTCTATTACAATTATTTACTTGTAAATTTTATTCATCTAGAGAGGTAATTTGGTGATTTTTTGACAGTTTTTAAAAAAGTTAAAAAGTGCAAAAAAATCAAAAAATATCGAAAACTATATATTTCAATGAGTATTTTTTAAAAAAGTTCAAAAAAATGTAATAAAGCTCTGTTTTGAAACATAAAAAATTTAAAAGGATTGTGTAGGATAAAATTCTCACTCAAAAAATTATTGAAAATTGAATGAAATAAAAAAATATTTTCCCAAATACCAAGGTTTTGTAAATATAAAGTGAAAAACTCTATATATATATATACATTGTTTTTAAAATAATATCGAAAACTATATATTTCAATGATTATTTTTTAAAAAAATAAAAAAATTTAAAAGGAAGGTGTAGGATAAAATCCTCACTCAAAAAATTATTGATAATTGAATGGAATAAAAGAATATAAAGTGAAAATCTCTATATATATTTATTTTTTTTAAAAAAATATCGAAAACTATATATTATAATGATTATTTTTTTAAAAAGTTGAAAAAACAAAAAAACTTTGTAATAAAACCCTGTTTTAAAACATAAAAAATTAAAAAGGAATGTAATAAAAGAATATTTTACCAAAATACCTCATTTTTCTTGTAAATATCTAGTAAAAATTTCTGAAATATTGCTGGTGAAATTTACTGGAAAATGGTTTCAAGTGTGTCAAAGACTAAATATGATGTTTTCATTGAAATGTTTATTTTCAAAAGATCCAAATAATAACATTGAATCAATTAGTTAAATTTAACAGTCAAATTCTTTTTTATCAAGTAGGCTTAATGTTTCTATTGTGATTAATTCTCAAATATTGTAAACTTGAACTATCTAGAGGAGTAATTTGTCGATTTTGATGTGTTTTTTAAAAAAATTATCATGTAATACCACATACTTCAGTTCTAATTCGTTTTGAACAATTTCATGGGAGACAAAGAATAAAAAAAGTTACATTGATTTAGTTTTTAGAATTAAAGTTGCTATCAAAAATGGTTTGTTCTTGTTTAAAAAAATTATTACGTAATACCACATACTTCAGTTCTAATTCGTTTTTAGAATTGAAGTCGCCATCGAAAATGGTTTGTTCTTGAATGGGTAAATCCATAGCCTCCTCCTCATCATGACAAAAGCTTTCTGATGATTGCATTTTGAAAAACAAATTACATTGTTTTAGTTTTCCGAATTGAAATTGCCATCGAAAATGGTTTGTTCTTAAACGGGAAAATCCATAGCCTTCTCATCATCATGTCTAAGTTTTCTACCCCAATATCTCCAACCTCTCAGAGATAGGAATTGTTCTGTTTAAAAAAATAATGGAAATTGTATATATAAATGATTGTTTTTGAAAATAATGGTAAATTTTTGAAAAAAAATCAAAAGGAAAATGCAGGATAAAACCCTCACTCAAGAAACTAATTTTGTATGATAGGTTGCTCACCTAATAATAAGAAAATAATGAATAATTTATATTTAAGCAATTATTGAAAAAATTAATGAAAATTGAATAGAATAAAGGAAATATTTTACCGAATAGTCTGTTTTTTTGTAAAGATATACAAACAGATAAAATTTAACCATTTAAAGGATGATTTCTTTTTTGCAAAAAAAATAATGAAGATTTAATGAAATGAAAGAATATTTTACCAAATACCTTGTTTTTTTTGTAAATTTGTTCAATTAGAATAAGAAAATAGTGAATAATGTATATTTAAGCAATTATTGAAAAAATTAATGAAAATTGAATAGAATAAAGGAAATATTTTACCAAATACCCTGTTTTTTTGTAAAGATATACAAACAGATAAAATTTAACCATTTAAAGGGTGATTTCTTTTTTGCAAAAAAATAATGAATATTTAATGAAATGAAAGAATATTTTACCAAATACCCTGTTTTTTTGTAAATTTGTACAATTAGATGAAATTTAACCATTTAGAGGATGATTTGTTTTTGTAAAAAATTAATGAAAATTGAATAAATCGAAAAAATATTTCACCAAATACCTCTTTTTTGTAGATGTAAACAAATAGATGAATATCTAACTTTATCCATTTTTTTTCCATTTGGGATCATGTTTTGAAGGTTTTCAAGATAGTTTTTAGTAAAAGCTTATGCATTGATTGTCATTACAAGTTGTAGTGTTTGGTATTATTTAATATTTACTGACTCTAGCTATATTATATGAAATTTTCCCTACTTATTGCACAATAAATGTATATATTCACATATTGTTTCATTTTTAATTACTGTATTTATTCAATGTAGATATAATGAGTCGAATTACAAAAAAATATCAAAACTTAAATGCCACACATTCAAAATCTAGATGCTCTATGAGTTAAAGTTATGTATATAATTATGTACAAGATTATCAAAACTTGAATGCCATACATTCAAAATTTATAAGTTCAAATTAAGTAAAAAAATAATCAAAACTCAAATGCCACTTAAATGCCACTCAAATGCCACTCAAATACCCCTCAAGTAAAATACAATATAAACTCGGCGAATTCATCCAACGCCGTAACCCATTGTCTCAACTCCAAGGTCAAATCCACAAAAAAACACTTGGTAGGGAGATCTGCTCATATATTACTACTTATATATACAGCTACATATAGCCATAGCAGATAGTATGTATATACAGCTACATATAGCCATAGTAGATAGTATATATATACAGCTACATATAGCCATAGTAGATAGTATATATATATACAGCTACATATAGCCATAGTAGATAGTATATATATATACAGCTACATATAGCCATAGTAGATAGTATATATATATAGCTACATATAGCCATAGTAGATAGTATATATATACAGCTACATATAGCCATAGTAGATAGTATATATATACAGCTACATATAGCCATAGTAGATAGTATATATATATACAGCTCCATATAGCCATAGTAGATAGTATATATATATACAGCTACATATAGCCATAGTAGATAGTATATATATACAGCTACATATAGCCATAGTAGATAGTATATATATACAGCTACATATAGCCATAGTAGATAGTATATATATACAGCTACATATAGCCATAGTAGATAGTATATATACATACAGCTACATATAGCCATAGTAGATAGTATATATACATACAGCTACATATAGCCACAGTAGATAGTATATATATACAGCTACATATAGCCATAGTAGATAGTATATATATACAGCTACATATAGCCATAGTAGATAGTATATATATACAGCTACATATAGCCATAGTAGATAGGAGATGACATTAAGGCTTTGTTTCCACTATGACTATCAATATGAGCTGTAGTGGGTTTGGTTTTCTATTGTATGTCAAGGATTTGTGTTGTGTGACAGCAACGTTCAATATATACTTTGGCTTGATCTCAGTCTAGTTAATGTGGCTCATTATTCTAACATACAACCAGTGTATTAACCTGTGCATCGCTCATGGTAATGCATTTTGTCAGATCTGTTTTCCTAATGCTACAAACATGTTTGCCACCATCAATTGCACTGAAATGTACATATTATATGTAGCTAATGTATGCTCTCTTTTGTACTTGTTTGCCTAGCATAGTTCTGTTTCAGTTTGCTATTTATTTGTACATTGTGCCTTTTGTTGATAATGTACAAACCAGACTTGTTATATGTTTCCGTTTCTGTAACTTTAAAGTGGGCACCACTAGGGAGCTGTGGCAGTCTCTGCAGACTCCAAAGCCTTTTTAGGCTAGAGAAATGTTTTAATAGATAACATCATTTTGGACAACTCATTTAGTCGGAGTTATGTTCTCTTGTAAGCTTCTTGCGCACTCAGACTCGAACAAGTTCCCAATCTCCCAGCAAAGAGACTAGTTGGCCTGTGTTCTCATATAATTTCCTGTTTTGACACGACCTTTACAAGAATCAGAGGCCGTTCACCGGATCACAACTTATAGTTTCGCTTGTAAAAAAAAATGGGCGGCAACTAAGTGAAGTAATCATCATTTCACTTAATAATTAGGGAGGCAATGTCAATTTGGCAGTGACTCAAAACCATGAAATTCTAATTCTATGCTCAAAACTGGCAATGAGTGACATTACAGTGCGTTTACTGTCCAAGTGCATGATAATATGTTTTATTTTCTCCCTAAACCCTCATTGGAATTAACAACAATTGATTGATGATTGTTGTTGTTGTTCGTTGATGATCATGATTGTTGTGTGTGTGTGTTCTTCTATTAATTATTATTATTAATTATCCAATCCATCCAAGTAGTAAGTAAATTATCAAAACAGAAGAAAGAATACTTGTCTTGTGTATTACTGTTATCCATCTATCTATTAATTAATAAATATTACTAATTAATAATTATTATTATCTATTATTATTATTTTATTATTATTCATAACAAAATAATAATTAATAATTAATAACATTAGGTTATTATTATTAGTAAGTGCATTATGTATTTATTTAGTAGTCGTGATAGTGTAGAGGAATTATGCATCGACCCAACGATCGGTCGACCCCATGAACAATTAGTTAATTGCCGAACCCTACTGCATATATATTCACACACTATTACTCTACCGAACTGTCTATGTCCATTTACATTTATTATTATTTTTCTAATCTTATATGTTTGCATTGCTTGCGTGGGACTTGTCTTTTTCATACATGTGCTTGGGCAGCCAACCGTGCTGCCAAGCCACACCTGTTTCTATTCCTAAAGATTCTATTTGCTACTACTTAACCAATTGCTTGTGTCAGGCGTGGCCTGCTTTTGTATTCTTGTATGCCAATCATGTTATGTAATTTGTCCAGCATAAATACTCGTGTATTGTCTAATAAAGTCAGAGTTACTGCCTACACTCTCACTTGCTTGTTTGGTCTGATAGCATAAGCGCACTTATGCTAAAGCACAGGTAGCTTAGCAGAAACAACACAAGTAAGCTTGCACTGATTGCGCTGGTGAAAGAACTTGAGAAGTTCAGCAATTGCATAAACAAAGTGGACAGGAACATTGCACTGACTCAGTCGACTAGCAACTAGAATAAATAGTCAGTAGAAAGTGGTCAGTCGATCTCGACTCACACTGCACTTGACCTACGGGCAAGTGATACTGGAACGGTTATTCGAACGGCTAGGTCGACCTACTACACCTACTCCTCGGGATAGGTGGAAGGCGAGATAGATAGGCGTACACTGCACTGTTGTGTTTACTTATTACTGTGGGCCGTTGTACAGGTGGTCGCTACCACTCCTGACGGTAAATTCCTGTACATTGGTGGCAGCAGTGGGATTGTGAGGAATCCAAGCGAACGCCCCACAGGAACGGTGAACACAAACAGGAGGCAGCAGGCGCGGAGATGGCCAGCAGGCGACGAGCGCTCAGCTCAGATCGTGATGGGTCACCATTACAAATCATGGGCACGTTAGCTGACATTCTGGATCGAATGTCGACAAGCAATGGAAGGGACCGCTTCAGAGTACCCCAGTTCAGCGGAGAAGGAGATGTTGGATACTTCATCCAACGATTTGAGGAAGTCGCCAGAGCCAATAGATGGTTACCGGAGGAAGCTACCATCCACCTTCGACAGGCACTCATAGGAAAGGCCGAACAGTGTGGGAGAGGGGTCGACACCACGGCCATCACTCGAGCATTGAGGGCAAGTTTTGGCTTGACTCGCACGGAGGCACAGACCAGGCTGACCACTTACAGGAAAGCCCACAAGGAAACACTGAGGGAACACGCACTCCAAATCGAACGGCTGGTGGAAGCAGCCTACGGAGACCTACCGCTCCAGAACAGAGAGGACCTCACCATGCAGACCTTCCAGAATACACTGGGACATGTGTATCTTCAACGGCATTTGTTGGCCATTCGGCCGACGACTTTAGAGGAGGCCGTCCAAGCCGGAAACGAGTTCTTGCAAGTTCAGCATCAGAACCCCCCACAGCCCAACGTACGAATCGTACAGGAAGAAGAGCTGGAGAACGCCCCAACCCCTCCTGAAGCCGCACTCAAGTGTCAAGAGGTAGGAGATCCCCTAGCCAAGCTCCTCAAGGTGGTGGAGCAATTGAGCCAAGAAGTGGCCCGTATCAGGGAAGGAACTGACAAGCCCCCACCAACGCGTTGCTGGGGATGTCAGCGTACTGGACACATAAGGAGCCGATGCCCAACTGCACCATGGCACCCACGTCAGGGAAACGGGTACGGCCCGCAGCAGTAGGAACTCCTACTGGCTGCAACAGGGCCCCCCACCCCCGTCGACCTCGAGAAGGAAGAGACCGGTTCATCCAAAACGGACCCCTGCCAATTCAGCTGAACAACAGGTTCAGCCCGCTGACCGATGAGACATCGGAGGACGATGAAGAGGAAGAGGAGGAAGAGGAGACTAGGATAAGTCATCCGCAAGAACCCCCCTCAAAACGAAGAAGGAACCAGAGGTCAAAACCGACCCCAGAGACTACCCGAAAGCCCCTCACTGTTCACCTCAACCAGGTAGAGAGACCCTACCAATCGAGCTATTACCTACCGGGCAAGGTAGAAGGACGCTCAGTCTCTTACTTAATAGACACCGGGTGTAACACAAACTTACTGTCGAAACGAGTGTTCGACCTACTCCCTCCTCAGCAACAACATCACCTACAAGACTATGACTCACATGGCTTGATGGCAGATGGCACTCGACTGCCATTTTACGGATTGATTACGCTGACCGGGAGGATACGACACGTGAAATACGAAGAAACGTTTGTCGTGAGCCAGATCAATGAGGATGTAATCCTGGGCATGCCGTTCTTAACAAAGCAGAACTGCCAGATGGGGTTCAACCGACCTACCTTGTGCGTACAAGGAAAGGAGCTGACCTGTACGGACCGACATGGCAGAGATCTGGTGTCGAAAGTACAAGTCCAGAGGGACACCCATATTCCACCCCAGGCAGAAGCAACGGTGCCTTGCCACCTAACCAGCCGGACCCCCTGTACACAGGGAATAATAGAAAGTAGGGAAGGAGGACTACTAGTGGCCACAAGCATCAATGCCCCAGACGAGCATGGAAGGGTGCTGGTTCGATGTCTAAACCCCTCGCAAGAGAGCATAAAGGTTCCAGCAGGAGAGGTCATAGGGACTTTCACCGGAGTGGAACCCAGTGAGGTACAGGCGCTACAGGGTTCTCAGCAGGAACCCCACCGACAGGATAGGGAGCTGCCCCCACACCTAGGACCACTGTTCGACCAGGCCAAGAAGGGCTGTCAAAATACACGGGAGGAATACCAACTACGGAACCTCCTCAGCCGCTACCAGGACGTGTTCAGTAGAGACGATGGAGATATCGGCCGCACCCCGCTGGTCGAACACTCTATCCCTGTGATACCGGGTACCCGACCCATACGACTACCCCCACACCGGCTAGGAGCCGAGAAAGAGGCCGAGGCGGAGAGACAGGTCAAAAAACTGTTGGCAAAGGACCTTATCGAGCCAGCCGACGGAGCTTGGAGCTCCCCAGTCGTCCTGGTGCGGAAGAAAGACGATTCCTGGCAGTTCTGTGTGGACTACCGAAAACTAAACGACGTCACACAACAGGATGCCTATCCCATCCCCAGAATCGATGACTCCCTGGACGCCCTTGCCGGCAGCAAGTATTTCAGTACTCTCGACCTGACCAGTGGATACTGGCAGGTCCCACTAGATGAGGACGCAAGAGATAAGTCAGCATTCATCACGCGTAGTGGTCTGTGGCGCTGGAAGGTACTGCCCTTCGGGCTCACCTCCGCCCCAGCCACGTTCCAGCGGCTCATGGAGCACGTACTCAAAGGTCTTCACTGGAAGACGCTGCTGCTATATCTCGATGACGTGATTGTCATAGCTCCGGACTTTCCGTCCCATCTACAGAGGTTAGAAGAGGTCCTGCAACGACTCCAAGATGCACACCTAAAGGTTAAACCCTCGAAGTGTGAGCTGCTGAGCCCACAAGTACGGTACTTGGGGCACATAGTAAGTGCTAAAGGCGTAGCCACGGACCCCGACAAGGTCGAGGCAGTAAGGAAGTGGCAGACACCCCAGGATATGAAGGCGCTGCAAGCATTTTTGGGGACGGCTGGCTACTATAGGCAGTACTTACCCGACTATGCTACTACAGCTAAGCCGCTCACGGTGCTCACTGGAAAGGACGTCCCCTGGGTATGGGGTACGAACGAGCAACAAGCCTTCGAGAAGCTAAAGACAGGATTGAGCCAAGCACCCATACTAGGATATTCCGACCCAACGCTTCCCTACATCCTGGACACGGATGCCAGCGCGGTCGGAGTAGGCGGAGTGCTGTCACAGATACAGGAAGGACGCGAAAGGGTGATCGCGTATTACAGTAAGACCCTGTCGCCAGCAGAAAGGAACTACTGTGTGACGAGGAGAGAACTGCTGGCAGTGATCAAGGCGGCCAAGCACTTTCGACCCTACCTATACGGCAAGGAGTTCAAGCTGCGGTCGGACCACGCCTCCCTCAGGTGGCTGTGCAGGAGGAAGGAACCTTCCAACCAGATCGCTAGGTGGCTGGAGATCCTAGCAGAGTTCAGGTTCAAACTCGAGCACCGACCAGGACCACAACAAGGCAACGCCGACGGACTCAGTCGACAGGAGCCCTGTCTCGACTGTAGACAATGCCGCTCAATTGAACAGAGAGATGGGGGACCCACCCATGCCGAACTCAGCCTAGGAGAGCTAGGAGGGCAAAGGGAATGGATAGACGGGGGACCCACCCGTGCCGAGCTCTCCCCGAGGGGACCAGCGGAGCGAAGGGAACGGACTGACGGGGGACCCACCCGTGCCGAGCTCTCCCCGAGGGGACCAGCGGAGCAAAGGGGACGAACTGACGGGGGACCCACCCGTGCCGAGCTCTCCCCGAGGGGACCAGCGGAGCGAAGGGAATGGACTGACGGGGGACCCACCCGTGCCGAGCTCTCTCCGAGGAGACTAGCGGAGCGAAGGGGACGGACTGACGGGGGACCCACCCGTGCTGAGCACCCCTCCAGGGGGTCAAGAGAGCAAAAGGGACAGGTGAACGTGACGATCACCGACCCAGCAAGAAGTGCGCAGGAGCTGGTACAGGCACAGCAAGAAGGACGACACCCTGTAGCGAAGGTGTACGCTGCCGTCAAAGCCAGGAGACACTTGTCCAACAGAGAGCTAGAAGAGGGAGAGACGGAGCTCCGCATCCTGCACGATAGGATCGACGCTATGAGCCTCCGACCAGATGGAACGCTGGTCATTACTTCAGAGCACCAGGGACGGACCCGAACCTGTGCTGTATGCCCGCCAGCATGGCGCCACAAAGTCGTGTGGGACACGCACCTACTAGCCCATGCAGGGATTAATCGGACGCGCCACCGACTGCAGCTCGACTGGTACTGGCCGGGTTTAACGGGGTTAACACGCAGACTCGTCAAGAGCTGTGAAGTGTGCCAGGTGGCGAAACGCAGCAATCGACCCACCGCCCCGGAAGGACAACGGCTCTTCGCTGGACGGCCGTTTCAGAAGCTGGCCGTAGATCTGGTAGGCCCACTACCCGTCACCCGACGAAAAAATAAGTGGATATTAGTTCTCACCGACCACTTCACTCGTTGGCAAGACGCGATAGCCCTGCCAGATGCTACCGCACCCACTGTAGCGACAACACTGGACGAGAGGGTGTTCAGTTATTGGGGACTCCCAGAGCAACTGCACTCTGACCAAGGAGCGCAGTTTGAGTCGACCATACTGGAAGAACTCTGCTCGCTGTGGGGAGTACGCAAGACGCGCACCACCCCATACCACCCCCAGGGCAATGGCATGGTGGAAAGACAGAATAGGACGCTAGGAGACGCCCTACGAATGCTAATATTGAGCAAGGTACAGGATGAATGGGATGGTTTATTACCCCAGATCATGCGAGCTTGTAGAGCCACCCCCAACACTACTACCGGAGAGACACCCAACCTTATGATGTTGGGCCGAGAGCTACGACTGCCCGATCAGCTGACCGGGTCCCCACCCTCGCTAGAGCACCACAGCATCACCGAGCACACCCTGCGTGTCCAAGAGAACCTCGCCATAGCCCACGACTATGTGCGTAATCAGCAAGCTAAGCTCCGCCAAGAGGAGACGGGAGAACCCCCCCGGTTCAGCAAAGACGAGCTGGTAGTGATGGAAAACAAGCGACGAACAAAGGGGAGTAATCCCAAACTCCAGCCAAGCTATGTCGGGCCGTATACAGTAACTGAGACCTATCCAAACCACACCTATCGCTTAGAAAGGAATGGGCAAGGGTTCACTCAGAACGGAAGACGACTAAAGGCATACCGGACGTGTAGGGAGACCGTGGGAAGGGCACCACCCAGCAGAGAGCAGGCAGTTCGGCCAAATATGCGAGGAGCATATCAAAGGAGAGCACCCCGCCCGCCAATAGAGCAGTTAGAACCACCTCCGATGGAGCCAAGAGAAAGGGTACCAAGAGAACCTCCTGAGCCTGAGGCACCCCCAGAGGAGACACCTCATATACCACTACTCGCCGAACCAACCATCGACCCACCGGAACCAGTGGTTGCACCACCCACAGTGCCAGCAGAAGTACCAGTAGCCGAGACCCCCCCTCTGGAAGACCCAGAATGGCCTCCACTCCAGGCCAACCCCGAGGGACGGCCCACCAGGACCCGAAAGCCACCGGTACGTTTTTCAGACTACCAATGCTACCACACTGAAGGGACCACAGATCCAAGCCTGCAGGTAAACGACAGGCCACCTGAGTCACGTGGAAGGGTGGAGAATATGGTGTATATTCCTTGGACAAACATGGCAGAGACCCGGCGAAAGTTGGGCCTAAATACACCGAAAACAACAACAGAAACGTGTAGTAGAAATAAACGAGGAGAGATGCTAGAAAAAGAGAGCATGGGGCAAGCAACCCCCAAATATGGTGCGGAGCAGATAACTCCCAACGGCGAGACGACGATGGAATACGAGGACTATGAGGAGACAACTCCCTGGTGGGAAACTCGAAGGGAAAACCAAATTTTGGAGGAAATGACGCCCACGGAAACGGCCATCGAGATAATGCAATTGTCAGCAATCGACAAAAGGAGTGGCCCAAAGACAACACGTGGGACCACGTGTTATCTAGAACAAAGAAATAGAAAAAACAGCGGCAATACAAAGCAGGCCGTTGTCACTTCTATTTGCACAGTCAGCAAACAGCCAGGAAGAGAGACAGATAACCGAGCAACAACAACAACCTGTAAGATGGCAGAAAAAGATAGCAACATCTTATCGACAGAAGAAGACCCGACAGTGATAGCTGCGATAATAGAGCCGGTGAGAAACAGAAAAAGGTCGAGAATAATAGCTCACAAGGAGATGGATTCCTCTCCCATTCGTGTCGGGAGAGTAACAACGAAGGAAGGAGCAGCTCGATGCAGAGCCAGAACACCCCAGCCACCGACTCCACCAGCTCCCACACACAACTACCAGCCAAAAGAAGTATGGCTCAGCACCGACACACTGGAGCAGATAAAACTAGCAGGGCAACCCACCACCGACAACAACACTTGGAAATGTGGAGTCTGCGACCTACGACTAAGCAAGAGGAGGATGCAATACCATGTACGACAGCATTTTGTGTTTTTCCTCTGTAAATGCCAATATAAAAGTGCATCGCGAGATACACTATTAAAACATCTCAGGCAACAGAATGGAACTGCCGCACATGGAGGACCCGATCGACCGTTGTATGAGGTGGACTATGCAACATATAGGGAGTTCTGCAGTGCAATGAATTGGAAAAATCCACCGCCATTCGGCATACCTGCCCCTATTAAAGAACGGTCAGACAGCCCAGTCGACGCCAAACCAATACGGAAGAGACTAGGAGATAAGCTGCCCACCACGTCGCAGAAAGCGATGAAGCTCGAGCTTGCACCGGTAGAAAGAGAGAAAGAGAGAGGACGAGAAAGAGAGGCGAGTAGGGGAAGAGAGCAGAGCAGGCCCTATCGACAGGAAAGGAGTAGTTGGGACCGACAGGTCGATGATGAACGGAGAGAGGAACGCTATCGGAGAATTAAGAGAAATGAGACCGAACTTTACGTGGCAACCAGAGAGGCTTTCAAGCAGCTCCAACGTGTAGAGGAGCTAAAGATCGCTATTCAGAAAGACAGGAACTTATCATAAGTCGACCGCAACATTCCTCCAGGTATTTTGTATTGGCCCTACGAGCGCCAATGGGGGGGCGTGTGTAGAGGAATTATGCATCGACCCAACGATCGGTCGACCCCATGAACAATTAGTTAACTGCCGAACCCTACTGCATATATATTCACACACTATTACTCTACCGAACTGTCTATGTCCATTTACATTTATTATTATTTTTCTAATCTTATATGTTTGCATTGCTTGCGTGGGACTTGTCTTTTTCATACATGTGCTTGGGCAGCCAACCGTGCTGCCAAGCCACACCTGTTTCTATTCCTAAAGATTCTATTTGCTACTACTTAACCAATTGCTTGTGTCAGGCGTGGCCTGCTTTTGTATTCTTGTATGCCAATCATGTTATGTAATTTGTCCAGCATAAATACTCGTGTATTGTCTAATAAAGTCAGAGTTACTGCCTACACTCTCACTTGCTTGTTTGGTCTGATAGCATAAGCGCACTTATGCTAAAGCACAGGTAGCTTAGCAGAAACAACACAAGTAAGCTTGCACTGATTGCGCTGGTGAAAGAACTTGAGAAGTTCAGCAATTGCATAAACAAAGTGGACAGGAACATTGCACTGACTCAGTCGACTAGCAACTAGAATAAATAGTCAGTAGAAAGTGGTCAGTCGATCTCGACTCACACTGCACTTGACCTACGGGCAAGTGATACTGGAACGGTTATTCGAACGGCTAGGTCGACCTACTACACCTACTCCTCGGGATAGGTGGAAGGCGAGATAGATAGGCGTACACTGCACTGTTGTGTTTACTTATTACTGTGGGCCGTTGTACAGGTGGTCGCTACCACTCCTGACGGTAAATTCCTGTACAATAGTCACCTCTTTTACTATTATTTATTTATTATTATTCTTATGGACTAATGTCAGCAACAGAAATTTTGTATATTCGTTGAAAAATTGTTCCTTTGGATACTTCTATACCTCTATTCCAGATAGTTGGGATATATATATGTGTAATGTTGTGTAATTAATGATTTGGTTGATAAGCAATAGGGATGGTTGATGCAATGATTTGGTAACAGGTTGCAATAGGATTTAGAATTATCTACTCTCTTTGGTTCTACTTAAGTATTTGGTTCTATTTATAGATCGATGTGTAATGGTGTAATTTGGTTAGCACTCTGGACTGCAAGGAGAAAACTGTTGCTGACTTATGGTTCTCCCTACCGTGGTAAGATAACAATTTACTTCTATTTAGAATGGAATGTTGAGAAATGAAAGTTGGTGATTATAAACATTCACTATTCATGGATCTTGAATAAAAATGGGTATAATCTATTTATAAAACACAAAGTGGTTAGTAGGTGACAAAGCAGGGACAAAGCTTAGATAAGACAATGCTATTCAGAGCAGATTAAAATATAATATTTATATAAACAATTATAACACAAATGCAGAAAATCTGGAAACAACTGAATTCTGGATGTTATCAAAAGTTGGAGTTGTCTGATGTATGAAGGATAACTCCAAAGAAAACTTTTACAAAAATTGAAATTATTTTATGGAAGGTCAATTACAGAAATGTTATTATCATTTCAAAGTTCCAAATTATTATAAAGTCTTTTCACAAGATGTTGGTTGAGATTTTTTTTGAAATGAGTAAATATTCAGATTTACAAGATATAAAATTTTCTAATTGAGAGATTTAAGTTTTGAATTGTTGATGAATTTGAAATCGTTGAAAATTTAGAATAGTTGTAAAAGTTAGAAATTGTTAAAATTCAGAATTGTAGTAAAAATTTGAAACCAGCAATATTTTTACGTGACACAAAATTTCTGCTAAATGTTAGAGAGAAAGTTAGTTATGGTAATAATGAACAGTCTTACAGAGTAATACAGTCCAAAAGCTCCAGAGGTTAGAGTCAAAGGGTCGGCCAACTCCAAGGGCTCAGGTGACTGGTGTGGTGCTGATGGAACGGGATCCTGTTGCTGTCGTGGGCGATAAAGTTGTTGATATAATGTTAGTGTAGGATAATGTTTGTTGTAATACCTTCCGCGGGAAATTTGTTTGTTAATTTTGGTGTTTAGCTGTGGGCTTAAGTCTTCTGTAGGAATTGACGTCTGCGAACTTGTTGTCGTTGTGGGCTTATGAATCTTCTGTGAATGTTTGGTCAGCTTGTAGTAATTTGTTTTTCCAATGCTGGGATGATTTCGTCCAAGATTGGGATAGGTTAATATGTATGGATGTCTGTCTGTTGCAGAAAGTCAAAACTGTTTATCTACAACCACAGATAGCGAGTAGAATCTGGAATATTGAAGTTGATAGCTGACAGAACTGTATGTAAATCACAGCAACCCGAAGTCCTAGGTTGAGTGCTCTAACCGTGATAAATACTGACGGTGAGAAATAATTGATGCCACAGAAAACTATATAAAAAAAATGTTGCCACAAAATGTTGAAAATTTAGCTTGAATACTGAATTGTGTGAGACTGCGGGCCCGCGTCTTCTCTCTATGAAATCTATATCAGTACTGCCAGACAAAAACTTTTCATTTTCTTTTTGCCTGCACATTTACAATTCACCAATCAGTGGGCAAGCTCCAGTCTCACAGCCAATCACTATTGTATTTAGAACTAAGTTTTTACCGTATCATTCGCAAAATTTTATACTTTACAACCCCTTCGGCCACGCCTCAAGTCATGAAATTTTCACACAGACAGTCTGTCTGGAGTTATAGTTCATTCATCCCAATAGAATTCTCGTCTATCAAAATCTATGGTTTCCCACCGGTCTGTCTGGAGTTATAGTTCACTCATCCCAATAGAATTTCATATATCAAAATTTACGGTTTCCCACCGGTCTGTTTGATGTTATAGTTCATTCATCTCAATAGAATTTGTATATCAAAACTTATGATCTGCCGCCTTTGATATATGTATTACTATGGTCTCCCTGGTATGTAACACTTGTATTATTAACTATGCAGACTCTGGTCAGTATATACATTCAGTTCTGTCAGCAACTACAAAATCTTTGCGTCGGGTTTGCATCCCCAGCTGTCATCAATTTTGTTGTTGTTGTATAGATTGGAATACAAAACAATAGATCAATAAAACAAATACATCACAAACATCTCAATGGTTAAAGACTGATGTTCAAAGCGTGAGCAGTTAATAGCATTCATTCAAGCTTTTAACAGAGTGTATCGGCATGGAATGTTCATTTATGATTGGGTGGAATATTTTGTACCAAGGGTGGATTGACACTGAGACATTCACAATGATTCTTACCTATCGTCTGCAATAGAATACATAAATGATTAGAAACATATTTAACACATGGTCATTTTACTCAAGTGCGGATGGGTCAAATTTAGATGATATAACACAGGAAGGAATCAGACAACCTTTTTTTTTCAATGTTCATCAATTCATGATTTATTTTTCCACCCCTCTGAGCCTCGTGACATTTTCAGTCCTTCTAGCATGAGTCATGATTTGATACCTGTGTTGTTGTTTCACTAAGTATTGGCTAAATAAATGCATGAATCATTGTTGTTGGGCTTCTACCAGGGCTAATGTCTGCCATGAATTGTATACTTTTGTTTGCCTGCACATTTTGACTTGTTGTTGGTATTTCACAAACATGAGTTATATATATGTATCATTGCTGCCATTTCTGTATCCTGACACTAACAACTGGACTACTACTATTATAATAATAGTATTGTTATAATTATATTTTAATATTATAATAATAATAGTTGTTCATAAAAATAAGTAAATAATTAATAAGTTATTATGATTATAATAAAAATTATTACTATTCTAATTAATAATAATGTGGCGGACGGCACTTGACCGTAACATTTATCTATTTACTTATTTTATTCTATGCATACACTCTAACACTATTTCTTCTATGTACATTCACCTTACGTTCTACTTACACACAATTTTATACAGACACCATGTGCGTGCATTCAGCCATAGCTGTAAAGCCAACCCATGTTACTGTCTATTTGTCCAGTCTTATTGTCAGGCGTGGCTTACAGCATTTTCTTTTGTCTTGTCTACTCATTTTATGTTATGTAACAGTCAGCATAAATACCCATATCATGTGAATAATAAATCAGAGTCATGCTTGCACCACTCTCAGAAGTTCTTTTGTCTTAACAAACAATAAACTTCACTTGCGCTAAGTACATGCACGTACAAGCAAAGCACATCACTACGACTAGTAATTACTGAAGCAGTATACCGAACCTCTGCTGGCCGAATCTAGCCAAGGCTGATTCACCTTCAAAGTTTGGGCCACTGGCTTGCGCTCAGTAGCAGTTTACGCAACCGGCAGTTCGGCAGCAGCCTGCAATGGTCGATCACTATTGCTAAGGAAGTCTGTCGATCTGTGGGCGGGTTGTATAGCTGTTAGCTATCACACAGTTCGGGCAAAGCTGTGCAGGTAGGCCGAAGCTACCAAAACCGACCTAGAGTGAAATCCTGCACAATAATACTAGTAATATTATTATATAAATTTATTATGTAATGAAATTAATTATTTTTTGATTCATTTATTTATTTATCATTATTGTGCAGGATTTTGTGGTGACGTGGCCAGTCACCTTGGTAGCAGAGTTGTTTGTCTGTCCAGACAAGCTTGCTGCCAGCTCGGCCTTCTCAGCGTCCGCCCTTCTGCATAGCTGCTAGAAGGTAGGCCGTGATAGGCGAGAGTCTGTCAGGCAAGTCTGCCTCTAGCCTACTACTCGTTGTACAATACAACACCGGTGCTGCCAGACCTAGTAGGTCGTCAGAGCTGGTTGCCTTATAGAGCAGTAAGGTATAAATTGCGCAGTATTCAAGTATAAGAGTTTGAGAGAGTGTTAGCTATCTTTATTCATAAGAGAATTGTCCAGATATGCCTCGCGGTGTACACTGATTATTGAGAGGCATAGCAGCTCTATTTATGTAAAGTGTTACATAACATTTAGTACAGTCAAGACATTGAACAACAGTCTTGGCCTTAACACAAAAGGTACAAGAGTGAATAAATAAATGTATAAAAGGTGAGAGTATAAATGATGTAATTTGGCTCGCTATAATGTCTATGTCTATTTACAGGCGCCGTGCTACGTGTTGACTGTACATTATTATGCATTATAACTATCATAATTTTATGTAGCAAGATTTTATTTTTACTGCACTTATTTAATTAAATTATATTATTATTATTTATCATTATTTATTATTATAATAATAATTATTATTCATTACTATTAATTTATCATTAAATTGCTTTTTATTGATACAACAACCAACAATAATAATGATTTAGCTGGTACAAGTGTAATTTTCAAATGAATGGACAGTTTTTTCCCTAAAATAAAGCATCAGCTTTTAGACCATTTTGTTGATTATCCACCATTGGTACGAAAAATATTTTTGTCTCACCAATGGTTGCCTCATATAAATAGTCAAGAAAAAGTATCTTCGCTTAAAACAACAGAGGATTTGAGGTCCCACTGTCAAGCATTGCTGACAACTGTGTTGTTATAGTAAAGCGAAATCAGTGTTACATGTTCAATGATACGGCGAAAGCATTGGCCCCCACGGAATGTTGCACATTCCCAGCAATTAATTACCTGTTATCATTGGTGATTGATATTAGGTTATTGACTCATTAGAATGTGCAAAATTTCCATGGACACATGGGCGAAGGCTAGCTAGTGCTAAGGCAGATGATGTGTAGTACAGATGAATTTTCCAAATTTGGTTTTCATATTAAATATTGATGTCAACCTGTCTAGTAAGATCTGGAAATTTTATTAATGCTTAAAAAATTGCTTACTTTTGGTTATTATTGCAACATTAAGAAAGTGACTTGGAAAAAAAATGTATTGCATCGAAAATTACATTTTTTTTCTGTTGCCCCATAAGGAGGCCAACCAAGCGTATCTCCTAATCAATTAGCTACCCGTGCCTATATGTATATATGATGATGTACGCATGCGTGTTATGTTTCTTTATAACGAGAAGTAGATGAATTCAATTTACTGCTGAATTCAATGAGTTAGCTTAGAAGAGTTTGATCATGCCATGTGAACTTGTCTTCACATTTTTCACACTTAAGAAACCTGTCTTCACATTGAAGCGTCACACTTAACAAACCGGATTTCACATTTCAAAATCTTCCTAACAAACACTTCTTTTTACTCGAAAGCGTCTCAGTCCTTAGAAACTGCACTTACCTAAGGGAATTTCACTTATATCCAGTATGAACTTGTTGTTGACTTGAAGATAGCATTCTGAATAATTTTCAAAATGCGATACAAGTTTTATTAATAACTAGCACCATACTTTTATTGACTCACACATACTGTAACATGCAGTTAAAGGTTTGGTTTGGGGGTGGTCAGACAACAAAAAGCTAATACAACCATCTGGGTCGCCAATGTCTTTTGTGTACCAACTTATATTTCAAGCCCATCTATCTATTACAAGCCATGTGGCAGCTTGTTTTGCACACCAGTGTTTGATAGCTGGCAGAACGAAATTCTTGTTTATTGCGGTAGTATCGTGGCATCCCTAGGTTTTGTGTTCCAATGAATTTTTTTTAGGTAACCAATGAGTATTAAGCTACTGGGCCGTGATTGGTTAGATTTTTGAAAGGCAGTGAATCAAGAGGGTGATTATACTTCTTGCGATCAGAATTTGTGCCAACTTTATGTGAAAATGCATTAAACACAATCGTAAGCTGATCTGTGACTTTTTAGGAACTTGAAGGGGAATCACCCACAAAAACACCTCTGGGGAGGGCTCTAGTGTCAATCATTGCTGACAACAGTATGGTCAAAAGGGATGTAATGCATATGCAATATATAATATACTGTATTACTCAGTTGTAGAACTAAATATTATTATTATGAAAAACTTGTGAAATTTGGGTTAAAATTTTTTATTAAGAGCAGTATCAGCCCTCCTGTAAGATTGCCTCTCCCTACAAGAGAGCACGCGACTGTTATCAGTAGAATGTTAGAATATTAGCAATAGAATGTTTTAATCGAAATGTTATAAGTTCCTCATAATACGATTAGCCTACAATATAATCGCTAACAATAATTTAAATTGGTAATAATAAATGGTAAATAAATGATTTATTAACACTATGAAATATTCTGTCATTTTTGCTTGACCAAAACAAAATTATTCATTTCTCAGAAGTTATTGGTGAAATTTTTGGGACAAAATCTGATTTGTTGATTATAATGAAATAAGTCAGCTAAACTGTATGTCACTGAGTAGATGAGACATTTATGTTGAAGTTAAAATTGTGTAAAATGCTTGTCATTTTTGGGGAAATTAGCGCAAGTGAGATTTCAGCTACTATTAATTCTCGTGTGAGAGTGCATTTAAGGGGTCAGTTTACAGATAATCAAAAGTGAACTTTGATTGGATGTTTGGCGGACATTTTTTTTGAATTGGTGGATTGGTTGTAGAGTTATTAGTACAACTATAACCAGAGATATTGAAAACTGCATACTGAAGTGATTACATAATAATTATTTTACTGCATCAGGTGATACCTATTGCTGAGCTGTAGTGGCTATAATTAAGTAATTATTATTTTCTGGTGCAAATACGTCGCTGGTAAAGTGAAAAAGTGGAAAACATCTTGGTTGTAAGATCTTGAATTAAAAATTATGCTGTCATTTTGTGAGCTTGATGTTGAGTATTTTGAATAACTTGGATTTAAAGAAACGATCAAATCAATATATAACTTACCATTTAAAAGCTCTATTAACACTGGTTTTAATGGTGTTGTCAGTTTGGAGTATCAATAATACTATAAGGAGTTATTTGATATTTTATTTGGGGCTTGGTGGGGCTTAGCTAGAGTTGTACCCCCATTACACTTTTTAGCCAAAGTAAACTTCACAGGGCATAAATAGGTGAATTACAGTACATTCCATTGGTGATTCAGCAGCCTACGCAGTCAACAATGAGCGTCTCTGTGATGAAACTGAGTTATAAATAAAATATTTCTCTGTCCCTTCTAAAGGCTATCATCACCAAATTTTGCATATAAGCCATAGTTACTATGACATGACATGCTTAGTTTCTGCACAAGTTTTATATTAAATGGTTCTAAGTCGCATCAGAATATTTTCTTGCAGCAGAGAAGTTGAAATTTCAAAAATCGGTGGGGAATACCAAAAAAAAGCGTTGCAAGCTATGTACCCTACAGGTTTTTGTTGAGTTGTCAAGTATGAAGTTTTGTATTTGCAGAATCACCTCTTTTCAAATTACATACATGCTAATTATTACAATCATATGTTCTTTTAATGAAGTTTTCGGCGGCATTGTTTGTGTTAAAAATGATTGTCTGCCAGTTTTAGTCCAAAACTTTGCAATAAACGTTTTTAATGCTAAACCCTAAAACCCAAGGAGAGTTTATAATCAGTTTGCTAGCGAGCATTGAAATGTATGAGGCCCTTATTATAGTTTTCAATCATGGGAATATCAAAATATCTCATCAGCAAAATTATTTTTTTATTTGTATTTTAAAAGCAAAACAATCGACTAAAACTATTTGCCCTCAAAATGATGAGCATCTGTTCATTATGACACGCATGCAGTGTTTGTAAACAAATAGTTTTCATGCTGGCATTTTTCAACTGCACGAATGGCCAGAACTCAAGCACACCATTTTTTTCTATTCCATAAAATTAGGAAATGCCGACATTTTTATAACCATATTTCTTGATGTAGCTGAAAACAAATGCTGACCTTGTAGACAAACCATTGAAATATTAGATTTATCACAGTCGCCATTCATTCATTCCGGGTCTGTCAATGCTCATTTTAAGAGTTGCTACAATGTCTCAAGCTGTTTTTTTAATTTAATGCGAAAAAAATATTTAAGTAGCAAGAGCACCATGCATTTCTCAGGTTTTTATGCGTAAATCTTTTCATTGTAATGAAAACATGTCATCAACTCAATAACATACATTCATTTACTTCAACCTCATGTGAGTGATTCCATGCTATAATCTTTACTGAAGAGGCCAAAGCAATTGGTTTGTGTACAACTTATCATAGGCTGACTAGATCAAATGAAATGCTAGCTTGGCATATCTGACTCACTAACGGCCATATAGTTTCCAACTACTGCAGCTTACAATAAAACTATAGTCCTTGAAGATAGTTGCAGTTTAAATGGGAGAAGACAACTGACATCTTTATACAACATTTTCAAGAAGCTCTCTAAGTCTGTGAACTAATAGAAAACTTCAACAATGTACACCTTTAGAATCAGTGTTAAAAAACTTATTTAATGATATTTCATACATTGATGTGATTGTATCCCTCTAAGGCTTGTAGAGACAAATTGAGACTATTGATTGCTAATGCTAAACCGTAGAAGTTTAATGTTCTAATATATCTGTGGCTTACAATCATAAACTCGGACTGGCAATTGATATCTCGTGTCCAATGGAAATAATTATTTTATCAGCACAATGGGAAGTTACCGAAAATAATAATAGTATGTGGCCATAAGTCAATATTTTGTGTATGGAACAAACCATTCGTTTAGAACATCATAAGTTCTTATAAATTCTTATAGATTATTGAGCAATAAGAAGATAACTCTCAATTTGCGAAGCAAACAAGAAAGAATGAAAACAGCATCATTATAAACTATATATATTATCCATGATTTGGTAATAACCTCATAACTTTTTGAGGATGTAAAACGAGTCTGTTAAATTGAACTAGTTCGACTCTTTGTTATCATTTATTTAGTGATCAGTTTCATTCGTCACCCATAAACAGTATAGATATATGCGGATGAACTATTTATTCAGTGATCTACTTTTTGTTGACCTTCGAGTCCCAAACAAAGAAATTGTTCATTGATTAATTTTATTGCCGACCTGCAGAGCTGTGGCCAAATCACCGTGATTTGCGTATTTAGTGGCTCAAATAAATGAAAAATATTTATTTCATATGTTTGATACAAGTGGTGATCTGACTTGATTTGGTTTGGTTACTTTCATCATTATTTGGTTTGATTTGCCACGTTCGACAAGATTTGACCAAATAATTGCGAAAAAATATAGCAAATCATAAAAAACAGTGATGATGTTTTCGACTTTTCTTAATGCTTGTAATTGACCTGAGATTGCCATAATTCATGATATAAATTTGTAGCAAATAAATAAAAGCGGTGAAACAAAAGAAACTACCTGGTTGTTAGCCTATAGTAATCAAGGGTCAGTGAAAACTATGCTGCCTTTTCTGTTATGTATAAGTTTTCATCAGCAGAAGTCAAAGTATCAATTGACTACCTACTTATCTGACTTGAATGTGCTGAGCTGAGAGCGTTTATGGATGGCGACCAGGTTATTTACTTTTGTGTAGTGAGTAATGCATTAGTTGATCATTTACTATAATGATAACTGTTCTGATACATATGCAAACTAATGCTCAGTATTTGCTATTATTTATCAGTTATCTAGTATCGCTGGTACTATTAGCAATAGTCTAGCACAATGACAGTTTTTGGCAATGAAGGAATCTTAGAAAGGTATAACCTATGGTGGTTGATTGTTTTGCCTACTGAGTGTACATTTTATCTATTGCATAGAACTGGCTAATTCATTTGGTTAGTCTAAGCATTGGTTTGGATTTTAAATGTTAATATATGTCGTCATACTAATGAATAAGTTCCACTGAAAAGTGCAGGCAGGAAAATGCAAGTTTGCGAAAGTAATCGAGTTGGAATATTGTTTTCTAGGGACCAGCTAACCACACCATTGCGATCTAACTTTGAGTCAATTAGCTCAGACAGCCTATTAAAAGCTTAATGTTTTTTTTTTTAAACAGCTTCAGTGATGATTTGAAAAATTTGCTGCAAATGGTGCTTCAAATATTTGATTTGGAACAACTCATGACTTGATTTGAATTTGCTACTCACTTGTAAAACTTTGATTTGAAGGAAAATTCAAGTGATTTGATTTGAGTCACAAAAATCGTGATGTGGCACAGCTCTGTCGATCTGATTATTTTTATTGCAGTTTGTTCAGCGAACATAAGTCACGAATATTGATATTACACATTGTTTTTGTGCAGCTATCCGACTTATTATGCCCACTTTGATCCGTAACTTTTAACAGATACATTTCCTGCTACTTAATCTACTCTATCATCGCCTTTAGTTATGTCATTTTTGTATTAATTTGATAATTTTTTGTTTGTTTTCACAACATAAACTGTTTATTTATCGGATGGCCGACAAACATTTCTAAAAAATGCTTAACTTAAGAATAGTTATACCACTACAGTATTTAAATGTTTTATGCCCTGTTCACACGAGACCGATAACGAAACTATAAGGAAACTTTATTAGGTGATCGCTGAAGCACGACGAATAAAGTTTCGTTACGCCGGTCACACGAGAACTATAATTAGTTCGTTACGCCTAGCAATCACTAGTTTCATCCAATGACAGCGCATTGTGTTTTGTGCGCGGGCCTACTCATACTTTACTGCGTGAGACAAAAGCATGGAAATTAAATGCAGCAAGGTTTGGATTAGATTATTTTAATAAATAGCTAAGTTTGATCAGCCAGTACTATTCAATTTGTTTGATTATAATTTATTATTATTATCTTTCATTTATTTAAAACTCATTATGAATATAATAAAATGAAAAATTATTTTTTTGAAAAAGCAAATGTGCTACTATGGAAACCATGTGTTCGTTGTGAATGACCCTGACATTTGAGATCAGCCAATAACGGCACATAAAAAATAAACCAATTAATGAGCTTATCTGGCCCAATGGTCCAATCACGTGCAAGCATTGCAACCGACGATTTTCCCAAACCTAGCATTGCTTGATCTCGACGAAACTGAAATATTCGCTCGGTTTGTTGAGCAACGAATTCGCTGGCTTGAAAAAAATAGTTTCGTGTACAGTTTCATCAGAGATTCGGTCTCGTGTGACCAGGGCTTTATTTATTAACATTAGAAAATAAATATATAATACTAGTAAGTATAGTAGCTGCACTCTTTTTCATGGATTCGCTTGTCACTGTCATATCCTGCAATTTTTACATTTTCTTTGCTCATTCAAAGCATGGTGGGGAAGGGGGAAGAGGTCAATCCCTTTTAACTGCTGGGAAAACTTATAAAATGGGAAGGTGTCCCAGTGGGCATTTACTTCTCGCTTTTTCGTTTCTACGTTTTCTTGCTAGTAGCCTGTGAACCCAAGTTATCAAAAAGTTGGCACTGCAACAATCTTCAACAAAACTATTGAATTGATTCAGACATACGCATACTGATGCTTGTCAGTTTCATACCAAGTTCACATATGAGTCTAAGTCTAAGCCATGCTCAATATGTGTAAACTAATACTTGTCATTCAAAAGTGGCCACCATCTACCACAATACTTGTGTTACATAGCACGACCATAATTGTTGTTAATAATAATTTGTTTTTGTTTTATAGGAAACAGCATATATTTACCATCAGCCATATCATCCACAGTGTTGGGTCTTTCTTACTCCGTGAGCTATGGTAGGTATACATCAGATATAACTAGGGTTACTACCACAGAGATATAGTAGGTAGACATCAGACATAACTAGGGCTACTACCACAGAGATATAGTAGGTAGGTATCAGACATAACTAGGGCTACTACCACAGAGATATAGTAGGTAGACATCCGATATAACTAGGGCTACTACCACAGATATATAGTAGGTAGGCATCAGACATAACTAGGGCTACTACCACAGAGATATAGTAGGTAGACATCAGACATAACTAGGGCTACTACCACAGAGGTATAGTAGGTAGGCATCAGATATAACTAGGGCTACTACCACAGAGGTATGGTAGGTAGACATCAGATATAACTAGGGCTACTACCACAGAGATATAGTAGGTAGGTATCAGATATAACTAGGGCTACTACCACAGAGATATAGTAGGTAGACATCAGACATAACTAGGGCTACTACCACAGAGATATAGTAGGTAGACATCAGACATAACTAGGACTACTACCACAGAGATATAGTAGGTAGGTATCAGACATAACTAGGGCTACTACCACAGAGATATAGTAGGTAGACATCAGACATAACTAGGGCTACTACCACAGAGATATAGTAGGTAGACATCAGACATAACTAGGGCTACTACCACAGAGATATAGTAGGTAGACATCAGACATTTAGATGCAGACTTTTGTGTAGTTGTAGAAAACCTGCTGACAGATGCAGCCTTAGATCGTGTCTCCTGCTCCTCCCATATTTATTATAAGAAAAAGTAATCGAGTGACTTCTGTATAAACAGTTCCTTTATCTCTTGTAGAAATGTGTTGTCTCCCCTTGCATAGATGTCTTGTTGGCTCTGTGGAAATGGCAAACATTCAGAGGGTAAACAGAGCAATAATAACCATGATGTGCCAGACAACAGCAGTGGAGAGATTGTATGGATGAGCTTACTTCTGTCTCTGTATGTATTACTACTGCTGTTTTGTCTCATCTCTGTGTATTATTGTGTATGTGTAATACTGTGTCTATGTTATACTGTGTCTATGGAGTATTGCCTCAATGTATTACTGTGTCAATGTAATACTGTGTCTATGTTTTATTGTGTCTATGTAATACTGTGTCTATGTTATACTGTGTCTATGTTATACTGTGTCTATGTAATATTGTGTCTGTGTTATACTGTGTCTATGTAATATTGTGTCTGTGTAATACTGGTCTATGTAGTACTTATGTCCATGTATTACTGTCTCTATACTTCTATGTCTATGTACTACCCACGTATTACTGTACCTGTGTATTACTGTACATGTGTATTACTCTACCTATGTATTACTGTACCTATGTACTACTGTACCTATGTATTACTGTACCTGTGTATTACTGTACCTGTGTATTACTGTACCCGTGTATTACTGTACCTATGTATTATTGTACCTGTGTATAACTGTACCTGTGTACTACTGTACCTATGTATTACTGTACCTATGTATTACTGTACTTATGTATTACTGTACCTATGTATTACTGTACCCGTGTACTACTGTACCTGTGTATTACTGTACCTATGTATTACTGTACTTGTGTATTACTGTACCTATGTATTACTGTACCTGTGTATTACTGTACCTGTGTATTACTGTACCCGTGTATTACTGTACCTATGTATAACTGTACCTGTGTATTACTGTACCCGTGTATTACTGTACCCGTGTATTACTGTACCTGTGTATTACTGTACCTATGTATTACTGTACCTGTGTATTACTGTACCTGTGTATTACTGTACCCGTGTATTACTGTACCTGTGTATTACTGTACCTGTGTATTACTGTACCCGTGTATTACTGTACCTATGTATAACTGTACCTGTGTACTACTGTACCTGTGTACTACTGTACCCGTGTATTACTGTACCCGTGTACTACTGTACCTGTGTATTACTGTACCTATGTATTACTGTACCTGTGTATAACTGTACCTGTGTACTACTGTACCTGTGTACTACTGTACCTGTGTATTACTGTACCTATGTATTACTGTACCTGTGTATTACTGTACCTATGTATTACTGTACCTATGTATTACTGTACCTGTGTATTACTGTACCCGTGTATTACTGTACCCGTGTATTACTGTACCTATGTATTACTGTACCTGTGTATTACTGTACCTGTGTATTACTGTACCTGTGTATTACTGTACCTATGTATTACTGTACCTATGTATTACTGTACCCGTGTATTACTGTACCTGTGTATTACTGTACCCGTGTATTACTGTACCTATGTATTACTGTACCCGTGTATTACTGTACCCGTGTATTACTGTACCTGTGTATTACTGTACCTATGTATTACTGTACCTGTGTATAACTGTACCTGTGTACTACTGTACCTGTGTATTACTGTACCTGTGTATTACTGTACCTGTGTATTACTGTACCTATGTATTACTGTACCTATGTATTACTGTACCTGTGTATTACTGTACCCGTGTATTACTGTACCCGTGTATTACTGTACCTATGTATTACTGTACCTGTGTATTACTGTACCTGTGTATTACTGTACCTGTGTATTACTGTACCTATGTATTACTGTACCTATGTATTACTGTACCCGTGTATTACTGTACCCGTGTATTACTGTACCCGTGTATTACTGTACCTATGTATAACTGTACCTATGTATTACTGTACCTGTGTATAACTGTACCTATGTATTACTGTACCTGTGTATTACTGTACCTGTGTATTACTGTACCTGTGTATTACTGTACCTATGTATTACTGTACCTATGTATTACTGTACCTGTGTATTACTGTACCCGTGTATTACTGTACCCGTGTATTACTGTACCTATGTATTACTGTACCTGTGTATTACTGTACCTGTGTATTACTGTACCTGTGTATTACTGTACCTATGTATTACTGTACCTATGTATTACTGTACCCGTGTATTACTGTACCCGTGTATTACTGTACCCGTGTATTACTGTACCTATGTATTACTGTACCTATGTATTACTGTACCCGTGTATTACTGTACCCGTGTATTACTGTACCCGTGTATTACTGTACCTATGTATAACTGTACCTGTGTATTACTGTACCTATGTATTACTGTACCTATGTATTACTGTACCCGTGTATTACTGTACCCGTGTATTACTGTACCCGTGTATTACTGTACCTATGTATAACTGTACCTATGTATTACTGTACCTGTGTATAACTGTACCTGTGTATTACTGTACCTGTGTATTACTGTACCCGTGTATTACTGTACCCGTGTATTACTGTACCCATGTATAACTGTACCTATGTATTACTGTACCTGTGTATAACTGTACCTATGTATTACTGTACCTGTGTATTACTGTACCTATGTATTACTGTACCTATGTATTACTGTACCTGTGTATTACTGTACCTATGTATTACTGTACCTATGTATTACTGTACCTATGTATTACTGTACCTGTGTATTACTGTACATGTGTATTACTGTACCTATGTATTAGTGTACCTGTGTATTACTGTACCTGTGTATTACTGTACCTGTGTATTACTGTACCTGTGTATTACTGTACCTGTGTATTACTGTACTTATGTATTACTGTACCTGTGTGTTACTGTACCTATGTATTACTGTACCTATGTATTACTGTACCTGTGTATAACTGTACCTGTGTATTACTGTACTTGTGTATTACTGTACCTGTGTGTTACTGTACCTATGTATTACTGTACCTATGTATTACTGTACCTGTGTATAACTGTACCTGTGTATTACTGTACCTGTGTATTACTGTACCTATGTATTACTGTACCTGTGTATAACTGTACCTATGTATTACTGTACCTGTGTATTACTGTACCTGTGTATTACTGTACCTGTGTATTACTGTACCTGTGTATTACTGTACCTGTGTATTACTGTACCTGTGTATAACTGTACCTGTGTATTACTGTACCTGTGTATTACTGTACCTGTGTATTACTGTACTTATGTATTACTGTACATGTGTATTACTGTACCTATGTATTACTGTACCTGTGTATTACTGTACCTATGTATTACTGTACCTGTGTATAACTGTACCTATGTATTACTGTACCTGTGTATTACTGTACCTGTGTATTACTGTACCTGTGTATTACTGTACCTGTGTATTACTGTACCTGTGTATTACTGTACCTGTGTATAACTGTACCTGTGTATTACTGTACCTGTGTATTACTGTACCTGTGTATTACTGTACTTATGTATTACTGTACATGTGTATTACTGTACCTATGTATTACTGTACCTGTGTATTACTGTACCTGTGTATTACTGTACCTGTGTATAACTGTACCTATGTATTACTGTACCTGTGTATTACTGTACATTTGTATTACTGTACCTGTGTATTACTGTACCTATGTATTACTGTACCTGTGTATAACTGTACCTGTGTATTACTGTACCTGTGTATTACTGTACCTGTGTATTACTGTACTTATGTATTACTGTACATGTGTATTACTGTACCTATGTATTACTGTACCTGTGTATTACTGTACCTGTGTATTACTGTACTTATGTATTACTGTACCTGTGTATTACTGTACCTGTGTATTACTGTACCCGTGTATTACTGTACCCGTGTATAACTGTACCTGTGTATTACTGTACTTATGTATTACTGTACCTGTGTACTACTGTACCTGTGTATTACTGTACCTATGTATTACTGTACCTGTGTACTACTGTACCTGTGTATTACTGTACCCGTGTATTACTGTACCCGTGTATTACTGTACCTGTGTATAACTGTACCTATGTATTACTGTACCTGTGTATTACTGTACTTATGTATTACTGTACCTATGTATTACTGTACCTATGTATTACTGTACCTATGTACTACTGTACCTGTGTATTACTGTACATTTGTATTACTGTACCTGTGTATTACTGTACATGTGTATTACTGTACCTGTGTATTACTGTACTTATGTATTACTGTACCCGTGTATTACTGTACCCGTGTATTACTGTGCCTGTGTACTACTGTACCTGTGTATTACTGTACTTATGTATTACTGTACCTGTGTACTACTGTACCTGTGTATTACTGTACCTATGTATTACTGTACCTGTGTATTACTGTACTTATGTATTGCTGTACCTATGTATTACTGTACCTATGTATTACTGTACCTATGTACTACTGTACCTGTGTATTACTGTACATTTGTATTACTGTACCTGTGTATTACTGTACCTGTGTACTACTGTACCCGTGTATTACTGTACCTGTGTATAACTGTACCTGTGTATTACTGTACTTATGTATTACTGTACCTGTGTACTACTGTACCTGTGTATTACTGTACCTATGTATTACTGTACCTGTGTACTACTGTACCTGTGTATTACTGTACCCGTGTATTACTGTACTTATGTATTACTGTACCTGTGTATTACTGTACCTGTGTATTACTGTACCTGTGTACTACTGTACCTGTGTACTACTGTACCTGTGTATTACTGTACCTGTGTATTACTGTACTTATGTATTACTGTACCTGTGTACTACTGTACCTGTGTATTACTGTACCTATGTATTACTGTACCTGTGTACTACTGTACCTGTGTATTACTGTACCCGTGTATTACTGTACTTATGTATTACTGTACCTGTGTATTACTGTACCTGTGTATTACTGTACCTGTGTATTACTGTACCTGTGTATTACTGTACCTGTGTATTACTGTACATGTGTATTACTGTACCTATGTATTACTGTACCTGTGTATTACTGTACCTGTGTATTACTGTACCTATGTATTACTGTACCTGTGTATAACTGTACCTGTGTACTACTGTACCTGTGTACTACTGTACCTGTGTATTACTGTACCTATGTATTACTGTACCTGTGTATTACTGTACCTGTGTACTACTGTACCTGTGTACTACTGTACTTATGTATTACTGTACCTATGTATTACTGTACCTGTGTATTACTGTACCTGTGTATTACTGTACCCGTGTATTACTGTACCTGTGTATAACTGTACCTGTGTATTACTGTACTTATGTATTACTGTACTTATGTATTACTGTACCTGTGTACTACTGTACCTGTGTATTACTGTACCTGTGTATAACTGTACCTGTGTACTACTGTACCTGTGTACTACTGTACCTGTGTATTACTGTACCTATGTATTACTGTACCTGTGTATTACTGTACCTGTGTACTACTGTACCTGTGTACTACTGTACCTGTGTACTACTGTACCTGTGTATTACTGTACCCGTGTATTACTGTACTTATGTATTACTGTACTTATGTATTACTGTACCCGTGTATTACTGTACCTGTGTATAACTGTACCTGTGTATTACTGTACTTATGTATTACTGTACCTGTGTACTACTGTACCTGTGTATTACTGTACCTGTGTATTACTGTACCTGTGTATTACTGTACCTGTGTATTACTGTACCTATGTATTACTGTACATGTGTATTACTGTACCTGTGTATTACTGTACCTGTGTATTACTGTACCCGTGTATTACTGTACCTGTGTATAACTGTACCTGTGTATTACTGTACTTATGTATTACTGTACCTGTGTACTACTGTACCTGTGTATTACTGTACCTATGTATTACTGTACCTATGTATTACTGTACTTATGTATTACTGTACCTGTGTATTACTGTACCTGTGTATTACTGTACCTATGTATTACTGTACTTATGTATTACTGTACCTGTGTATTACTGTACCTGTGTATTACTGTACCTGTGTATTACTGTACATGTGTATTACTGTACCTATGTATTACTGTACCTGTGTATAACTGTACCTGTGTATTACTGTACCTGTGTATTACTGTACATGTGTATTACTGTACCTATGTATTACTGTACCTGTGTATTACTGTACATGTGTATTACTGTACCTATGTATTACTGTACCTGTGTATAACTGTACCTGTGTATTACTGTACCTGTGTATTACTGTACATGTGTATTACTGTACTTATGTATTACTGTACTTATGTATTACTGTACCCGTGTATTACTGTACCTGTGTATAACTGTACCTGTGTATTACTGTACTTATGTATTACTGTACCTGTGTATTACTGTACCTATGTATTACTGTACCTATGTATTACTGTACCTATATATTACTGTACCTGTGTACTACTGTACCTGTGTATTACTGTACCTGTGTATTACTGTACCTGTGTATTACTGTACCTGTGTATTACTGTACCTATGTATTACTGTACATGTGTATTACTGTACCTGTGTATTACTGTACCTGTGTATTACTGTACCCGTGTATTACTGTACCTGTGTATAACTGTACCTGTGTATTACTGTACTTATGTATTACTGTACCTGTGTACTACTGTACCTGTGTATTACTGTACCTATGTATTACTGTACCTATGTATTACTGTACTTATGTATTACTGTACCTGTGTATTACTGTACCTGTGTATTACTGTACCTATGTATTACTGTACTTATGTATTACTGTACCTGTGTATTACTGTACCTGTGTATTACTGTACCTGTGTATTACTGTACATGTGTATTACTGTACCTATGTATTACTGTACCTGTGTATAACTGTACCTGTGTATTACTGTACCTGTGTATTACTGTACATGTGTATTACTGTACCTATGTATTACTGTACCTGTGTATTACTGTACCTATGTATTACTGTACCTGTGTATTACTGTACCTGTGTATTACTGTACCTATGTATTACTGTACTTATGTATTACTGTACCTGTGTATTACTGTACCTGTGTATTACTGTACCTGTGTATTACTGTACATGTGTATTACTGTACCTATGTATTACTGTACCTGTGTATTACTGTACCTGTGTATTACTGTACCTGTGTATTACTGTACATGTGTATTACTGTACCTGTGTATTACTGTACCTGTGTATTACTGTACCTATGTATTACTGTACTTATGTATTACTGTACCTGTGTATTACTGTACCTGTGTATTACTGTACCTATGTATTACTGTACCTGTGTATAACTGTACCTGTGTATTACTGTACCTGTGTATTACTGTACCTGTGTATTACTGTACTTATGTATTACTGTACCTGTGTATTACTGTACCTGTGTATTACTGTACCTGTGTATTACTGTACCTATGTATTACTGTACCTGTGTATTACTGTACCTATGTATTACTGTACCTGTGTATTACTGTACCTGTGTATTACTGTACATGTGTATTACTGTACCTATGTATTACTGTACCTGTGTATTACTGTACCTGTGTATTACTGTACCTGTGTATTACTGTACCTGTGTATTACTGTACCTGTGTATTACTGTACCTGTGTATAACTGTACCTGTGTATTACTGTACCTGTGTATTACTGTACCTGTGTATTACTGTACCTGTGTATTACTGTACCTATGTATTACTGTACCTGTGTATTACTGTACCTGTGTATTACTGTACCTGTGTATTACTGTACCTATGTATTACTGTACCTGTGTATAACTGTACCTGTGTATTACTGTACCTGTGTATTACTGTACCTGTGTATTACTGTACTTATGTATTACTGTACCTGTGTATTACTGTACCTGTGTATTACTGTACCTGTGTATTACTGTACCTATGTATTACTGTACCTGTGTATTACTGTACCTATGTATTACTGTACCTGTGTATTACTGTACCTGTGTATTACTGTACATGTGTATTACTGTACCTATGTATTACTGTACCTGTGTATTACTGTACCTGTGTATTACTGTACCTGTGTATTACTGTACCTGTGTATTACTGTACCTGTGTATTACTGTACCTGTGTATTACTGTACCTGTGTATTACTGTACCTGTGTATTACTGTACCTGTGTATTACTGTACCTGTGTATTACTGTACCTGTGTATTACTGTACCTGTGTATTACTGTACCTGTGTATAACTGTACCTATGTATTACTGTACCTGTGTATTACTGTACTTATGTATTACTGTACCTATATATTACTGTACCTATGTATTACTGTACCTGTGTATTACTGTACATTTGTATTACTGTACCTGTGTATTACTGTACATGTGTATTACTGTACCTGTGTATTACTGTACCTATGTATTACTGTACCTATGTATTACTGTACCTGTGTATTACTGTACCTGTGTATTACTGTACCTGTGTATAACTGTACCTATGTATTACTGTACCTGTGTATTACTGTACTTATGTATTACTGTACCTATATATTACTGTACATGTGTATTACTGTACCTGTGTATTACTGTACCTATGTATTACTGTACCTATGTATTACTGTACCTGTGTATTACTGTACCTGTGTATTACTGTACTTATGTATTACTGTACCTGTGTATTACTGTACCTGTGTATTACTGTACCTGTGTATTACTGTACATGTGTATTACTGTACCTATGTATTACTGTACCTGTGTATTACTGTACCTGTGTATTACTGTACCTGTGTATTACTGTACATGTGTATTACTGTACCTATGTATTACTGTACCTGTGTATTACTGTACCTATGTATTACTGTACCTGTGTATTACTGTACCTGTGTATTACTGTACCTATGTATTACTGTACTTATGTATTACTGTACCTGTGTATTACTGTACCTGTGTATTACTGTACCTGTGTATTACTGTACATGTGTATTACTGTACCTATGTATTACTGTACCTGTGTATAACTGTACCTGTGTATTACTGTACCTATGTATTACTGTACCTATGTATTACTGTACCTGTGTATTACTGTACCTGTGTATTACTGTACCTATGTATTACTGTACCTGTGTATAACTGTACCTGTGTATTACTGTACCTGTGTATTACTGTACCTGTGTATTACTGTACTTATGTATTACTGTACCTGTGTATTACTGTACCTGTGTATTACTGTACCTATGTATTACTGTACCTGTGTATTACTGTACCTATGTATTACTGTACCTGTGTATTACTGTACATGTGTATTACTGTACCTATGTATTACTGTACCTGTGTATAACTGTACCTGTGTATTACTGTACCTGTGTATTACTGTACCTGTGTATTACTGTACTTATGTATTACTGTACCTGTGTATTACTGTACCTGTGTATTACTGTACCTGTGTATTACTGTACCTATGTATTACTGTACCTGTGTATTACTGTACCTATGTATTACTGTACCTGTGTATTACTGTACCTGTGTATTACTGTACCTGTGTATTACTGTACCTGTGTATTACTGTACCTATATATTACTGTACCTATGTATTACTGTACCTGTGTATTACTGTACATTTGTATTACTGTACCTGTGTATTACTGTACATGTGTATTACTGTACCTGTGTATTACTGTACCTATGTATTACTGTACCTATGTATTACTGTACCTGTGTATTACTGTACCTGTGTATTACTGTACCTGTGTATAACTGTACCTATGTATTACTGTACCTGTGTATTACTGTACTTATGTATTACTGTACCTATATATTACTGTACATGTGTATTACTGTACCTGTGTATTACTGTACCTATGTATTACTGTACCTATGTATTACTGTACCTGTGTATTACTGTACCTGTGTATTACTGTACCTATGTATTACTGTACCTGTGTATTACTGTACCTGTGTATTACTGTGCCTGTGTACTACTGTACCTGTGTATTACTGTACCTGTGTATTACTGTACCTGTGTATTACTGTACCTGTGTATTACTGTACCTGTGTATTACTGTACATGTGTATTACTGTACCTATGTATTACTGTACCTGTGTATAACTGTACCTGTGTACTACTGTACCTGTGTACTACTGTACCTGTGTATTACTGTACCTATGTATTACTGTACCTATGTATTACTGTACCTGTGTATTACTGTACCTGTGTACTACTGTACCTATGTATTACTGTACCTGTGTATTACTGTACCTATGTATTACTGTACCTATGTATTACTGTACCTGTGTATTACTGTACCTGTGTATTACTGTACCCGTGTATTACTGTACCTGTGTATTACTGTACCTATGTATTACTGTACTTATGTATTACTGTACCCGTGTATTACTGTACCTGTGTATTACTGTACATTTGTATTACTGTACCCGTGTATTACTGTACCTGTGTATTACTGTACCTATGTATTACTGTACTTATGTATTACTGTACCCGTGTATTACTGTACCTATGTATTACTGTACTTATGTATTACTGTACCTGTGTATTACTGTACCTGTGTATTACTGTACTTATGTATTACTGTACCTGTGTATTACTGTACCTGTGTATTACTGTACCTATGTATTACTGTACCTATGTATTACTGTACCTGTGTACTACTGTACCTGTGTACTACTGTACCTGTGTACTACTGTACCTGTGTATTACTGTACCTGTGTATTACTGTACTTATGTATTACTGTACCTATGTATTACTGTACATGTGTATTACTGTACTTATGTATTACTGTACCTGTGTATTACTGTACCTGTGTATTACTGTACCTATGTATTACTGTACCTATGTATTACTGTACCTGTGTATTACTGTACCTGTGTATAACTGTACCTGTGTATTACTGTACTTGTGTATTACTGTACCTGTGTACTACTGTACCTGTGTATTACTGTACCTATGTATTACTGTACCTGTGAATAACTGTACCTGTGTACTACTGTACCTGTGTACTACTGTACCTGTGTACTACTGTACCTGTGTATTACTGTACCTGTGTATTACTGTACTTATGTATTACTGTACCTATGTATTACTGTACATGTGTATTACTGTACCTGTGTATTACTGTACCTATGTATTACTGTACCTGTGTATTACTGTACCTGTGTATTACTGTACCTGTGTATTACTGTACCTGTGTATTACTGTACCTATGTATTACTGTTCCTGTGTATTACTGTACCAGTGTATTACTGTACCTGTGTACTACTGTACCTGTGTATTACTGTACCTATGTATTACTGTACCTGTGTATTACTGTACCTGTGTATTACTGTACCTATGTATTACTGTACCTGTGTATTACTGTACCTGTGTATTACTGTGCCTGTGTACTACTGTACCTGTGTATTACTGTTCCTGTGTATTACTGTACCAGTGTATTACTGTACCTGTGTATTACTGTACCTATGTATTACTGTACCTGTGTATAACTGTACCTGTGTACTACTGTACCTGTGTACTACTGTACCTGTGTACTACTGTACCTGTGTATTACTGTACCTGTGTATTACTGTACCTGTGTATTACTGTACCTGTGTATTACTGTACCTGTGTATTACTGTACCCGTGTATTACTGTACCCGTGTATTACTGTACCTATGTATTACTGTACCTGTGTATTACTGTACCTATGTATTACTGTACCTGCGTACTACTGTACCTGTGTATTACTGTACTTATGTATTACTGTACCCGTGTATTACTGTACCTGTGTATAACTGTACCTGTGTATTATTGTACCTATGTATTACTGTACCTATGTATTACTGTACCTGTGTATTACTGTACCTGCGTACTACTGTACCTGTGTATTACTGTACTTATGTATTACTGTACCCGTGTATTACTGTACCTGTGTATAACTGTACCTGTGTATTATTGTACCTATGTATTATTGTACCTATGTATTACTGTACCTGTGTATTACTGTACCTATGTATTACTGTACCTGTGTATTACTGTACCAGTGTATTACTGTACCCGTGTATTACTGTACCTATGTATTACTGTACCTATGTATTACTGTACCTATGTATTACTGTACCTGTATATTACTGTACCTGTGTATTACTGTACCTGTGTATTACTGTACCTGTGTATTACTGTACCTGTGTACTACTGTACCTGTGTATTACTGTACCTGTGTATTACTGTACCTGTGTACTACTGTACCTATGTATTACTGTACCTGTGTATTACTGTACCTGTGTACTACTGTACCTGTGTATTACTGTACCTATGTATTACTGTACCTGTGTATTACTGTACCTGTGTATTACTGTACCTGTGTATTACTGTACCAGTGTATTACTGTACCCGTGTATTACTGTACCTATGTATTACTGTACCTATGTATTACTGTACCTATGTATTACTGTACCTGTATATTACTGTACCTGTGTATTACTGTACCTGTGTATTACTGTACCTGTGTATTACTGTACCTGTGTACTACTGTACCTGTGTATTACTGTACCTGTGTATTACTGTACCTGTGTACTACTGTACCTATGTATTACTGTACCTGTGTATTACTGTACCTGTGTACTACTGTACCTGTGTATTACTGTACCTATGTATTACTGTACCTGTGTATAACTGTACCTGTGTATTACTGTACCTGTGTATTACTGTACATGTGTATTACTGTACCTATGTATTACTGTACCTATGTATTACTGTACCTGTGTACTACTGTACCTGTGTATTACTGTACCTATGTATTACTGTACCTGTGTATAACTGTACCTGTGTACTACTGTACCTGTGTACTACTGTACCTGTGTATTACTGTACCTGTGTATTACTGTACATATGTATTACTGTACCTGTGTATTACTGTACCTGTGTGTTACTGTACCTGTGTATTACTGTACCTGTGTATTACTGTACCTGTGTACTACTGTACCTATGTATTACTGTACCTGTGTATTACTGTACCTGTGTACTACTGTACCTGTGTATTACTGTACCTGTGTACTACTGTACCTGTGTATTACTGTACCTATGTATTACTGTACCTGTGTATTACTGTACCTGTGTATTACTGTACCTGTGTATTACTGTACCTGTGTATTACTGTACCCGTGTATTACTGTACCTGTGTACTACTGTACCTGTGTATTACTGTACCTGTGTATTACTGTACCTGTGTACTACTGTACCTGTGTATTACTGTACCTATGTATTACTGTACCTGTGTATAACTGTACCTGTGTATTACTGTACCTATGTATTACTGTACCTATGTATTACTGTACCTGTGTATTACTGTACCCGTGGATTACTGTACCTGTGTATAACTGTACCTGTGTATTACTGTACTTATGTATTACTGTACCTGTGTACTACTGTACCTGTGTATTACTGTACCTATGTATTACTGTACCTGTGTATAACTGTACCTGTGTACTACTGTACCTGTGTACTACTGTACCTGTGTACTACTGTACCTGTGTATTACTGTACCTGTGTATTACTGTACTTATGTATTACTGTACCTATGTATTACTGTACATGTGTATTACTGTACCTGTGTATTACTGTACCTGTGTATTACTGTACCTGTGTACTACTGTACCTGTGTATTACTGTACCTGTGTACTACTGTACCTGTGTATTACTGTACCTGTGTATTACTGTACATATGTATTACTGTACCTGTGTATTACTGTACCTGTGTGTTACTGTACCTGTGTATTACTGTACCTGTGTATTACTGTACCTGTGTATTACTGTACCTGTGTATTACTGTACATGTGTATTACTGTACCTATGTATTACTGTACCTATGTATTACTGTACCTATGTATTACTGTACCTATGTATTACTGTACCTATGTATTACTGTACCTATGTACTACTGTACCTGTGTACTACTGTACCTATGTATTACTGTACCTGTGTATTACTGTACCTATGTATTACTGTACCTATGTATTACTGTACCTATGTACTACTGTACCTGTGTACTACTGTACCTATGTATTACTGTACCTGTGTATTACTGTACCTATGTATTACTGTACCTATGTATTACTGTACCTATGTACTACTGTACCTGTGTACTACTGTACCTATGTATTACTGTACCTGTGTATTACTGTACCTATATATTACTGTACCTGTGTATAGCTGTACCTGTGTATTACTGTACCTATGTATTACTGTACCTGTGTATTACTGTACCTATGTATTACTGTACATACATGTATGTATTACTGTACCTGTGTATTACTGTACCCATGTATTATTGTACCTGTGTATTACTGTACCTATGTATTACTGTACATATGTATTACTGTACCTGTGTATTACTGTACCCATGTATTATTGTACCTGTGTATTACTGTACCTATGTATTATTGTACCTGTGTATTACTGTACCTATGTATTACTGTACATATGTATTACTGTACCTATGTATTACTGTACCTATGTATTACTGTACCTGTGTATTACTGTACCTATGTATTACTGTACCTGTGTATAACTGTACCTGTGTACTACTGTACCTGTGTACTACTGTACCTGTGTACTACTGTACCTGTGTATTACTGTACCTGTGTATTACTGTACTTATGTATTACTGTACCTATGTATTACTGTACATGTGTATTACTGTACCTGTGTACTACTGTACCTGTGTATTACTGTACCTGTGTACTACTGTACCTGTGTATTACTGTACCTGTGTATTACTGTACATATGTATTACTGTACCTGTGTATTACTGTACCTGTGTGTTACTGTACCTGTGTATTACTGTACCTGTGTATTACTGTACCTGTGTATTACTGTACCTGTGTATTACTGTACATGTGTATTACTGTACCTATGTATTACTGTACCTATGTATTACTGTACCTATGTATTACTGTACCTATGTATTACTGTACCTATGTATTACTGTACCTATGTACTACTGTACCTGTGTACTACTGTACCTATGTATTACTGTACCTGTGTATTACTGTACCTGTGTATTACTGTACCTATGTATTACTGTACCTGTGTATTACTGTACCTATGTATTACTGTACATATGTATTACTGTACCTGTGTATTACTGTACCCATGTATTATTGTACCTGTGTATTACTGTACCTATGTATTACTGTACATATGTATTACTGTACCTGTGTATTACTGTACCCATGTATTATTGTACCTGTGTATTACTGTACCTATGTATTACTGTACATATGTATTACTGTACCTATGTATTACTGTACATATGTATTACTGTACCTGTGTATTACTGTGTATCACTTGACCACTTACCAGTCAGCACAGGCAACTGTCACTACGTTTCCATATGGCTCATAGCTCCGAAATTCGGAGTTATGCCTCATGTGGAAACAGCCGCTTGCGCAATGAATTCCCCAGTTTTGGTTGCGGAAACTGTTTTCGAAAGCAGCTGCTATGCGACATAGCGAAACAGTTAAATGCGCATTGTGAAGCGAAGTAAACCACGCTGTATCCGGTATGCAAAAAACGTAAACAAACTGTTGTTTCTTCTCACCGATTGACCTTTTGCAAGCAATAAAAGTTGCACTGTCTTCTTATTAATTAGTTAGTTAGGTGCAATGCCATGTCAGTTTATTGATCATGAGATCTTTAATTTTCTCAGTAAAATTTAGGAACAAAACCTACAACGTAGAATCGATGGAAAAATACAAACAAAGTAACATTGAAATATTTATCAGGGGCATTGCTGCTCAGTCCATGGGGTCAGATAAAACTGCTGAGCAATGGCGGTCAAAATTAAAAGGCTTGAAAGCAAAATATCTTGAAGAGAGGAAGATATGTAGCATCTTTGGTTATTTGTTGGCAGTTTTTAATAAATGACAATAATATTATATATATGTTGATAAATATTATCAGAGATGGTACAAGAAGTAGTTTCATTTATTATTTACTATTTTATTATATATTATTATTAATTATAAAAACAATTATTATTATGTTCAATTATTATTAATAATATATTGTTATTATATGCAGCAGATGAGCTGCAATTTCTGATTAGTATTCATTCTGGTGACTAGCAGTGATCTAACAAAATGTCTCTATCCAAACTACACGTGTTTCCTGCTGCATGGAAAAACCAGTAGTTTGGGACTTCCCACATACGTTGCGCATCACTCACGGCGCCCATAGGAACAGTTTTGCCTTGCTATCTCTCGTGGCGCAACTCCAAATTTCGGAGCTATGAGCCATATGGAAACGTAGTGAATAGTTGTTGTATTTCAGGCTGTTTCCCCAGCTCATTACATACATCAGCTGTCAGCTATCTCTTTTGATCTAATGCTCTAATCAGTGTATTTACATTCACTACAGGTTCACTCTGGTGATACAACATCACACTGTACATGTAGTGTGAGTACTTACATATATATTGTTGTTATATTAACTGACTCATTTATACTTGGGTTATACCAACTCTAACATCTTCATCTTGAAGTCATTACCCCACTTATTATGGCTAGATTTGTACATAATATGACTCATAGAATAATGCCCAAAAGCTGAGGCATTACCAGTAGCCGCTTTTTCCCATAGAGGTATAGATAGAGGCGTAGGTCAACAAACGGCATAAGTAGCATGCGTTTTCGGATCAAAAACCTCCATGCCTTGAAAAGGTTTGTACCGGGTATGGAAAGCGCTTCCGAATGCACTTTTGAACTTTTGTTCCAGGCATAATTTCTATGCATTAACGTTCAAAATCAAAAGTTTATTTTATGCGGCGTTGTCTTCTTTCTTTTTCTATGTCGCAGTGAATAGTAAAAGACGCATGCTGGTGAGGTGACAATTGTTTTTGTTAGTGTAAAAAACCAAGAGTAAATAATCATTTTGATAATTATTACTAACTACTGTGTATTTTACTATTTGTAATTTTGTAACAAAACTTATTATCTATTGTTGTAACTTGGCTATTAAACAATGGAATAAGTGTTTTTTTGCTAACAGAAGTATAATAACATAATTACACAACAATGACAACTTCTAATAATATTAATAATGGCAAAATTTGAATAACAGTAATATTAATAATAATGGTTATCCTGCTTTTTCATGGTATTATAATTATTTATTATATTTTTATAATAATTCACGATTTTTAGTAAATGTCTCCAAAAATAGTTTCAACACGCTTCTTGACTTATTGGTATTATTTATTGTTCTTGTTAGAGATGGAACTTGAGGCCTCATCACAGAGTTCCGAAAAACAGGTTTTATACTCGCAGAAAACGAAAATTTTGCCGTTTTAACATGAATATTCTTGATCCAAAAATGCTTAGTGTTTAGAGTTTTACAGGTTGGCGTTTCTGTTATGTTTACATGAAAAACTCTACGAATTTTCACGCGTTCTCAAAGCTGGACTCATGCGAATCTGGCAAAACATGTGGCCATCCAGAAAAATAAGTTTTAGTTGTCTTCTCTTACAACAGTTTTATGTTGTACAGGCTACAAAGTGAAAAATTGATAATAATAAAATAATATTTATTATTATCATAGACCTAGTATATCATGATAAGTATATATTTCTACTAAAACAGTAGAAACAAATAACAGTTTCATCACTAATGTATTGATACTGTGACTCAAAGATATTCTACATAACTTAATATAATTATTGTGACCTTTCATAAACGATCGTTGCTTGCCTGATGACTTGTTGTTTTTATTGCTCTATCCAAAATGGAAATATTGATTGCTATAAAACGGCTCTGTTTTGAATAGCAATTGATAACTGCAGAAAAAACAACTCCTAATTTTCAAATCAGTGTGGTTTTTCGCTAACTTTTTGGAACAAACTTTATCCCGAAATTCCAACAGGAGAAAAGGATATTTTTTAATCACAGAAACATTAAAATTTCACCGATCCATCGCGGTTGTGCCCTCGTGTTACCTTAGCCGAAAATGCTTATTATATATTATGAATTATCATCTAGATAATAATTATTAAATGATTCTCATAATAATATAATGATTGCTGTTAAATCTGTCTGGTTTTTGTAAAAGCTGAATGACTTTTTAAAATCATTTTCACATCCTGGTGACACCCATGCCCTCATATCCTGGTGACACCCATGACCACATATCCTGGTGACACCCACGACCACATATCCTGATGACACCCACGACCACATATCCTGGTGACACCCATGACCACATATACTGGTGACACCCATGACCACAATCCTGGTGACACCCTTGACTGCACATCCTGGTGACAACAATGACCACACATCCTGGTGACACCCATGACCACATATACTGGTGACACCCATGACCACACATCCTGGTGACACCAATGACCACATATCCTGGTGACACCCATGACCACATATACTGGTGACACCCATGACCACATATCCTGGTGACCCCCATGACCACATATCCTGGTGACACCCATGACCACATATACTGGTGACACCAATGACCACACATACTGGTGACGCCCATGACCACATATCCTGATGACACCCATGACCACATATCCTGGTGACACCCATGACCACACATCCTGGTGACACCCATGACCACATATACTGGTGACACCCATGACCACAATCCTGGTGACACCCTTGACCGCACATCCTGGTGACAACAATGACCACACATCCTGGTGACACCCATGACCACATATACTGGTGACACCCATGACCACATATCCTGGTGACACCCATGACCACACATCCTGGTGACACCAATGACCACATATCCTGGTGACACCCATGACCACATATACTGGTGACACCCATGACCACATATCCTGGTGACCCCCATGACCACATATCCTGGTGACACCCATGACCACATATACTGGTGACACCCATGACCACATATCCTGGTGACACCTATGACCACATATACTGGTGACACCAATGACCACACATACTGGTGACACCCATGACCACACATACTGGTGACACCCATGACCACATATCCTGGTGACACCCATGACCACACATACTGGTGACACCCATGGCCACACATACTGGTGACACCCATGACCACACATCCTGGTGACACCCATGACCTCATATCCTGGTGACACCCATGACCACATATACTGGTGACACCCATGACCACATATCCTGGTGACACCCATGACCACATATCCTGGTGACACCAATGACCACATATCCTGGTGACACCCATGACCACATATCCTGGTGACACCAATGACCACATATCCTGGTGACACCCATGCCCACATATCCTGGTAACACCCATGACCACATATACTGGTGACAACAATGACCACATATCCTGGTGACACCCATGACCACATATCCTGGTGACACCCATGACCACATATACTGGTGACACCCATGACCACACATCCTGGTAACACCAATGACCACATATCCTGGTGACACCCATGACCACATAAAAACTCCCCTCCTTAAAACTTGTAAATCCGTCACTGGTTACACAACGTAATATCGCTAACAGTTCCATTGATGTTCTATTTATTCATTATTGATATTTTATTATTAGTATTTCTATAATTATTATATATTTTTGGTTATTTAATACGAACGTTTACCATTACCACTTACTTTATAAACACTAATTTTGTCAGATCGTAGCAGCAATTGTTGGCAAGTAGATGGAAACCTTGTCAACGATTGTCAATCACCTAATATTAATCTATCTATCTACCATGTGGTTGACATCACTGAAAGCACTAGAAAACATTTGTTTATGTTTTCTACCTGGTAGTGATGAGTTACTATACCTCTCTGTCACACGATGATAATTGGGTTTCACTCACTAAATCCAATGTTGAGTAGACATCTCAAACACTGCAATGATAATACTTGAATAAACTATGTGTTAGTCCATTGTACAGTGCAGGAATATCTTACACAAGATGCCTAGCATGAGACTTGTAATGCTTCCAATCACCCCATTGGTTCTACTCATATTCAGTTCCACCCTTACATATCAATTCTCTACTGTGTGTGAGATACCAATGTACAAGTGTATGCTCGTGTCTGTACATGTTTGTTTGTGGACTGTCCATATGCTGTATCCATTGGATTAGAGAAGTTATCTTCTTCTTTTGGTAATGGACCATTATCACTAGACTTTGGGAGTGGATGCAGTTTTTGACTTCAATTAATGTCAATTGAGAGCTGCTGAGTTTCGAATATAAAAGTTTGATTTTGAAAGTTCAAATTTTTTTCACAGGATCCTGGCAGAGGCGCTTTCAAGAAAAGCTGCAGGAGAGAAGACAACTCTCACCTTGAAGATTCTATCTCTGTAAGCTAACTGTACCACATAGTGGAGACCTGTAACATTGCTGGAAAGGTTTTCAAGTGACAAGAGGGGGGGGGGGGGGGGTACTTTGGGACAGTTTGAAGGGGTTGAGGGGTGAAGTGGGAATTGGGGGGAGGGGTACTCAGGTGATGGGCAGGGAGTACTCAGGTGGTCGGCAGGGGTACTCAGGTGGTGGGCAGGGGTACTCAGGTGGTAGGCAGCGGGTACTCAGGTGGTGGACAGGGGTATTCAGGTGGTAGGCAGGGGGTACTCAGGTGGTGGGCAGGGGTACTCAGGTGGTGGGCAGGGGTACTCAGGTGGTGGACAGGGGGTACTCAGGTGGTGGATAGGGAGTACTTAGGTGGTGGACAGGGGGTACTCAGTTGGTGGACAGGGGATACTCAGGTGGTGGGCAGGGGGTACTCAGGTGGTGGGTAGGGAGTACTCAGGTGGTGGACTGGAAGTACTCAGGTGGTGGGCAGGGGGTACTCAGGTGGTGTGCTGGGGGTACTCAGGTGGTGGTCAGGGGGTACTCAGGTGGTGGGCAGGGGTACTCAGGTGGTGGACAGGGGGTACTCAGGTGGTGGATAGGGAGTACTTAGGTGGTGGACAGGGAGTAGTCAGGTGGTGGACAGGGGGTACTCAGGTGGTGGGTAGGGAGTACTCAGGTGGTGGGTAGGGAGTACTCAGGTGGTGGACTGGAAGTACTCAGGTGGTGGGCAGGGGGTACTCAGGTGGTGGGCAGGGGGTACTCAGGTGGTAGGCAGGGGGTACTCAGGTGGTGGGCAGGGAGTACTCAGGTGGTAGGCAGGGGGGGTACTCAGGTAGTGGGCAGGAGGTACACAGGTTTGTGGGCAGGGGGTACTCAGGTAGTGGGCTGGGGGTACTCAGGTGGTGGGCAGGGGGTACTCAGATGGTGGGCAGGGGGTACTCAGGTGGTGGGCAGGGGGTACTCAGGTGGTGGGCAGGGGGTACTCAGGTGGTAGGCAGGGGGTACTCAGGTGGTGGGCAGGGAGTACTCAGGTGGTAGGCAGGGGGGGGTACTCAGGTAGTGGGCAGGAGGTACACAGGTTTGTGGGCAGGGGGTACTCAGGTAGTGGGCAGGGGGTACTCAGGTGGTGGGCAGGGGGTACTCAGATGGTGGGCAGGGGGTACACAGGTTTGTGGGCAGGGGGTACTCAGGTAGTGGGCAGGGGGTACTCAGGTGGTGGGCAGGGGGTACTCAGATGGTGGGCAGGGGGTACTCAGGTGGTGGGCAGGGGGTACTCAGGTGGTGGGCAGGGAGTACTCAGGTGGTAGGCAGGGGGGGGTACTCAGGTAGTGGGCAGGAGGTACACAGGTTTGTGGGCAGGGGGTACTCAGGTAGTGGGCAGGGGGTACTCAGGTGGTGGGCAGGGGGTACTCAGATGGTGGGCAGGGGGTACACAGGTTTGTGGGCAGGGGGTACTCAGGTAGTGGGCAGGGGGTACTCAGGTGGTGGGCAGGGGGTACTCAGATGGTGGGCAGGGGGTACACAGGTTTGTGGGCAGGGGGTACTCAGGTAGTGGGCAGGGGGTACTCAGGTGGTGGGCAGGGGGTACTCAGATGGTGGGCAGGGGGTACTCAGGTGGTGGGCAGGGGGTACTCAGGTGGTGGGCAGGGAGTACTCAGGTGGTAGGCAGGGGGGGTACTCAGGTAGTGGGCAGGAGGTACACAGGTTTGTGGGCAGGGGGTACTCAGGTAGTGGGCAGGGGGTACTCAGGTGGTGGGCAGGGGGTACTCAGATGGTGGGCAGGGGGTACACAGGTTTGTGGGCAGGGGGTACTCAGGTAGTGGGCAGGGGGTACTCAGGTGGTGGGCAGGGGGTACTCAGATGGTGGGCAGGGGGTACTCAGATGGTGGGCAGGGGGTACTAATGCGTACAGTTTTATACATCAATCAAGGTGGCACCAGTTGGTATGTCCAATACAGGGGGCAAAGATCTCTCAAAGTGGCTGCAGCACTTGGTGAGGGTGGATGAGGTTCTGTGCAATCTATTTACATGAGATACTTGGTAACTAGATGTCTGTGGACAATAAAACACTTGATTGAGAAATGATATGTATTGTAGCAGAGGAAATCTTCTGTTATGGTCTGGCCACACATGACCTTTGTTTGGTTCTGGTGACACTAACAGCTCCACACGGCGTCTGAGCTGAACCCCGGAAAGGCTTTCTACTGGCCACACTGTCCGACGGCGGCAACTGACAATGGTGACTTCTCCAACTTCGGTGCAACCGATCCTATAAAAACAGGTAATAATAAAACTAATAATTCACAATAATGTTATTATAAATATAATCATAGCGATAAGTAAATTTTAATAATTATTTTTAACAGCAACGATTTATTATTATTACTTATTTATTATTTACTACTGGGTAATAAATTCTTATGGCTAATAATAATTATTTTAATTTGCTTATTATTATATTTATCTCACCAATAACAGTATGGTAGCAGAGATGATCTTCTAATATTGTTGATAATATGGCTTTTTTCTGGTCAGTTTTATTATTATTCTTTCTTTCGCAAAATTTAGCCTTCTGTGACTCAAGATCCGCTCATGAGAACTGTAAAAATTAGTTGGTTACGCACTGGCACGTCTGATCATTTAAGAAATAATTTTTTCAAAGTTTTGATAATTACAGTGTCACAGCTATCCAAATGCTTTTTTTGCTCAATAAATGCTGAATAACTCTGCCAATAATAGTAAGACGCACACGATTTTTATATGAGGGTATGCGATTTTAATGAATGTAGGCAAACATCAAAACTTTTCAATAGCAAAGTCACAAGGTTTTCAAGAAAATGCAATTTTCAGGTATTTTGAACTTTTAAACTGGAAGAAAATTCAGCATTGCTTGTTGTAATTCAAATTAAAGCTGGTGGATTTTCTCACAAGGGGAGCCTATCAGGGCATAGAGTAATGACACAGCGACTTTGAAGGCCATAATAGCGGATTTTGCTGACAAATTGACGAACAAATTTAGTGTGCACCTGCTCATGCTGGCAAGACCTCATTGTTTAACGTGTTTCATCAACGGTAGAACTGTTGACCGTCAACAATCAAAGATGGCATTCGTTCAAAAACAAATGACAGTTGTAATATAAAAGCAAATCTGTGGTGTTTTTGTTTTTTGAATGTAAACCATACAGAGAGGATGATTCCTAAAAGTTGCATGTACATCACCAAGATGCACAGATTGTCACACAATAATGTTATGATATATCAATATACACTCAGTTACCACGTGCGAGTTATAAGCACATTTTCGGCCAATCCACTTATGAAAATGGTTGTCACTTGCAAAGCTCAGCGCATTCCCACTGCTAGTCGCGCCTGCAAATTCTTTAGTATTCAAATCAACATACTTATTTGTATAAAGCAAAACAATATGTTTGCAATAAAATAGGACCAGCGTTTGACAATACATAATAATTATGTATTTGTCTGTCATGTCATTTACTAACCTGCCTGGAGTATAATTATTAAACGGACTAACTAGCACTTGTTAACTAACGGAAACTATCCGAGCTTGAAAAGATCATTTGAGCATGCCTGACTGCGCAATGGGGCCCCGGCGAGTAGTTTCACTTTAGCGATGCAACTGGAAGTAGCTCGGTCAATCATCGAACTTATCATTAGAAATCACAACTTGATTTATTCAATGGAGAAAAATTCATTATTTATTATGCTCATAATACTATTACTTAGTGTCGCCGAAGTTTTTTATTTCGAGTTTGGTTAGGTTTGCCGATGTAGTAAATGAAGGTGCGCATTGCCGTAGCCTGGTTACACACTTGGCATGCACACAATGTTCTATATGTACGAGGAAGCATCATTATTGCACACTACGTCTGTACCTATCCAAAGCTCATGAATCGTTAATCGTGGATTCCATGAATCTAAATAAAAATGTAGACTTTGGTTAACGTTAATAGTATTTAAGCATCGTAATATCGTAGAAATAAAACTTCTTGTATCTTCACCCTATAAACCCGCTAGGATCCCATTCTGTAATATGCTTATGGTAGAGTGCTTATTTCTCACTGCTCTTTGAATGCTCATCACGCTTCACCGCCCGTAATACGCACATGGTAGTAGTGAGTCGTTGTGTTTATTTAAAAGTCTTGTTGAGAGGGCAACTCCTAAAATAAGTCAGTTGTTCTTCCATCAGAGAATTTAGTCTTATCCAAACAATTTGATACTTTCATGACCGCTCAAGTGTTAAGCCACTTACTTGGAAAGCTGCCAAGTTTATTTGTGCCATTTGTACTTACTAAGAGAGAGCTGCCTTTTCATTTAGCTACTGAGAGGATAACTCCTCAAAAAACACAGTTTGCTTTACAAATTTTGAACCATTTATCAAATTTGGATAACTTTTTTCGTCAGATTGCATATCTGTATGGCTTCATTTTCTTTACATTGTTTTGTCTGTTATTGTGGTTTCTATCACCATTCATATTTACCTTTTTGTTTTGAATCGAAGTTCTTAGCTCTGGAGTTGTTACTTTGTGAATCAGTTGTCTCCCTTAGTAAGTCAGTTGTCTATCCTTAATGAGTCAGTTGTCTCCCCTTAATGAGTCAGTTATCTCCCCTGTGTATGAACTCATCAATGAGCTGTTGTAGTACAGATGTATATTATACTATTTACTACTACAGCCTCCTTAGTGTTATGTTACAGTGATACCCACATAATTCAATGTTGAAGGGCCATTACATCTAATTATGGGTAGCATTGAATTATCCAACCATACCTTAGAAGACTAGAAATGTAGATATAGCAATAATACATGATATTGTCACGAATAAGTATATGTTATTATGAATAAAATGAATACATCTAGACATTTCCTTCCCTTGACTTACATTATGAAGGAGTTTTAAAAATATTTACAACTTGAACTGTTGCTAATTAATAATAATCATTATTATTTTAATAATTATGACTTTGATGTTAATCTTAATAATAAACCATAATAACAAAAAAATAATCAAGTTTGGTTAGTTTATTTAATAAACTTATTATCAATCGGTCTGATGTTTTACCAATTAATGGCAATAATCAATAAAAAAAAGTACCAATGATGATCACCAATTCACCGATATCAGCTGCATTTTCTGACATATTGCAGAAATGAAGGGTGGCTACATAGGCCGATGTTTGGCATCGAAAGGCCTTGCAATGGGCGTGCCCGATACATAGGCACATCATGGGGCCTGTTCGTGAGCATAACCAACTGGTTGGTCTATGCCCGATGCCTAAGGCACATCAGCATACTCTGATTGGTTGAAACAAAATATTTTCCCAAACTCATCAAGTTGAACCATTTACAACGCATTTCCGTTAGAATTTTTTATAAACCACAAGCATCCACCCTCTTTGCATCCACTTCAAACTCCGAAGGAATTTTTGTGTTATAGAGCTTGAAGAGTGAATTAATTTGACATGGTTTATAGAACAGTGGTAATTGATAATTTCAACATTATTGAGTATAATTATACAAAATAATTACAATTGTTAGCAAGTGCAACAACAATAAAATAAAATTCAATATATCCTTTATTATTATAAAGGATGAATCACAACATCTGGAAGATTTAATAATAAATAAAACCAAAAAATTATTGCAAGTACTGTTTTCATGGTGAACAAAAACAGCCATACAACACAGTGAAATTGTTCTTCAAATATTGTTTTTATTGTGATTATTTTATCAGGGAAACAAATAATTCGTTGTTGGAAATGAAACTGGCATAAACCCACACTTATTGCCGTATGATTGGCTAGTTCAGTCGCAGCTCACCGATGTGCTCGAGTACATCGTCACGCTACATTGGCCTGTGTAGCCACCTGCACATTGTTACTATCCATTGTATAGGTACATCGGTATCAAAACATCGGTGCAGTGTAGCCAAGCCCTAACATGTTTAGATAGCATCACTGATTAGATAAGACAGCATTGCCAGCTGCGGCTGAATAATATAACTTTTGTCTTGTATGAGATGTAGCCGTATATGATGGTTTATGGGAGCTGACATGATTAATGACCATTAAGGGTCATTGGCCGTGACTGTATTAATTAATTCTACGGAATTTCTGCTCAAAATTTTCAAACGGTCTTGTCAACGGTCATATATGTATGTATTATGTTTATCGCCAATTTTTCGCTTTCAGAGAGCGACAAATGTTTGTCACAAGTCTCACGACAAATTTGTCGACAATGCTGTTCCCAACTGGAATTTCCCTTTATCCCCGGCAGTATCGCCAATTTGTCATGATGTGGAAACATAGTAATCGTTGGTCGTGTTACAAAAGTCTTAATATTGTGTTATTATTACGTTAAGTGGCCTAAGTGGCCACAATTAATTTGTGAGTTGCTATGTAGTCTATGTTAACGCATATTTCCGCTTAGAAAGTTTCAATCCAATATGGGCGCCATGGATGACATTTTTCATCCATTGTATTGGCTAAATTTGGCTACACCTCCTCCAGGTTTGTGACAATCCTTTTAAGCCGCATTTACACTAGATTGACTGTCTCCATCTCAATTGATGGTCGCACAAGCAGTTATGAGTTCTCTTTACACTGTTGCTATTTTTGAGTTAGCAACTTTGGAGTTGCCCACCCATCATTGCTAATATAATTTAATGCGTTCGTGCTCACGTAGTTGGATTGATGTCTGGTGATTTAACTATAAACTGTTTTCTACCAGGTGATAATTCTCTATGCATCCAATGGGTTTTTATTTACCTATAATATGAAATTTTGACACATCTACAAATAATAATAATAATAATTATTGGACTTAAATAATAATTTTAAGAAAACCTGATGTTTTTTAAGTTTGCATCCAAAACAATAAAATAATTACTCCAAATATGAATTAATTATTATTATTACGCATGTGGAGTTTGATTTATTTGATAGAAAGAGTAATAATACACAAATATCAACAACGCTGATTATAATTATTTATTTAATTATAACCTTACGATCTTATAACAAGTAGTAGTTTTCTATGCATCCAATGGGTTTTTATTTACCTATAATATGAAATTTTGACTTACCTACATATAATAACTATTAAAATTAAATAACAATTGTAGGAAAATCTGATGTTTTTTATGTTTGCATCCAAAATAATAATATAATTACTCCAAATATGAATTAATTATTATTATTATTAAGCATGTGGAGCTTGATTTATTTGATAGAAAGAGTAATAATACACAAATATCAACAATGCTGGTTATAATTAATTATTTAATAATAACCTTACCACTTATAACAATCATTGTTTACATTATATCCAGGCCTAAATAAGCAAAATATTGGAGTCACTATATAGAGCCAAACAATTGGTTTAACTGTGTCACCAAAAGTTGCACAAGTTTTCTGTCGCAAAAAGTAACTTCAAAGGAAAGTCACCTGGTGTAAACGAGGTCTTATATTTTATCCATGGATATCATTGACTCGGTGAGATTCATGGGCTTGTATTGGTGTTTGATGGATAGCCTTGGTTACATTGCAAGATTTAATACATTTCACTAATGAAAAACTCACCTGTTGAAGTTACTCAAGCATAGCAGTGAGCCTATTTTAATAACTTTGTCAGCTACAAGAGGAGACAACTCTCTGATTCTATGATTTAAAAAGCGTGCGATCTACAGAAGAACTTTTCTTGCAAACGCCATGTATTATCTTAGGTTCTTCAGTCAGTCTGCGTGGCAAATGGTTTTGAAAACAAAAAAGCTGCAAATTTTTCTGTCTAAATAGAGATGACAATATTGAAACATGTGAAGTCATTTGTTATGGCTGATGATTGGGACCATGGACGTAGTATTTCTGGACTAAGGACTTTTTTGACCGGAAGAAACCCCCGTGCATTTGTCCGCCATGTTGTATGAGGGAGTTTTTGCGAGCACCAGTGATTGACGATGGTTAGATCATGATTTGCATTTGCCAAATGCAAATCATGATCTAGTTATGATTTGGATACCAAAACAATCGAATTAAATGCCCAGACAAGAGTTCTCACTAATGAAAATAATTTTTTCATGGTGTTTGCCTAACAGTCAATGATGGTGCTGATAAATAATGAATAACAAATAATAATAATAATAATAATAATCATCATATAATTAATAATATGATAATAATAATAATAATAATAATAATATATATAATATTATAGTAATAAATAATAATTGTAATGAATGATGATGATAAATTATTATTTTTGTTATTAAATTATTATTATAATTATTTATGATAATTAATTAATTGCTATAATAATTGATAAATATAATAATAATTATTATTATTATTTATTAAGATGATTATTGTTTAATTATTATTATTATAATAATAATTACAGCTAATAAATTTGATAATAATAATTGTTATACATAATAATACTGTTGTTGAATATTGATGAATAATTATTATTTATATTTTCATGATGATTATACTAGTGATTATAAATATTATCATCTATTAATTAATATTATTATAATAATGATAATAATGAAAAAACGTGTTGTAGGAAGTAATACTGCTACTGCTAATATATTGCTACTACCACTACTATTACTACCACTTTTAGTAGTAGTAGTAGTAGTAGTAGGTAAATAGATCTTCTATAATTATTATTTAGTAGTGGTAGCAGTAGTATTTCTTATTTCTCTTTCTCAGGACAGAGAACGTATTGGATGTTGGTTAAAGAACGGGGTTCATGAAAATAATAATTACAAGCGACACTACAAATTAATTAGTATTATTACAATAAATCAAAATGAGAGTATAATCAACAATGAATAAATGATACATTATTATAATATTTTGGAGCTCAGTTATCACTACTGCTGCTGTCACATTGATGATCATTATGATTGTTAATGATATTATGATTCATCATTTGTAACAAACCACATTTATCATTATTAACAAATGTTAAAATAATTTTTTTATTTTACTAGAATTAGTTATTATTATTATTATCCTATTTTATTTTTGCATTTTTCTTACTACCACCTCCTGTTGATAATAATAATAACTTACAAAGACCAGTAATTTGTTATATGATTGCATTCCCTAGATATTACTTGGACTGCTTTAACAGCTAGATTTTTCTTTTTAGAAATAGTTTTATAGCTAGACTTACTGGTGAAATCTTGAGTCAGTGCAAATCTGACAGTTGCCTCAATATTAGGCATCTATTAGTTCTTGATTCACCAGTCCAGCTAACAAATTTTCTAATTCAAAAGAAACATTAAGGAGACTGTAGATTACCATTGTTGTCATTAATGTGTAATTTTGATTTTCAAGGTAACATGGAAGCTAAAAGCTCTCACTTCTCTGTGTGTTACTCAATCTGTTTCAGGAAACAGATTAACAGACATTTGCTTGGCGCAATTCAACCGTTCAGTGAGCGACGAGTTACCACTGACCACATTTACCCACTACTGCCCATCACAACTGACTAGAGTTGTTGTCAGCAAATATTTTGACATAGGGTTGAAGTATTATTGCAGGGCGTATAACAGGTTGTGGATCAGTGGAGGGGCAGGAAGAGACAAAAGTAGACTGTCCAGATTGATCATTCTTAAACATCAGTGTTGAATTTGTTACATACTTGCTTCAGCTAAATGTGTGTTGTAAGTTTATATACGTTTTGTATAATTACATTTATATTACATTTCAGTCGACTTCGTTATTTTGCTAAGAAGTCCCTATCAAACAGTGGGCTTTCAATACTATAAAATATATGTTTTGTGTGAAGAATGCTACATTCTCTAGTCCAATTATTACCTCACTCTTTTTATCTCACATATGCTTTATACCAGGAATGATGTTGTCATAACATATGCAGTCAAAAAGTTTGCAACTGTTTTGATTGATAGATATTGACATGCTTAGGAAGCTAGTTATTTCATAATCATCATAGATTCAAAGTGTATCAACATCATCCTATGCACTATAAGCAGTTTCAGAGTTGTCAATTCATGCGTTATTCTCCAAGAACCCAATAAAAGAACAAATTAAAAGACCAAAAACTGATATCAACAAGTTAATAAATATATAAGGGGTGTGGCAACTTCCGTTTTTTTTCCCTCATACAACATGGCCGACAACTTACCATAAGGGTTTCATTTGTACGTAGTTCGATTTTATATAAAATCCGATTTTGTTCGTGGTCCAGAAATACTACGTCCATGATTGGGACCTTGACTGTGACATTGAATAAACTGGTTTACTGATTTCTTTAAGGTCTGATTATGTGGGTTTCTCTGTATTTACTTTATTTCATCTTCTGTCTTGTAAACAGCCAATCATACAAAACCAGACGCTAATGAGCCAATGGGAGTGTCCTGTATATTGATGTTGATTGGTTGATATTTTAGTTGGGCATCACATCAAAAGTTTACATACATTTGATTTCTCAAACAAACAATTATTACCATATTTGATATCATTCCCTACTTTTGGGAGTTGTCTTGTGCTGTCAGATTGTTGGTACCACACAGTAAATATAGTGTAGTCAATGTTACAGATGTCATCACTTGTATCTCACATGACACACGTTTTGTTCTTGTAGACACGCAGGGAGTGCACAAGTTCTATACACAAAACATTCATATACACACTATTGTACTGTCTAAGGCAGTATCTGCAATATTCTACATTCATATCCTGGTAGGTAGTTGTTGTTAGTAGACCTCTAGTTAACATTAAATTAAATAAAACAGGCCTCTGTGATTCACAGGCAGGGCGCATCCTCACTTTTTATGTGGGCGAACTCAGATAAGCACGCAATACATCATTTATTGCCATACAGGCTGCTGTGAATGTCTCAAAATGGGATGGTAATTGAACTGGTTTAGATTTTATATAACAAATTTTATGTGAAGTGCTTTGGGTCGCATCATTTGAGGGAGACAACTCCTACCGGGTCTCTATTGTTGAATTTAAAAATTCCCGATTTGAAAAATATGTCATGGATTTCATTTTGAGAATTTTATCCATGGTTCGATTTTAATCACAATTTTCTACAGTCATCGTTATTACACTGTTTGCCTTCATTTATCGCCTCTGGTTGCTCAAAATACTACAATGGGAATTAGCATCAACGCTGTTTTTAGAGTTGCCTGTACTGTATTTTAGAGATGAGATAACTCCAAAGTAACAAGCTGTATGCATTGAATAGGAGTTGATAAACACAATAAATATATAATAGCTAAAGAAGAAAGGGGCTGTAAGTATTTTGGTACTTTACTTCATCTCTGCAGTTTGTGCTCTAAAGTATGCAGTATTATGTATTTAATTGTTAATAAATAATAATTATATAAATTAAAATTAATTGTTATAAACAAACATCGACCATTTTTGTTCATTCTCATTTCCAATTAACTTATTTGGTTATATCGCCGTCAACTGCTAATCCCTCTCTTTTCCTTCCTTTACAATAACTTTGCTCAGTTATGGAAGCATCTCCTGCTTCATCTCCAGTCACAACAGTTGTGAAAGTCCTTTGATACTATCTTATGATCCACTACTGCTGCCATGGTTACCAAACAGGAAACTGACGATGTGCATAAATTTAGCAAAATAAATCGTGTGAGTTTTTGTGGTTTTTATTTTTAAATACTCATAAATTTTATAGTCCTTTATAGCGGCCTTGAAATTATTTTTATTCGTGAGCTCTTTTTCTGTTTGCTGTGAGCGATGGCGGTTTGCCCATCGCCAGAGAATAAAATTGATGATGTGGAGATAAATCCAAAGATTGGGAAGCTTTAGTTATATTAGATATTTGCTATGTAGGTTTGGTGCATTGCATACACAGGTATAGTACATTTCCATATAATGATGTTAGTGATAGGTATAATGGTCAGTTTAAAGGTTGCTATGGAAACACCATTGTTACCACGTATGTCCTTATAAGGGTGCTTTCAGATACCCTGTGTGTAGGGTAGTAATTGAACCGTTGTTGAGGGCTCATTGATGAATGTCATTTAACGGAAGTTATTCATGCTTTAAACCACAGACATAGTTATCTCCAGCAACGTCTGTGAAAACTTTATCGCTAAAGCGAGTCCACTTTAGTTTTTTTTTTACTAACAGAAATTTATTACGATGATGTCCGGTTCTATTGTGTAATAATTGTCAGGTCTTTCTCTACCGATCCAGAAGATCAATGTTTCTGTTCGCTTCCACCCAACATAGGTCACCAGAGTTGTCTTCTCACTCTCAGGAGAGCACTACTCCTAAATGGCTCTAGCCTATATTTGGGTGGTATTTATTTACACATGCTGGGGACTATCTGCTTTCTAGATAGCACTCCTACTGTAAAGGGGAGAAAAGTAGGTCTTAGGGCAGAAGGCTGATGTAGTTTGGAGCGTTAGTGCCGGGGTAGGGGTGGGGTAGGGACCTGGTAGGGGTGGGGTAGGGACCTGGTAGGGGTGGGGTAGGGACCTGGTATGGGTGGGGTAGGGACCTGGTAGGGGCGGGGGTGCAAGTGGGCTCCTAGATGTGATGGTAATTGCAGACGGCTGGTGGAGTTTAGAGCGTTAGGCACTACAGCTATATAAAAGCTTTCTGTTAGCTTTCATGTCAGCATTGCATTGACTACTAAGTTGACTGTGTGCGGTACAGCAGTAAATAGACGGCTGTTATGTAGGCCGTGTGAGGAGACCTTAATTTGACCTGATTTTCCTACACATTAATGAGGTTATCTTATCCATCATCCAATATCAAGTAGCTGCAATACCCACTACCCAGTATCACCAGACCTGTTTGGCTTTAGGTTAAACAGTAGTTAGAGTTTGTTATAGTAAGATCTGATAAGCTGAGGAGGAAACTATGTTCTCTATATTGCCTTTCAGTGACATATCGTCACGTCATCTGACTGGGTCTTGTTATGATCATTGCTTGAGTGAGGTTTTACCTAACATTCCGTTTAATTTAATTTTTTGCAGCAGACAAGAAGTTTGGCCGTCTCAATCCGACTTGGGAGACCTGGCAATACATGTCTGTGTTCGTAGAGACTCTCACTCCACTCTGACTGGCAGTCTCTCAGGACAAGTCAATCAGTATATACAACATCTACCCTCTGATGCTCAATGTCAAATCATTCATATTCAAGGAGATTGAATCTGAGCACCTCTCAGAAGAACATGTTCAACTGGCCCAGAAGATCAGGCAAAAGATCTGGGATTACACGGATGAGAGGTAAAGAAACAAGAATGATGCTTGTACATGCAAGTTTGATTATGTTTGCGGTGTGGTGCGCTTAAAAGGCAATTCAAGATTATAGCGTAATATCCGTGAACTATTGTCATTTTGACTCCACAGCAGATCGAGGCTTGCATTTCCAAACTCTACACCAAAACCCCAGCCCCCAAACACAACAAGATAATCAATCCTGAGACATAAAAATCTCCAATCCAAACATGGGATAAAAAGCCTAGTTTCAAATTGGTCCTTTCGAAATGTTTGTATCGCAATCCCGCCATCTTTTCTCCACAAGTGGGAATATTTTCTGGAATTGTAGCATCTTTGGTGTTGAAAGAATTGGGGACATAACTCTCAATTTTGACAATGGAATTGTTTGTGGGTGGGTATATCGCTGTCTCTATCATTACTCTCATGCTGTAATCTATCTATGTTTTTGGTATGGAGTGAGCTGAACTAGTACTATATTCTGATAATCTTCTTGTAGATTTGAGGAGCCAAAGAAGGGCGTGGCAGTCATGGAAGTAGTGAGAGTCTGCTGTGCTCTTGACCCAAGATACCTCAAGAAAGCTTTTGTGTATGACGATATTCTGGTGGAGGCCATTGCACTAGGTCTGTAATATCTGCATTGAATACTTTCATGGGACAAAACTTCTCAGCTCTAAATGATGGACATAGCAGTGGTTATGGAATAGAACTTGAATACATGGAAATGCATGAGTTTAATTGACTTTCTAATCCACCCGCATACAAAAGAGAGAAGAATATCTATCCCACAATGCTTTATTCATCCTGTAGGGTTCATGCATGAAAGAGTACATGTTGCGCAAGGGTAAAATGCACACTATGGGAGTTATTGTTTACATTCTGTATAGATATTGATATTTGGTTGCATCCTATAGAGGTGCAAGAGGAGGTGAGATGGAGGATGCTAATACTGAGGATGTACCTATTACAAAGACATCCACACCCAAAGCCATAGAGAAAGGCAGAGGTGACCAGTAGAGCTCGAGTACTACACACAAGAATATGAACCTTACACAACTGCTGGTTGACTCAAGCGATGATGAGGAAGAAGATAGTGATGACACATTCACTCTGGCGAGGAAGGAGGTGAGTTTTGGTGGTAAGAGTTTGGTTTGTGACTCATGAATGCGCTGCAGGGATCTGTGGTGCATTCATGGCTCAAAATGTATCTTGACAAACAACGCTCCATCACAAGGAATGCTTTCAAGGTTTACAGCCACAAAATTGGCAGTTAGAGAGGATATGGTGGTTTTGTGCGGTAGTCTGCTGGGCATGCTGTCTGTGTGATGTGAAATATACCCCCCCCCCCTCACCCAACTCAGCCGGTGCAGAACCAGACTACTGGCTTTCATTGCTATGTACATCTCAGAAGTCGTCAGCACACGTGAAGCGCACAACTCATGGTCAAATCCAAAATACATTCTACTAATTGTCTTGACTTATTGCTTTTGATCTGATAATCACTTACAACTACTGGTACGTTTTATGTGTCACATCTGTTTATCTACATGTATATATATGTTTCTCTAGGTGGATTCCTACCGTCATGTGTCCAGAACACTTATAGGTGCCACTGAGCCAATACACCTCTGGTGACACCTCAAAGGTAAGCAGTCCCCGATGCTGCAGCGTGTGGCCAGACAGTACCGGAGTGTAAATGTGACGTCTGTCTCTTTGGAATGGCTCTTCAGTGTGGCCGGGCAGATAACTACGAAGAAGAGAAACCGCTTGAAACCGGGGAAAGTCGATATGTATACTTGCCTGGCATATAATCTTAAAGAGAACCCAGACATGGTTGGTTGACTGACTGTGTTGTAAACTGCGCAGTAAATTAAAAGTGAAATAAAAATATTGTCATGGAAAAGCTGTAGATTCTGAAAAGCATAGCTCAATATTACTTTCCTTTCTTTCTGTTGTGAAAACAGTTTTGTTAGAACTTAGAATACATATTGCAAAGATAAGATAATCCACTCCAGTTATTGTCATCTATTTATCATCTATTTTAGCTGAATTCCACATTTATAATGAAGTTAATGTTTGTCTCCTCTAATAGAGGCCCCCTATCAAAATCCAGAACTGCATTGACATGTTCAATGAATGGTATTCTGTAACTAATTACATTTCATTATTTCTCTACTCGCGCAGCAACATTTCACTTTCGGTGCTGGTTATCATATCAGCTCTTGTTTTACCACTTCCTGTACCACCCCCTCTCCTCCACTCACTCCGTGGCCCTGCTCACATACATCCTGACCTGAGGATGAGGGCTGAACTGAATTCTCTCAGCAGCAGCCTTGCTGACGGTTCAGCACCTGCTTACTGGTGGGACAACAAAATCAACAGCAGGGGAACCCAAGTTTATTTCATACGCTTATTGGTACCAGTAATGTGCTTCTTGCTCAGCAGTAGAGCCCAAAAAGAGGTAAAAGGAAGATGGAAGTGGTTCTTTTTATCTGCAAACAGCAGCCATAACAGCCTTTGCAAACATTTTCTTTTTTGGTCTAAATGCAGGTTTATACTTCCATTTTCTGCCCTTGGCTGTTTTGGTGCTATAATGAAAAGTTTTCCCGTCTCGATAAGTCGATCTATCGTAATGGGGACATGAAACGGACATCTATGGAGCCAATTAGGTTTTCCACGTACGAGCTCGATTAATCGAGGGGACAATTCCTCAATAGTCAATGTTATCTTCTTTATATCCAAGTGCCATTCCTAGGCTGTAGACAGCATTGTTGTTGTCTTTGTACGCTGACATAACTAACCATGAGAGCCCCTTGCTGTACCTCCAACCCTTGTTCTACCCTCATCCTTTGCTCTACATCTCTCACCTCTACTCTATCCCTGCCCTCATACCACACTTGCCTTGCTAAACCACATTTCTTTGCCTCTTTAGCCCTGGTTTACCCCACGCCACTCTACACCCCTCCATCCCCCCCCATTGCTGTCTCCTCACCTACCTCTAATTCCCTTCCTCACTCTACACCCTCCATCTCCCCCCCCCCCCATTGCTGTCTCCTCACCTAGCTCTAATTCCCTTCCCCACTCTACACCCTCCATCCCCCCCTCCATTGCTGTCTCCTCACCTAGCTCTGATTCCCTTCCCCACTCTACACCTTCCACCCCCCTCCCCCCCCCCATTGCTGTCTCCTCACCTAGCTCTAATTCCCTTCCCCACTCTACACCCTCCATCCCCCCCCCCCCTCCATTGCTGTCTCCTCACCTAGCTCTGATTCCCTTCCCCACTCTACACCTTCCACCCCCCTCCCCCCCCCATTGCTGTCTCCTCACCTAGCTCTAATTCCCTTCCCCACTCTACACCCTCCATCCCCCCCCCCCCTCCATTGCTGTCTCCTCACCTAGCTCTGATTCCCTTCCCCACTCTACACCTTCCACCCCCCTCCCCCCCCCCCATTGCTGTCTCCTCACCTAGCTCTAATTCCCTTCCCCACTCTACACCCTCCATCCCCCCCCCCTCCATTGCTGTCTCCTCACCTAGCTCTAATTCCCTTCCCCACTCTACACCTTCCACCCCCCCCCCCCCCCATTGCTGCCCCCCTCACCTAGCTTTAATTCCTGCTCTCTGCATTGCTCTGCAGTCAGCTGCCACAGACTCAAATAAAACCAGATGTACATAGAGCAATCACTTGGTGGTTAGCTTAACAACGGAGTGACTTTTCAGCTTTCTTTTACCATGAAATCTATACGTAATAGCTAGCATTTTATTTGAGGTTATCACCAGGTTTTGATAGAAATCAAGAATTGTTAGCCAATTCCTTGATCAACCAATCACAGCGCACTATTACCTTATCTTAGTCTCTAATAGTGTCTTGTTGTCTGCATCCTCCCGATTAGTCTAAGTGCTCAGACTCCAAAACGGATGAAGTTAGTGGCGCTCACTATCAAACTCCTCTCCTATTCTCTATTCTCTCCTATTCCGAGAATAGGAGAGGAGTTTGATAGTGAGCGCCACTAACTTCATCCGTTTTGGAGTCTGAGCACTTAGACTACCTCCCGATCTATCAATGATCATATATTGATTTGTAGGCTGTATTTGATAACGGCAAGTTTGACCGGAATCGTTGAAGATTCTTCAACGATTCCGGTCAAACTTGCCGTTACGTTTATTAAATACTGTGCACAAGTATCATATACTGTCTCTATATAAATACTGTACACAAGTATCATATACTGTCTCTATATAAATACTGTACACAAGTATCATACACTCTCTCTATATAAATACTGTACACAAGTATCATATACTGTCTCTATATAAATACTGTATACAAGTATCATATACTGTCTCTATATAAATACTGTACACAAGTATCATATACTGTCTCTATATAATTACTGTACACAAGTATCATATACTGTCTCTATATAAATACTGTACACAAGTATCATATACTGTCTCTGTATAAATACTGTACACAAGTATCATATACTCTCTCTATATAAATACTGTACACAAGTATCATATACTGTCTCTATATAAATACTGTACACAAGTATCATATACTGTCTCTATATAAATACTGTACACAAGTATCATATACTGTCTATATAAATACTGTACATAAGTATCATATACTGTATCTATATAAATACTGTATACAAGTATCATATACTATCTCTATATAAATACTGTACACAAGTATCATATACTGTCTCTATATAAATACTGTACACAAGTATCATATACTGTCTCTATATAAATACTGTACACAAGTATCATATATTGTCTCTATATAAATAGTGTACACAAGTATCATATACTGTCTCTATATAAATACTGTACACAAGTATCATATACTGTCTAGTAGAGTCAGGATTTTCCACCACATGTATGGAGATCAGCCTTTACTTACTGTATTAGCTAACTATAAAGTTCTACTATCAACTGGTGCTGGGGTGGGAGCAGAAGTGAACTATGTACTTGGGTTGAGTTGATGTACTTGAGGTTGTGAGAAGTACTTGAAATAACTGAAGGTACTTGAAATGGCTTAGAGTACTGGCTAGTAGTTTGTCAGTACTGGACTGACTTGAAATGCCTGGGGTGCCGAGAAGTACTTGAGTTAACTTGATATGATTTGATGTACTTGAGGTAGTTTATTGGTTTTGAGTTAACATAGTCCAGGTGACTTGATGTACCTGACAAATACAGAGAACTGGGTAAGTCCAGCGCTCTTGGATCTGCAGCTGGACTTCTATAAAACACAAACATTAAGACAGAATTACTTTACATAAGTGAAAGAATGATCCATAACTATCCACTATGTAGACATCTAGTAACTCTATACAATATAACATTGCCACTACAGTCACATGTCTATGTAGTTAGGAGCTGATACATTTCATAACCAGTCACTCATGGGTTGTTATCAGTGGGTAACACCAAGCTATGCGCTACTCAACATCAATGTTTGCTCGATATACTAAACGGTAGTAATACTTTGCGTGAGCGTGAGTGGCGTGAGCGTGAATGGCGTGAGTGTAAATACGGATTTTCCAAGGGTAAACAACTTCTTTAATAAACATAAAATTATTGGAATAGCTACACGAACCCTGAAAAAAACAGCGTTTTGCCTATGGAATGAAAACAATACAAAGTAGCAATTTTAAAAATAATATATAATTATGGAGTCAAATATTTTTAAATTATTCTGAACTAATACTAATATATTCCTTTAAAAAATTGCAAGCCCAGGGCCATATATTTAGAGGCTTTGTCATCTTCACTTCACGAATTATGCGTTAGAAGGCGTGAATTCACAATTTCAGCCATTTCCAATCCAATTACTACTGGCTAACCACTACTACTATGCCTGGCTGTGACCTGTTGAATGTATTAAATGCTATGGGAAGGAAGTTTTAATGATCCCATTTTCATCAGACGAAGATTTAGCTCGTGAGCTACAGCAGGAACTGCAGTGAGTAATAATAATTAATAATAATAATGCTACTACTACTACTACTACTACTAACAACTAAATAATAAATAATATAATAATAATAAATTATAAATAAATAAACTCTCCTCATCGTCATCATAATAAATGATGATGATGTGCCAGGGGCAAGAAGAACAAATTGTTGTTGTGAAAGTCATCCTCTGGCTCCACACATTGTAAGGTATAAATAATTAACTACATTGATTGATGATTACTGATTATTATCATTACTACTTCCTGTTGTTTGTTGATTTGATATAAAATAATAATAACTTATTATTATTTTATATCAAATCAAACAACAGGAAGTATTTTATTATTATAGTAATAATAATTATTATTATTACTATAATAATAATAAAATTAAAGAATAATAATAATAATTTTTACTAAAGATTTTAATAATAATGTCTTAAAGTTCTTCTAATGTTAATTATTTTACATTACTCTGCAAACATTATTATTATTATTATCATCATCATCATCATGGCTTCAAATTGATGGAGAACGTTAGAAATATTATTTCAAATAAATAATCATTAATTATTATTTATTTGAAATAAAATAAATAACATCATTAATTTAATGATGTTATTTATTTTATTTACTTATTATTACTCTAAATAAATAATAATATTAATTGATATTATAATTATTATTAATATACCCTACCCTCGTCGTTGTGGATTATCTTTCATTTTCATCATCAACTGTTACAACTATTATTTATTATTATTTACTTTTATTGGTTATCATCGTATTCTAACAACATATTATTTTTAACCAACCGTATGAGTCTTTTTTGATCATTTGTTTGTTATTATTATTAAATGAGGATGATTATTATGACTGAACTGCTGATGATTGATTCAAACATTCCTGTTATTCGTGTAATTGATGATTATTTTTATTAGCGTCATCATCATCATTATTTAATTACCTATTAATATTATATATATTATAGTTATATTAATTATGATATAAACATATAATTGTAATAAATGGTTAATAAACTAACTGCTGTGAATTAATAGTAAGCGATAATAAATTATTATTGTTATTATTATTTTGTCGATCAAGAAATAATAAAACATTTTTATTACAAAACCATAATAAAACACAATTTAATTTTTTTTTCATACCCTCCCCCCCATGACTTGAGACGATATCATCCTGGAATTTTCATCATCCTAATTGTGAAATATTGTTTTACGTAAAGATGTTTCAAGTAAATTGTGTTTCATGTAAGTTAATTTTTTTCATAGCCAGCTGAAACAACCAATTTATTTGAAAAATTAATTGAAACCAACAATGAAATAACATGAACCCTGAATTGTAAAAAATATATTAGTCCATTTTAAGTATAAGTAGGTTGCACATGTACATTGTCAAAGAAGTCGCTAGAGAAAAAATAGTTAAATTTGTTTATTGTCATGGCGTAGATGCATCAACTACTAGATATTTAAAACAAAATTAGGTTTTGAATAGTACGAATGAAATTCATGAGATAAGCATCTTATCATTGTTCATGTTGTAATTAATTTGTTGATGGTTTATATTATTTACCATTAAGTGGTGTTGTTAGGATCATTTTGAGGATGACGCAATTGAGAAGGTGCAGGAAGATGGAAAACTGAGGCTTCAATGCAATTCGCTGCCGACATCATTTGCTCATGAAGTGTAGAAAGTGCCAAGTGAACCCAAAAGTTGTGCTGAGGCGTTTGTTGAAGTCTCTGCAAATATTCCTTGCGCTCATCAATTTTCTATACTCAATGCTCATAACAGGTAATGCATCAAAAACTGACCTACGTTTCAATTTTGATGCAACATCTATGAGAGTAGTTGGTATACATTGAATGTTTGTATCTGTAGAGCCTAAAACAAAAGAGCTCATGGCTGAAAAAGTTTCACAGCACTGAAATTTTCGAGTCTAGTCTGAAAGTTGGATCTGGAAGCTGACATGACGGTATTGTTTTCTAGAGTTTCATAGATTGAGTAGTTTAAGTTGTATTTGTCTAACATTTTTTGTTGTTAATATTTTTGATCAATTTGTTCACATATGTATTAACAGGTATTCAGGTGAAGAATTTTGACACTAGCATTCCTCTTGCCACTCAGGTTATATAGGATGCCCTCCACATATGCCATGCTGCTGAGTTAGTACCTCGATAGATGGAGCCGGTGATCAGGACGATTGGTCGGCCTCATCAGATTGCGATTGATTTGTCTTATCTCAAGATTGATCTTCCTCACTGTCACTGTATTAAAACTAATATAGAAGCAAATATTGTAGCCAATTATGTCGTGTTTGACTGCAGTTTCCTGCTCACTTGATTCCATTATAATACTGATTGTATTTTCATAATTTATTTGTCTTAGTTCTTTGGAACCTGTGGTGTATAATATTGTTGCCTAGGCACTGGGAAATCCCAACCTTCATTGTCATGGCTTGCTTTTCTATATTGTTATTTTCTTGTTTTTTTTACTACATAATATTGTTGTAAAATGAATTCAAGTTGAGATTAGTTGTTTGAAAGAGTGCTTGAGCTCCTGATTCATCAGTTCCACTCTCCATTAACTGTTTGTGTGTAAGCAAACCTGATTATGTTGCATCCACAACATCAAAGATTCTCTAACATGATTGCGAAGTATCCAAACTGGTTAATTCTTTTCATCACCAAGCTGATTGGGTAATAAATGTTATAGCAACATTTGGATTAAAAATGGCACTCTATTGGAATGAGGGACACAGCTCTCCCCATATACGTCTGTGTGCAAACCTAATTTTTTATGACAAGGTTATAGCATTTTTCCTATTAATCTTCTATTCATTTCAAAAACCTTGCAGTGATGATAATGTCCACAATGTTGTATCAAAAAAGGTCTGCTGGGTATGCTGAAAACAAGGAGTAATTACTAATTAGTAATTAGACTTCTTGCTCAGAACATGGTCACAGCAGTTCCAATTTTTTCCATGTATTATTTATTGTTAATAATTAATTGTAATTATTACATTACATAATTCATATTCCATAAGTTTTTGCTATCATAGTCGTTTTATTTGTGTGATCACAACACTAAAGTTTTAAAAAGCAGATTATTGGATAATACGAATCATACATGTGTGGTCGATGGTGTATGTACAAAAAATATTTGTTGGACATAAAATGAAGTTACTTGCACACTTCAATGGAGTTTTTAGTAGCATGAGCTTGTTTTAATTATTATTTCACTCATATTATATGTAATGCCATACCTTTCTTTGCATTAGTTAGTAAGTATTGCTCACAGACTAATGGAAAGAAAGATAATTTATTCACTTTAAAACCTTCTTCGCTGAGACGACATGAGCAATATTAGCATTTTTAAATGGGGAGTTGTTTACCCTTGATAAAAATAATTGAAAATCCGTATTTCCACTCACGCTCACGCAAAGTATTACAACCGTATACTAAACGACCTTTTGTTATCTAGTATTTGTCAACTTGCCAATTATTCAACTGAGTGTCAAAGAGTTCAAAGCTTATCGCCAGCTTCACTACTTGTCTGCATGCATGGCTGATTACTAGCTGTAGTGCTCTGACTACTGGTAACAGGTGAGTGTCACTGTGTGTGGTCTATCATAGACTGGTCACACACACATTACTGTGATTAGTGAATGTTTGTATGTAAATAGGGAGAGTTCAGGGTTGACATTGATATTGTTAGTTTTGTACCTTGCTCAAAACTTGTTCCTCTATTCCAGCCAATTCGAAAGGTGCTTTCTTCCTATAATTTGGTTATTTCAGGGAATTCCTTGCAAACTTCTTTTGGTCCATTAAACATTTTAACAATGCTTACTCTAAACTAACAACAGTTATTAAATGAAAAACGAATTGTTACTCTATGCATAGAAATTATGGGAGACGAAGGAAGTCGACGGAAGGAGGAAGTGAGAAGTCAGAGACATCATGAATCAACGAGACCAGACCGATCTGTTGGTGCAGCAGATGAGCAGAAAAACAAGAGTGAGTTCAGTGTATTATATAACTGTAGTATTGTATATAATATATAACTTTAGTGTTGTATATAATATATAACTGTAGTGTAGTATATAATATATAACTGTAGTGTTGTATATAATATATAACTGTAGTGTTGTATATAATATATTGTAGAGGACGCCACAACGAACAATCGTTACGTACATTTATTACCTTGTTCTACTTATTTACCAGTTCTATGCTTGCACTTTAGCGCATCGTAGTTCTATGTAATCATTATTATTTTTCCTAAGCATACAAATCAATATGTAACCCATGTGCAATCACTCGAGCGAACATCCATGTACCACCTACCTATTTTTATTGGCACACTCTGACCAATTGCTTGTGTGAGGTGTGGCCTCTATTGTATGCTATCTTTTATTACATAACCATGTACATAAATACGGCTGTCATAGATAATAAAGTCAGAGCAACTGTGAGCCTCAAATGTTTGTTTACTACTACTCAGACTATAATCTAGTAGCACAAACAGGAGTACAGAATACAGACTACAGCTTGCACTACCGACTATCAGTGTAGTAAGGAACTTGGTAGAAAGCAACCGATCGTCTCGATCCTTGCTGCGTATTCCCGCTTGTCGGTGTACGGTGCCAAGCATTCCCCTTCACCCGATAGTTCGGCACAGACAAGTCGACCCTTGTTTGCACTGACTGACTACAAAAAGGGCCGAACAGCCACTTCCAATTAGATTTGTGATTGTGGGGAGTTGTGCAGGTGTGCGCAATACCGCAACAACCAAAATCCTGTACAGTGGAGGCAGCAGTGGGATAGGAACAGTTCCCAGAGAAGATAACTCCCACACCAGTACACAAAAAGACAGGAAAGTGACGAAAGAATGGCTACTAGAAGGAGAGCAGTCAGTACCGACAGAGAGAGAGCACCTATGCACATTATGGGCACCCTGACCGACATTTTAGACAGAATGACGGTTACTAACAGTAGAGACAAGTTCCAGGCTCCCAAGTTCAATGGAGAGGGCGACGTGAATTATTTTTTACAGCGTTTCCAGGAGGTAGCAAGAGCCAACAGATGGGCAGACAATGAAGCAACAATACACCTCCGACAGTCGCTATTAGGCAAGGCCGAACAGTGTGGACGCGGCCTGACACAGGAGGCCATCATGCAAGCCTTGCAAGCCAGTTTCGGGCTCACCCGAACCGAGGCCCAGAACAAGTTAATGCACTATAGGAAGCCACAGAAAGATACCCTAAGGGAACACGCCCTTACAGTCGAACAGCTGATAGAGGCGGCATACCAAGACCTCCCACAGAGGAACCGAACTGAGCTGACGCTACAAACGTTCCAAAGCACGTTGGGGCATACATATTTGCAAAGACACCTACTGGCCATTCGGCCTGCTACAGTGGAGGAAGCCATACAAGCCGGCAGCGAATTTTTACAGATTCAACACCAGCCACTGGCACACGCAAATATCAGGGTGGTACACGAGGACCAACCCGAGGAGACACAGCCGGCCACCTGTAAAGAGGTAGAAGACCCCCTAGGGAAGTTAATGGCTAACATAGCCGACCTAAGCCGGGAGATAGCCGATCTAAAGAGCAAGACCAAAGAACCCCCACTCAAGCGATGCTGGGGATGCCAACGGGTAGGACACCTAAGAAAGGAATGTAGGACGGCCCCCTGGTCCAACGCCCAGGGAAACGGGTACAGCCCGCAACAGTAGGGCCACCTACTCGTTGCAACAGGGCACCGGAACATAACCAAAAGCTCCAGTACCACCGACCCCAGGCTCGAAGGGACACCATACAGTCCAGATACATACCTACACCGACCACCCATGTTCCACTTAAGAACAGGTACACGCCTCTAGCGAACGAAGGAGGAGACACAGATGAAGACGACGAGGAACCTACAGAACCCCCAGCCAAGATTAGGCGGAAACAACATAAAGCCAGTCAAACACCGCCACCGCCAGAAGACCCAGAGGTCGACCACCGACCCATAACCATCCGCCTCAATCAAATTGAGCGCCCCTATAAATCAAGCTACTACTTGCCAGGACGGATAGAAGGTAAAGCCGTGTCCTACTTGATCGACACGGGCTGCAATACGAACCTGTTGTCAAAGAAAGTATTTGACCAATTACCAAACGGAACAAAGGAGCGCCTACAGGACTATGACTCACATGGGCTGATGGCGGATGGAACACACCTACCGTTCTATGGACTGATCACCCTGGCAGGCCGCATCCGTCAGGTCAAGTACCGGGAGACCTTCGTCGTTAGCCAAGTAAACGAGGACATCATATTAGGCATGCCTTTCCTAACGAATCACCAGTGTCAAATGGGATTCGACAGACCCGTCCTAAGGATCCAGGAACAAGAACTAACGTGCACGGACAGACACGGGAGAAACCTGATCTCCAAGGTCCAAGTACGCCAGAATACAAGCATACCCCCTCAGGCCGAAGCCACCGTCTCCTGTCACCTCACCGACAGAGATCCCTGCGAACAAGGGATGATCGAGAGCCTCGAGGGCGGACTCATGCTCGCTGCTAGTGTCAACACACCAGACAGCCGGGGGAGAGTATTGGTACGCTGTATCAACCCCACGCAAGACGCCCTACACATATCCGCCGGAGAAGTGATAGGCACCTACACCGGCATCAGAAAAGAGGAAGTGCAACCATTTCCCACCGGGGGACCCCAGGTCGGACCCATACATGGCGACCTCCCTGACCACCTACAGACCCTGTTCCAACAGGCACGACAGGGGTGCAAGAGTACCAGCGAAGAGAGACAGCTACGAGCCCTCCTTCTAACCTATCAGAACGTGTTCAGCCGAGATGATAACGACATCGGACGAACACCCCTCGTCGAGCACTCTATCCCAACGGAGCCGGGAACCCGACCCATCCGTTGCCCCCCACATAGGCTGGGACCAGAAAAAGAAGCGGAGGCAGAGCGTCAAGTGAAAGAACTTCTGGCCAAAGATCTGATAGAACCGGCAGACGGAGCATGGAGCTCGCCCGTCGTGCTTGTCCGAAAGAAGGATGAATCTTGGAGATTCTGTGTGGATTATAGGAAGTTAAATGATGTCACCCGGCAAGATGCCTACCCTATCCCCAGGATAGACGACTCTCTAGATGCGCTCGCTGGGAGCAAGTATTTCTCCACCCTCGACCTAACTAGCGGCTACTGGCAGGTCCCACTAGACCAAGACGCCCAGAACAAGTCGGCCTTCATCACACGGAGTGGCCTCTGGAGGTGGAAGGTGCTACCCTTCGGCCTCACCTCAGCTCCCGCCACGTTCCAACGGTTGATGGAAAGGGTCCTGAAAGGACTACATTGGAAAACGCTACTCTTGTACCTCGACGACGTAATTATAATCGCCCCAGACTTCACTACACACATAGAGCGGCTAGGAGAGGTACTCTCCCGACTCCAGCAGGCGGACCTCAAGGTAAAGCCCTCAAAGTGTGAGATTCTGAGTCGACGAGTTAGGTACCTGGGCCACATAGTCAGCGCCGAAGGAGTGGCCACTGATCCCGACAAGGTTGCGGCAGTGGAGAGATGGCAGGAGCCCAAGGACGTCCGTGCCTTACAAGCATTTTTGGGGACTGCCGGATACTACCGGCAATATCTGCCAGACTACGCCACGACAGCGAAACCGCTGACGGTACTCACCGGAGGAGGCATCCCTTGGCAATGGGGGGAAGCGGAGCAACAGGCATTCAACCAGCTTAAGACTGGACTCAGTCAAGCTCCAGTGTTGGGATATCCAGACCCCACACTACAGTACATCCTCGACACGGATGCTAGCGCCGTGGGCCTAGGAGCGGTACTCTCACAAGTACAAGGCGAAAAGGAGAGGGTGATTGCTTATTACAGCAAGACGTTGTCGCCAGCGGAGCGCAATTACTGTGTGACCCGCAGAGAACTCCTGGCGGTGGTAAAGGCCGTCAAGCACTTCCGTCCCTATCTGTACGGACAGGAGTTCAAACTAAGGACAGACCATGCCTCCCTCCGTTGGCTGTGCAGGCGCAAGGAACCCTCAAACCAAATAGCCAGGTGGCTAGAAACCTTGGCAGAATTCAAATACCAACTAGAGCACCGAGCTGGATCCCGACACGGGAACGCTGATGGACTCAGCAGGAAGGACCAGTGCCTCGACTGCAAGCAGTGCAACTCGATAGAACAGCGAGATGGTGGCCCCACCCACACAGAGCTGCGACAAGACCTCCCGAAGGAACAAGTCAACCTTATGGTCACCAGCCCCACTACCAATGGGAAGGAGTTGGCCCAAGCCCAGAGAGATGGGAACCACCCCGTAGCCCGGCTGTATGCAGAAATACAGAACCCAGGAACCTTGACTAGGAGAGAGCTCGAGGAAGGCAGTTCCGAACTCAGGATCCTGTACGACAGGAAAGAAGCTCTGAGTATCCGAGCCGACAAGGTGCTGGTCATGAGATTTGACCAACAAGGCAGAACCAAGTTCTGTGCGGTCTGTCCCCCGTCCTGGAGACAGAAAACGGTGTGGGAAACCCACCAAATGGCACATGCCGGAATACACCGGACTCGAGCACGACTGATGCTGGACTGGTACTGGCCCGGCATGTCCGCTCTGACCCGCAGACTGATCAACAGCTGCGAGATTTGTCAGGTCGCTAAAAAGAGTAGGAGACCCACTCCACCAGAAGGCCAGAGGCTCTACGCTGGAAGACCATTCCAGAAACTGGCGGTAGACCTGGTGGGCCCCCTCCCACTCACAAAGCGAAAAAACAGATGGATATTGGTGATGACAGATCACTTCACCAGATGGCAGGATGCAATTGCCATACCCGATGCCACAGCCCCTACCGTGGCCACCACACTGGACGAGCGTGTCTTCAGCTACTGGGGTTTGCCTGAACAGATACACACAGATCAGGGCGCACAGTTCGAGTCCACCATCTTAGAAGAGCTGTGCACACTCTGGGGAGTTCACAAGACTAGGACTACACCCTACCACCCCCAAGGAAATGCCATGGTCGAACGACAAAATCGAACACTAGGAGACGCCCTTAGAACACTCATCCTAACAAAGGGCCAAGACGAGTGGGACCAGCTATTACCACAGATCATGCGAGCGTGTAGAGGTACCCCCAACTCTACGACAAAAGAGACGCCGAATATGATGATGCTCGGCCGGGAAGTTCGGCTGCCCGACCAGTTGACCGGTACGCCCCCCACCCTGGATAGCTACGGACTAACAGAACACACCATACAAGTCCAAGAGAACCTGCGACTGGCGCATGAATACGTACGGCAACAACAGCACCAGATCCGGCAGGAGGAGACGGGAGAGCCACCCCGATTTGAGGAGGGAGACTTGGTGGTAATGGAGAACCGCCGGAGAACCAAGGGTAGCAATCCTAAGCTACAACCCAGTTACGTGGGCCCATACACAGTCACGCACGCCTACCTCAACCATACCTACCGGCTGGAAAAAGATGGACAGGGGTTTGTGCAGAATGGCAGACGGCTAAAACCATACAGAACATGTGAGGGGACCATCGGCCGAGCACCCACCAGTAGGGAGCAGGCGGTGCGCCCAAACATGCGCGGTGCTTACAAGAGAAGGCCACCAACCCAGAGAGAGGGGAGACAACACCCAGGGGAACTATCAGTCCCTAGACCCGAACCCCCGACAGCGACAGATGTCTATTACCCCCCAAATACAATACAGCCAGAAGCCACGTTATCAACAACACCCCCACCAGAACCAGAAACCATGGAACCAACCGAGGTAGTCGAAGAGAGAGTAGAAGAAAGGGCAGAGGATACAAGGCCAACAACACCCAGAGAACACGAGGTAACTCCAGAACAGATAGCTGAACAACCAAATCAACTAGATGAAGAAAGTTGGCCGGCCTTACCTAGCCAAACTAACCCCACTACCGAAAGACCACAGAGAAACAGGAAGCAGCCAGTAAAATTTACTGACTACCACTGTTACCAAACAAGGGACAGAAAAACCAACCCAAAACCATCACCAACAGAAAGAGCAGAAAAAACTACCCCTAAACCCTGGACGAATATTCAAGAAACCCGAGATCGACTAAGAATAAAAACATCGACAAAACAACCACTCGTTGTCGGTGGGGGTACCAAAACAGGGGTGCAAACAACCAGAAAAGACGAAGAGAGCAAAGAATGGACAACTCCCCAACAGAAAAACGTAGAGTTACGTCCACAACATAGAGATAACCATGGCGACGCCCCTCAAGTACTACGTCACATCACGTGGGGAGAGAAAACAAAAGAAGGGGAGGAGAGATTGTCCAATGACAGAACAGTTAACAACCAACGCTGCGGGAAAAAACAATCACTCTCTCCAGCGACAGCAACACCTACAGACAGCAGCTTACAGAATATTCTCACTGCTATTAAATTATTTAAACAGAGAATGGCTGAGCAAAACGACGGTTACTTATCAATTGAGGAAGTTGCCGACGCTGCAGCTAGAATATTAGAAAGGGATGAGAGACGTAGCAGGAACAGAATACCACAAAAAGAAATGTTCGACACTGCTTCACCAACAAGGGTAAGACGAGTGGTACTTGCCGAACCAGGAGCTGCTAGATGTAGAGAGAGACAGCAACAGCTAACCATTCCCCCACCTCCGACAGCTAAACCCACCGAGGTATGGGTTACCGACACTACCAAACAGTCAATCAAGCAGGCAGCCAAACAGATAATAAATACAGAGGAATGGGAGTGTACCGTCTGCCGCCTACGCTTGCCAAGGAAACGAATAGTTTACCACACAAGACAACACTTTGTCTTCTACTTTTGCCAATGTGGAAAAAAGAGCAGTTCGCGAGATTCGATGCTAAAACACATCCGACAACAGGACGGAGATCTCGCTCATGGAGGTGACTCCCGACCTCTCTTCGAGGTGGATGCAGCATCTTACGATGACTTCTGTCAATATGTAAGATGGAGAAAGCCCGACGCCTTCGGCACACCAATCCCCATAAAGGATAATGCACCCGCTAGCAACGGAATCAAGCGGAGACTGGGACCCAGAGTAGAGGAACCACCAGCTAAGGTATTAAAATTAGAAATACCGACCATGACACTAAAAAACAAACCGACAAGGGAAACCACACCCCGCCCAAAGACGGACGAGCCGAAGGCAGTGGAGAAACCACGGTCTCCTAAGAAAGAAATGGACAAGAAAGAGGAGAAGCGTAGACGCCTGGAGAGGTACCAAGAGGAGCTATACCGACATACCAAGGAAGCATATAGATGCCTACAGCGCGTGGAAGAAATCAAGGAGAAGATTAAGAGAGTGAAGGACTCCCCCTAGCTATCGAATAAGACGTAACTATGTTCTAGTGTCGACCCCAGTTAAATTATTGGCCTAATGCTGCCAATGGGGGGAAGCGTGTAGAGGACGCCACAACGAACAATCGTTACGTACATTTATTACCTTGTTCTACTTATTTACCAGTTCTATGCTTGCACTTTAGCGCATCGTAGTTCTATGTAATCATTATTATTTTTCCTAAGCATACAAATCAATATGTAACCCATGTGCAATCACTCGAGCGAACATCCATGTACCACCTACCTATTTTTATTGGCACACTCTGACCAATTGCTTGTGTGAGGTGTGGCCTCTATTGTATGCTATCTTTTATTACATAACCATGTACATAAATACGGCTGTCATAGATAATAAAGTCAGAGCAACTGTGAGCCTCAAATGTTTGTTTACTACTACTCAGACTATAATCTAGTAGCACAAACAGGAGTACAGAATACAGACTACAGCTTGCACTACCGACTATCAGTGTAGTAAGGAACTTGGTAGAAAGCAACCGATCGTCTCGATCCTTGCTGCGTATTCCCGCTTGTCGGTGTACGGTGCCAAGCATTCCCCTTCACCCGATAGTTCGGCACAGACAAGTCGACCCTTGTTTGCACTGACTGACTACAAAAAGGGCCGAACAGCCACTTCCAATTAGATTTGTGATTGTGGGGAGTTGTGCAGGTGTGCGCAATACCGCAACAACCAAAATCCTGTACAATATAACTGTAGTGTTGTATATAATATATAACTGTAGTAATGTATATAATATATAACTGTAGTATTGTATATAATATATAACTGTAGTGTTGTATATAATATATAACTGTAGTAATGTATATAATATATAACTGTAGTATTGTATATAATATATAACTGTAGTGTTGTATATAATATATAACTGTAGTGTTGTATATAATATATACCTGTAGTGTTGTATATAATATATAACTGTAGTGTTGTATATAATGTATAACTGTAGTGTTGTATATAATATATAACTGTGGTATTGTATATAATATATAACTGTAGTATTGTATATAATATATAACTGTAGTGTTGTATATAATATATAACTGTAGTGTTGTATATAATATATAACTGTAGTATTGTATATAATATATAACTGTAGTGTTGTATATAATATATAACTGTAGTGTTGTATATAATATATAACTGTAGTGTTGTATATAATATATAACTGTAGTATTGTATATAATATATAACTGTAGTGTTGTATATAATATATAACTGTAGTATTGTATATAATATATAACTGTAGTGTTGTATATAATATATAACTGTAGTGTTGTATATAATATATAACTGTAGTGTTGTATATAATATATAACTGTAGTGTTGTATATAATATATAACTGTAGTATTGTATATAATATATAACTGTAGTATTGTATATAATATATAACTGTAGTATTGTATATAATATATAACTGCAGTATTGTATATAATATATAACTTTAGTGTTGTATATAATATATAACTGTAGTGTTGTATATGATATATAACTGTAGTATTGTATATAGTATATAACTGTAGTGTTGTATATAATATATAACTGTAGTTTTGTATATAATATATAACTGTAGTTTTGTATATAATATATAACTGTAGTATTGTATATAATATATAACTGTAGTTTTGTATATAATATATAACTGTAGTATTGTATATAATATATAACTGTAGTATTGTATATAATATATAACTGTAGTATTGTATATAATATATAACTGTAGTATTGTATATAATATATAACTGTAGTATTGTATATAATATATAACTGTAGTGTTGTATATAATATATAACTGTAGTATTGTATATAATATATAACTGTATTATTGTATATAATATATAACTGTAGTATTGTATATAATATATAACTGTAGTATTGTATATAATATATAACTGTAGTTTTGTATATAATATATAACTGTAGTAATGTATATAATATATAACTGTAGTATTGTATATAATATATAACTGTAGTTTTGTATATAATATATAACTGTAGTATTGTATATAATATATAACTGTAGTATTGTATATAATATATAACTGTAGTATTGTATATAATATATAACTGTAGTATTGTATATAATATATAACTGTAGTATTGTATATAATATATAACTGTAGTGTTGTATATAATATATAACTGTAGTATTGTATATAATATATAACTGTATTATTGTATATAATATATAACTGTAGTATTGTATATAATATATAACTGTAGTATTGTATATAATATATAACTGTAGTTTTGTATATAATATATAACTGTAGTAATGTATATAATATATAACTGTAGTATTGTATATAATATATAACTGTAGTGTTGTATATAATATATAACTGCAGTATTGTATACAATATATAACTGTAGTATTGTATATAATATATAACTGTAGTATTGTATATAATATATAACTGTAGTGTTGTATATAATATATAACTATAGTGTTGTATATAATATATAACTGTAGTATTGTATATAATATATAACTGTAGTGTTGTATATAATATATAACTATAGTGTTGTATATAATATATAACTGTAGTATTGTATATAATATATAACTGTAGTGTTGTATATAATATATAACTATAGTGTTGTATATAATATATAACTGTAGTATTGTATATAATATATAACTGTAGTGTTGTATATAATATATAACTGTAGTGTTGTATATAATATATAACTGTAGTTTTGTATATAATATATAACTGTAGTAATGTATATAATATATAACTGTAGTATTGTATGTAATATATAACTGTAGTATTGCATATAATATATAACTGTAGTGTTGTATATAATATATAACTGTAGTATTGTATTTAGTATATAACTGTAGTGTTGTATATAATATATAACTGTAGTGTTGTATATATTATATAACTGTAGTATTGTATATAATATATAACTGTAGTACTGTATATAAAATATAACTGCAGTATTGTATATAATATATAACTGTAGTATTTTATATAATATATAACTGTAGTGCTGTATATAATATATAACTGTAGTGTTGTATATAATATATAACTATAGTGTTGTATATAATATATAACTGTAGTATTGTATATAATATATAACTGTAGTATTGTATATAATATATAACTGCAGTGTTGTATATAATATATAACTATAGTGTTGTATATAATATATAACTGCAGTATTGTATATAATATATAACTGTAGTATTGTATATAATATATAACTGTAGTATTGTATATAATATATAACTGTAGTATTGTATATAATATATAACTGTAGTATTGTATATAAAAAAGAGAAAAGAGTTGCCTTGTGTGGGTCTCAAACCTCCGTCCCCTGACCCAGAGGCTGTGCACATAGTCATTGAGCCACACCAACTGCTATACATTTGTGAGCAGTAGATGGTTCTTTGAAGGTATACTGGGACCAACATATCTACATGCTTGTTATATAATACTTGATCTGCTAGGAGAGTCTGTACAACAAGTTATGTTGTTATTGTATGTGTTTAATATATTGCATTGCTTCCACTTGTTCTATCAACCTTTTGTTTTATTTACTTCTACATCTATATACGTTTGATATTCGTAATTAGGCCATGTTTATGTTTTAGCGTTAGTTCTTTGGTACAGGCACTCAGGGGAAGAGCAGATACAACGTATACCATTTGAACCGGAATGTAGAACATTTCGAGATGAGGAGGAGATATCTGCAGACGTTGGGTCACATGACATCACCCACATGTATATTAGCAATGGAGTGATACCTCGACTAGATGTTATAGCACCAAATCTGACCCAACTGAAGATAAGGGGAGTTAACAAACACTCCCAACTACAGCGGTTTGTTATATCTAGTTACATTATTGAGTTGTGTAGAAACTTGGCTTGTCTCAGTTTAAACCACAGAAATTGTTTGAATTATTCTCAAATCTCTGGTATATATAAAGTTTTATTTTAAGACAAATCTTGTAAAGGTTCATTTACGTAACTCATTAACCCATCCACCACTTCCTCTTTTTTGTGCTGAGTTTTAGAATCACATCAAATGGCTTTATACGTAAACTCTGCATCAATTTTCATTTCTACTTTTACATGAAATTCGGCTTGTGAAATTAGGTCTAGCAGACAAAAACGCTAAAGAAAACATCCAGTAGTAATGTATCTCTGCTATTAAACACAAAAATGAACTGTTATTGTTGTGTCCCACAGGGTGTTACTAGGTGTCCGCTCACTCTACCTGGTTTGGTTGTTAAAACGAGGGTGTCCAGCCTGTGCATAGACTAGACACATGCACATGGCCATTGCGTATAAATAGTTTTATTGCCACAGATTTAAGTGATTTTTGGTAGGATGGGAAAATGTGTAGTCAGAGCATAACCTCAAAATGTCATCTCAATCAGTAGAGTATTTCTATGTATTTCACCAGCTCAAAAATTGCTATATTTATGAGTGATCGGCATGTTGCGTGGAGTTGCCTCCTACTATATAGACACTGATTAGGTATTGTGCGCACTGAGCATTTATTTTGACTGGACTAGTGAAACGCTTCACTGATTTGATTAGCTTAGCTTACAGTCAATACCCAAATCATTTGCGCGGTGAACGGTTGAAAGTGAGGTTTGAGCTATATTTGTAGTGTAGCTACCAAGTATAGGTATTTTTGACTTTTAACTGAAAAAGCTAGCTGGGAGCTTCAAATTGATGCTTGGCAATACTCGATAACTAGTTTCAGCAGCAAGTTAGAAGCTATTTACTGCACTCTTTTCATTGAATGCTGATGAAGAAATGGCAAAGCGATACCTCTGTGATGTCACAGCTATGACATCACACACAAAGTATTGATATCATTTTTAAACTGTTGTATTTTGAAAAAGGCTGCTTCTACAAAAAAAATGCGCGCACAATCATTAGCCTTAGTTCTATTGCTGCCGTGAAAATCAACCAAATTCAAGATTTCATCAGTTATTATTCACAAGGGCTTTAAATGGCATTCTAAAACTGCAAGATAAAAATAAACACAGAAATGAAAGGAAGTGTGGTCAATAAAGTTTGTGTTCTCAGCATTGCTTCAGAATGTTTTTGGTTTACAAATTGTACCATTGAGTTACGTGTACTATATTGGTTGGTAATTGTTGTACTGTTGTGTACACAGTAGTACTCCTTGTATTTACTATGTATCAATGTATATGTTTTATTTGTTATAGTCTGTCTCAACTCACTGAGCTCAAGGTACTGCATTTATATGGTAATAACTTCGGTGGTGGGCTGCCCACAGTCATTGCTGAGATCAACAGTTTGAATGAACTCTACCTGGGTGACTGTCAGCTGACAACCCTACCTGAGGGGTGAGTCTAAAGCCCTGGTCACACGAGACCGAATCCCTGACGAAACTGTCAACGAAACTATTTTTTCAAGCCAGCGAATTCGTTGCTGAGCAAACCGAGCGAATATTTCAGTTTCGTCGTGATCAAGCAATGCTAGGTTTGGGAAAATCGTTGGTTGCGATGCTTGCTTGTGATTGGACCATTGGACCAGATAAGCTCATTAATAGGTTTATTTTCTATGTTCTGTTATTGGCTGGTCTCCAATTTCCGGGTCATTCACAACGAACGCATGGTTTCCATAGTAGTAGCACATTTGTTTTTTGAATAAATAATTATTTCTTTTATTATATTCATAATGAGTTTTAAATAAATGAAAGATAATAATAATAATGATAAATTATAATCAAACAATTGGAATAGTACTGGTTGGTCAAACTTAGCTATTTATTAAAATAATCTATTGCAAACCTTGCTTCATTCTTCCATGCTTTTACATCACGCAGTAAAGTATGAGTAGGCCCGCGCACAAAACGTAATCCTCTGTCATTGGATGAAACTAGTGATTGCTATGCCTAACGAACTAATTATAGTTCTCGTGTGACCAGCACAACGAAACTATTATCGTTGCACCTCGGCGATTTTCTAAAAAAGTTTCGTTATAGTTTCGTTTATCGGTCTCGTGTGACCAGGGCATAAGAAGTAGTAGATATTATACAACAATATAAACGGTGTTATTATTTTACACATCAAGTCTTTAATTCAACAGAAAACATTGTTGGTAATGTTGTAGAGGTTTTTGACCTTCACCCCACTTCAATGAAAGTTTGAGCACAATTAGTTAAATGACATCGCTGTCACTCCACACCTCAAACATGACAACTAATACTGTAAAATGTCAGGTGTCAACTAACTTCTGCTGATTTTCTGCAGTGGCCACAATATATAAGATATAAAACAGGCAATATCCTGTCTGATTGAGGCTCAGCCAATCACAAACATAAATATTTATACAACCCATTAACATGGCTCGCATAAGTTTAATCAAATAATGCGCATATCATCTAGCCAATGACATCAGCCAATCACAGTCTAGCATATTCATCTTCTGACGAGGCAGACAACTCCTATCTTCAGTTTTGTTTGCTATTGTATACCATTAATGCAGTTTTGTTAACAATCATGTGGGTCCACAGGCTAACAAGCTATATATACATATCACTATATAATAAAATATGCAGCCACTCAAACTGGCTGTTAGCGTGTCACAAAGATTTGGTTGTTGGGGTAATTTTTGTAATTCTTCACCCAAACTGCATTGGTTAGTGCTCTCAGTATATTTGCCTGCTATATCCATAATATTGCCTACTCTATAGGTCTGTAGTATTAATTCCTGTTGAAATCCATCACAATACTATATTATGTTGAAACTAAATGTGTTGACGAATAGTTTTCCAAACATTTACCTTATCTCAAATCTGATCTGACCGAAAGTTTTTTTCACCTGTTTACAAAGGATAATGACAGTTTTGAGTCAGTTTTCTAAAACAAAATTTGAAGTTTTAGACTAAATAAATGGAAAATTAACACTACGAGTTGGACACCTTTCAGACACGAACGGAAGGAAACAAATTTTTTTATAGGTTTTATCTCATTTCAGCCATTATTTCTTGTATTACACAGTAAATAGACTGGGAGTTATGAATGCAGGAGGGGGTGGAGGGGGCTCAAGTAGAATGGGGAAGGGGGAGGAGTGTGATGGGTAAGAAATGAACAGCCAGAGTTTCTCAGCTATCCCTGTTGTAGTCTACATAGACAACTTTAGTTCCTGGTTTGGGTTGGCTCAAAGGTAGCTGTAGCTCCCCAGAGTAGGCTTTGAAGATGTGTAGGAGGGTTGTGGTAGTGACAGGAGGCAGAGGGTGTAATGGAGTGCAAGAGATGGAGGTAGTAAGGCTGCAGTTGAACAAGTTTAGCATGAGTTTATTAATGTATAATAGAAAGTCTGGGTAGTGTGAAATACAGCTATTGTTATATAACTAAACAGAAATATCACAAGTAGTACAAGTTTTAATATATCTAAATAATGTGGTGGCCTCACCTTCAGTGACACAACTGCCCAACACTGCAGCTAATGTGCTACAGGACTGGCTAGTCTCACACAACTGCTCAACACTGCAGCTAATGTACTACAGGACTGGCTAGTCTCACACAACTGCTCAACACTGCAGCTAATGTACTACAGGACTGGTTAGTCTCACACAACTGCTCAACACTGCAGCTAATGTACTACAGGACTGGTTAGTCTCACACAACTGCTCAACACTGCAGCTAATGTACTACAGGACTGGCTAGATGACTAGATGGTGCAGAAACCACAACATGATCGCTAATCCGAAGAAGTCTGTCACCATGTCCATCTCTAACATCCACAACAACTTCGTCCCTGAAGCACCCACCTTCACAATGAATGGAGAGCAGATCTCGAATGAGACAAGCACCAAGTTTCTCGGCGTCATTATTGATGAATATCTGACATTCAAAAATCACGTGGACCATATTATAAAGAAAACACGTGGTCTTGTGTACTCACTACTAGACCTGAAAAGATCAGGAGTGCCGACAAACATCATGAGAAAATTCTACACAACATGCATTCGACCAATCATCCTTTATGCCTGCCCGTCCTGGTACTCATTCACAACCGGTGAGCAGAGACGGCGGCTAGTAAGACTAGAAAACTTAGCTCTGAAGATTATGGACCCAAGCAGCCGAGACTATGATGAACGCGTTCAAACAGCCGAAATAGTGCCCATTCTTACTCTACTTGAAGACACCAGCAAGAGTTACATCAATCGCATCATGGGCAGCCCTGAACATTGTCTCCACCAGCTAGCCCATAGCTATACTCCTGCAGCCCCACCTCGGAGATCTGCCCGCCTAGATCTACCTATACCACCATCCACTCGAACCGAACTCCGATCAAGGTGTCCGCTCATTTTCTATCATAACATTTAAAGGTCACTCTCTCTCGATTCCACTTTTTTGTTTTTATATCCAAAGATCAATAATAGATTTTGATTAATTTTTAAAATCTCTGATCAAATATAAAGTTATAGTAGTAGTAGTAGTCTCACACAACTGCTCAACACTGCAGCTAATGCGCTACAGGACTGGTTAGTCTCACACAACTGCTCAACACTGCAGCTAATGTGCTACAGGACTGGTTAGTCTCACACAACTGCTCAACACTTCAGCTAATGTGCTACAGGACTGGTTAGTCTCACACAACTGCTCAACACTGCAGCTAATGTACTACAGGACTGGTTAGTCTCACACAACTGCTCAACACTGCAGCTAATGTACTACAGGACTGGTTAGTCTCACACAACTGCTCAACACTGCAGCTAATGTACTACAGGACTGGTTAGTCTCACACAACTGCTCAACACTGCAGCTAATGTACTACAGGACTAGTCTCACACAACTGCTCAACACTGCAGCTAATGTGCTACAGGACTGGTTAGTCTCACACAACTGCTCAACACTGCAGCTAATGCGCTACAGGACTGGTTAGTCTCACACAACTGCTCAACACTGCAGCTAATGTACTACAGGACTGGCTAGTCTCACACAACTGCTCAACACTGCAGCTAATGCGCTACAGGACTGGTTAGTCTCACACAACTGCTCAACACTTCAGCTAATGTACTACAGTACTGGCTAGTCTCACACAACTGCTCAACACTGCAGCTAATGTACTACAGTACTGGCTAGTCTCACACAACTGCTCAACACTGCAACTAATGTACTACAGGACTGGTTAGTCTCACACAACTGCTCAACACTGCAGCTAATGTGCTACAGCACTGGTTAGTCTCACACAACTGCTCAACACTGCAGCTAATGCGCTACAGGACTGGTTAGTCTCACACAACTGCTCAACACTGCAGCTAATGTGCTACAGGACTGGTTAGTCTCACACAACTGCTCAACACTGCAGCTAATGCGCTACAGGACTGGTTAGTCTCACACAACTGCTCAACACTGCAGCTAATGTACTACAGGACTGGCTAGTCTCACACAACTGCTCAACACTGCAGCTAATGCGCTACAGGACTGGTTAGTCTCACACAACTGCTCAACACTTCAGCTAATGTACTACAGTACTGGCTAGTCTCACACAACTGCTCAACACTGCAGCTAATGTGCTACAGGACTGGTTAGTCTCACACAACTGCTCAACACTGCAGCTAATGCGCTACAGGACTGGCTAGTCTCACACAACTGCTCAACACTGCAGCTAATGTACTACAGGACTGGTTAGTCTCACACAACTGCTCAACACTGCAGCTAATGTGCTACAGGACTGGCTAGTATCACACAACTGGACTGTAATTATCTCCACCCTGAACCTCCTCCTTTAGGAACAATCTAGTAGCTGTCTGCTACAACAGATTCCATAGCCTTCTCAGCTGTTCCCAAGATTCTATCCAGAGTTAGGGGACTCAACAACCTTCCTTCTACTATTTACTCTCCACAACTCTGACCTCCACTCCAAGCAATAGCCAATTAGCTCAAACCTTGATACAAATGTGAGATTCAGGTTCAGTTTACACTAATGCGCTATAAAACACGACGAAAAATTGTAACAGCTATGGTTCGATACTGCCCTGAACCAAAGTGGCTGTTTGGACGATTGTTGGTAAGCTGCCGGGCAGTGCCAGTTGCCTGGCTTTTATTAAAATATTTACAGGATATCCGCAAGCTAAACAAAGCAACTACCAATCACAATAATTTAGTGCGTTTGAGTGACAAGTGAGGTTTTTTAATACGTTCAATCCACCCTTACCCCTTTGTATCCACCCCTGGCCACCCACGTACCATCCCCCAAGTGCCTAGCCACTGTTAAACTGACTGCTTTTCTCACCACCAATGGTAGATGAACTAAAGACAGCTAACATCTATACCCATAGAGCACACTTGTACCCTCCACCTACCAGGCCCCTGCTACCCACAACCCTCTCTCCCTTTCAACTTCTTCACAAAGATCTCTCCTCCAGCAAGTTGGAAGGCTCTATGAACAAACGGATAGACATCAGTCCCTGCACACATAAACTAAAGTGGGCGGAGTTATGCACTCCCAAGTGATAACAGATGGTAACTTCTAAACCAAATGATGGCCAGGAGATCAGGAGTTATAGCCAAGAGTACCAGTGACCTATGACAGCTAAGATCAGAGAGAGACAGACAAGCCAATGCCCTAGTTACAGATGTATTGGACTACTAATGGGAAGGATTATAAATGCACCAATAGGAAGTGAACTCTCAAGTGAAAGTGTTTTCTGTGTAAGAAGGACCAAATTTTGAATCTAATTGGGATAGGGTAGAGATGAGATCAGGGAGGTGGTGGGATAAGGGAGGTGGTGGGATAAGGGAGGTGGTGGGATAAGGGAAGGGGTGGGATAAGAGAAAGTGGTGGGATAAGAAAGGTGGTGAGATAAGGGAGTTGGTGGGATTAGGGAAGGGGAAGGATAAGGGAGGTGGTGGGATTTGGGAGGTGGTGGTATAAGGGAGGTGGTGGGATAAGGGAAGGAATAGTACAGGGAAGGGATGGGACAAGGAAAGGGATGGGAAAAGGGAAGGGATGGGATAAGGGATATGATGGGATAAGGGAGGTGTGGGATAAAGGAGGTTTGGGATAAGTGAAGGGATGGGATAAGGGAAGGGATGGGATAAGGCAAGGGGTGGAAAAGAACAGGGATAAGGTTTAATACTACTGTTAAGTCCTCCCATAGTATTGCCTATATGCTCCTTTTCATCTTTTTATGTTCTAACTACAGCATTATATTATTCTCTTCAATTTATCACTGTCTGAAGTATTGTTGGGGACGCCACGAACTAGATCCTTTGTAACGCCATAACAACACTCTTATCAGTTCTATGTTCGGATTATTACAACTTATTATTTTACTATTTTACTATTATATCGGAACACAGTAAACACATACCTGCTGCTTTGGTGCAATCAGCCATATCACTAGAGACAAACCCCAGACAATTATCTAGCCAATCAGCCACGCCAAGCATGGCCTACCTTTTGTTCTATTGCTATGTCTATTCAACCATGTATATGTTCTTTTGTATTAAATAAAATCAGAGTAAACCTGACTCTCACAAGCCTCGATGATTCTCTCACTGCACAGAATAAGCCAACTACACTCAAGTAACAGATAGCAATAATAACAGTTACTTGGACTAGTCGACTATCAGTACGAGCAATAGTTAGTAGAAAGTGTTCAGTCGAACCGACTCTCACTGCATTCGACCTGCGGGCGTGTGGTACTAGAACAATTGTTCAACCTGATAGCTCGACCCTGCACAGCTATTCTCTCGACCAGTAAATTAGTTGAAAATGTGGCAGTCATACCGACTCCTCACTGTGTATAGCTCGCGGGCTTGCAACACTGCAAATTCTGATCGACCAGACTAGTCTGTGAACCTCGTATCTGCAAAGCATACAAAACAGTCACTACACTGCACAAACTGTTCACTACATTATGGGAAAGCTGTACAGGTGGCAAGCTACCATCAGTCATACCATAAATTCCTGTACATTGGTGGCAGCAGTGGGCTAGAGAAAGACCCACACAAGAACAACCCACACAAAAGTGAATCAAGAGCAAGAAAGTGAAGAAGAATGGCCAGTCGATGCCGAGCAATGAGCAATGACCGAGATGGTTCCCCCCTGCGGATCATGGGAACGTTAGCGGACATCCTCAACCGCATGTCAACCACCAACGGGTGGGATCGTTTCCGAATCCCCCAATTCAGAGGTTTGAAGAAGTAGCTCGAGCCAACAGATGGCCACCGGAGGAAACCACTATCCACTTAAGACAAGCCTTGACAGGAAGGGCCGAGCAATGTGGAAGAGGCCTCGACCCTGTGGCAATAACCCAGGCTCTGAGGGCCATCTTCGGACTAACCCGAACAGAATCCCAGCATAGGCTGACGAACTACAAAAAGGCACACAGAGAGACCTTGAGAGAACACGCACTCCAGATAGAGAGACTAGTGGAAGCCGCGTATGGCGACTTACCGGCCCAAAACAGAACGGAGCTCACGCTACAACTTTTTCAGAGCACCCTGGGACATGTCTATCTGCAGAGACACCTGCTGGCCATCTGCCCAACCAACTTAGAAGAGACCGTACAGGCAGGAAACGAGTTCCTGCAAGTACAACACCAGACGCCCATACAGTCTAACATCCGAACAGTGCAAGAAGAGGGACAGGAGGAAGCACAAAACCTCCCAGAGACTGACTTGAAGTGTCAAGAGGTAGAAGACCTTCTGACTAAGATCCTAAAGACAATAGAACACCTGAGTAAGGAGGTGGCTGACTTAAAGGGCAAAACTGCAAACCCGCCACCTAAACGGTGCTGGGGCTGCCAACGAACTGGCCACCTACGTGGCCAGTGCAAAACGGCGCCTTGGAACGTGAGGCAGGGAAACGAGTATGGCCCGCAGCAGTAGGAAACCCTGCTTGCTGCCAGAGGGCCCTGATAGCCAATCGCCCAAGGAAAGATCGAATCAGACCACCTGCGGCCAGGGCAGAAACCCTCCCCCTGAGGAACCGAGACCACAGAAGGGATGGACATGGACAATGGTGACACCCCAGAACCAACTTCCCCCGAACCACAGGAGAGAAGGGAAGACTCGAAAAAAGAAACACACCCAAAGCCAGACAGAGAGAGAACCCATAACGATACACCTGAACCAGATAGAGAGACCCTACAAATCTAGCTACTACTTGCCAGGCCGAGTAGAATGGCGAGCCGTCACCTAACTAATAGACACTGGGTGTAACACGAACCTCCTGTCAAAAAGGGTTTTTGACTGACTCACCCCCCAGAACCAACAGAACCTACAAGAATATGCCCCGCACGGACTAATGGCCGACGGCACCAGACTGCCGTTTTACAGGCCACTCACACTGACCGGGCGCATACGACACGTAAAATATGAGGAAACATTCGTGGTGAGCCAAATCAATGAGGACGTAATACTAGGGATGCCATTCCTCGCCAAGCAGAACTGTCAGATGGGATTTGACCGACCAATCCTGAGAGTACAGGGAAAAGAACTGACCTGTACAGATCGGCACGGATGGGACCTGGTATCCAAAGTACAAGTCCGGTGGGATACCCATATACCCCTACAAACGGAGGCCACCCTCTCCTGTCATCTTGCCAGTCAAGCACAATGCACACAAGGAATAATCGAGAGTATAGGGGTGGGCCTACACTTGGCTACCAGCATTATTACTCCAGATAAGAGAGGGCGGCTGCTCGTACGATGCCTGAACCCTTCACAAGACAGCCTACGAGTTCCCACAGGAGAAGTGATTGGCACCTTCATAGGGATAAGACCCGACGAGATACACCCCCTTCAGGACAACACCTCAGGAGAGGAACACAAGGGGGGGAGTTGCCACCACACCTCCAGACATTGTTCGCACAAGCGAGGAAGGGATGCCAGAACACTCGAGAGGAGCACCAGCTCGGCGAACTGTTGATACGATACCAAGGAGTGTTCAGCCAACACGATGGAGACATTGGACGCACCCAACTCGCTGAGCACTCTATCCCAGTGACCCAAGGAACCCGACCAATACGTTCCCCCCCCCCCCCACATCGTCTGGGCACCGAAAAAGAAGCCGAGGCCAAAAGGCAAGTTAAGGAGCTACGAACCAAAGATCTCATCGAACCAGCCGAAGGAGCATGGAGCTCCCCAGTGGTACTGGTACGAAAGAAGGATGACTCCTGGAGGTTCTGAGTCAATTACCGGAAACTGAACGACATCACCCAACAGGAGGCCTACCTCATACCCCGGATCGACGACTCCTTGGATGCCCTGGCCCGCAGCAAATACTTCAGTACGCTAGACCTGACCAGCGGATACTGGCAGGTACCTCTGGATAAGGACGCCCCGAACAAAGCAGCCTTTATCACCCGTAGCAGTCTCTGGCGATGGAAATGTTGCCCTTCCGGCTCACTTAGGCCCCAGCGATGTTCTAGCGGCTGATGGAATAGGTACTGAAAGTCCTCCACTGGAAGCCCCTGACTTCACAACTCACACCCAGAGACTAGGAGAGGTTCTGCTGCGCCTCCAAAGCACCAACCTAAAGGTGAAGCCTTCCAAGTGTGAGCTCCTGAGCCCACAGGTACGCTATCTAGGGCACGTGGTCAGGGCACAGGGGGTGGCTACCGGCCCCGACAAACTTGAGGCAGTAAAGAAGTGGCAGGAACCCAAAGACGTCAAGGCTTTACAGGCATTTCTCGGGACGGCCGGCTATTACCGGCAGTACTTGCCAGACTATGCCACCACGGCCAAGCCACTGACAGTCCTAACAGGGAAAGAAGTTGCATGGAAGTGGGGGGCCCCAGAGCAACAATCCTTTGAGAAACTGAAAGCAGGGTTGAGCCAAGCTCCAATACTAGGATACCCGGACCCCACACTCCCATACATACTGGATACGGATGCCAGTGCTGTCGGCGTGGGAGGAGTACTCTCCAAGATACAAGAAGGATGGGAGAGGGTCATAGCATACTATAGCAAGACGCTGTCCCCCGCAGAGTGGAACTACTGTGTAACAAGGAGAGAGCTCCTAGCCGTGATCAAAGCCGCCAAGCATTTCCGGCCATACCTCTATGGACGGGAATTCAGGTTACGCACAGACCACGCCTCCCTCCGCAGGCTCTGCAGACGGAAGGAACCGTCCAACCAAATTGCCCGGTTGGTAGAGACCCTGGCAGAATTCAAGTTCAAGCTCGAGCACCGCCCCGGGACTCAAAACGGCAATTCAGATGCCCTCAGCCGATAAGAGTACTGTACTGACTGTAAGCAATGCCACTCCATCGAACGGAGGGACGGAGGACCATCCCACGCCGTGCTTACCCTAGAGAAAGAAGCAGAGCAAGTAAATGTGACGATTACCGACCCGGCAGGGAAGGCCCAGGAACTGGTGCAAGCCCAACGCGAGGGCCGGCACCCAGTGGCACGAATATACGCAGCCGTATAGACAAAAAGGCCGCTTTCCCCGAGAGAACTGGAGGAGGGGAGCACCGAGCTACGGACGTTACACGACCGAATAGAAGCCATAAGTATTCAACCGGATGGAACCCTAGTAATTGGAATACAGCATCAGGGACAGACAAAGATGTGCTCAGTATGCCCGCCTGCCTCGAGGCGCAAGGTTGTGTGGGACACCCGCAAGATGGCCCACACTGGCATCAACCGAGCCCGCCACCGATTGATGGTGGACTGGTACTGGCCAGGCATGTCTGCCTTGACACGTAGACTAGTAAAGAGTTGCGAGGTGTTCCAGGTGACCAAGAAGAGGAGGAAACCAGACGCCCCGGAGGGACAAAGGCTATTTGCCGGACGACCTTTCCAGAAGTTGGCCGTCGGCCTCCTGGTCCCACTACTCCTCACCAAGAGGAAGAACCGCTGGATAATGGTCCTGACCGACCATTTCACACACTGGCAGGATGCGATCGTCCTACCCGACGCCACATTGGCCACCACACTAGACGAACGGATCTTTAGCTACTGGGGGCTACCCGAACAACTACACTCAGATCAAGGGGCCAAGTTTTAGTCGACGCTGCTAGAAGAACTGTTTGCCCTGTGGAGAGTGCGCAAGACACGTACCACCCCATACCACCCCCAGGGGAATGGTATGGTGGAAAGACAAAACAGGACATTGGGGATGCACTAAGAGCCCTGATACTAAGGAAAGGCCAAGACGAGTGGGACAGCTTGTTCCATCAAACCATGCGGGCCTGCAGGGCCACCCCCAACTCAACCACGGGGGAAACCCCAAACCTACTCATGATGGGCAGAGAGGTCAGATTACCCGACCAACTGACAGGGTTCCCTCCCTCACTGAACCCCGCAGCATCACCGAACCTACCCTCCCAGTACTGGAGGACTTAGCAACCGCCCACGAGTATATACGGCGACAGAAAGAGCAAGTCCGGCAAGAAGAGACGGGCGAGCCACCCCGGTTCAAGAGAGGCGAGTTGGTGGTGATTGAGAATAAGAGGCGCACCAAGGGCCGTAACCCCAAAGTGCAACCCAGCTATATAGGACCCTACACTGTTATAGAGACATATCCAAATCACACCTACCGCCTGGAGAGGAACGAACAGGGCTTCACCCAGAATGGGCTCCGCCTAAAAGCATATCGAACGTGTCAAGAGCCGGTGGAGAGAGCCCCACCCAGCCAAGAAACCGCCGTCCGCCCGAACACAAAGAGGACATACCAAAGGCAATGCCCCCCACCCATGGGGGAGGGCCCAGCATGCAGTTACCCCCCAACTCTCCAAGAGAAAGGAGGATAGGAGATACCAACCCCAGAGGCGTGGGCACAGAGATCAAACAACCACAACCCAGTACAGAGATACTGGCCCCACCTACGCTAGAACAAGTCAAGCCCACCAGGACAGAGGAACCCACACCCATCACTCCAGACCCCCGGTGGAGGAGACTGTGGAGGATACCCCGGTAGAAACCCCAGCAGAAGACGCCCAATGGCCAACTCTCACCCAAGAACCTGGAACGACAGGAGAAGGAGGCCAGCCACTAAGAATAAGGAGACCCCCAATTAAGTTCAAAGACTATCAGTGTTTCCAAACCCAGGAGAGAAAGGACCCACGCCATCAAAAGGAGGAGAAAACAATGGTATATATACCATGGACAAACCCTGAAGAAACGCGGTACCGATTGGGTTTAAAAAACAACAAACCAAAATCAATAGATATCGGTCGGGCTAGGAAAACGGAAAAGGGGATCGGAAAAAAGAGCAGGAGCCGATAACTCACACTACAGAACATAGAGGTACGTCACAACAAACAGAGTTACCCAAATAAATGCGCTGGCGCAGCACGTCACACCACGTGGCCACCAGAACAAAAGAACTACCTAACCAATCAAGCTGCACGCCACTCCCACCACCGCCTGTATACAATTAGCGAATTCACGAGTAAAGAACATCAATACGAAGAGCAGATAAGCAAACAACGAACACCACCCAGCAGCTAAAACTTCACAGCAGAAATGGCTGAAAAAGATAGTGGACATTTGTCAGTGGAGGAAGATCCAGCCGTAATAGCAGCCATTGTGGAGGAACCAAAGAAAAGTCATTGGATCGCAAGAAAAGAAATGGCCACCTCGCCTGTTCGGGTAAACCGCATCGCCATTACAGAAGGAGGAACAGCTAGGTGCCGACCGAGACAACACCAACCAGCAGCACCCCCTCCTCCCACACACCAGTACCAACCCATGGGGATGTGGCTAGCCGACAAGACAGCAAAGGAAATAAAGAAAGCTGTAAAACCCACCGACAACCACGATAAATTTCGCTGCAATATCTGCCAACTTCAGCTTAGTAAAAATCGCGTCGCAAACCACGTAAGGCAACACTGTGTGTTTTACTTTTGCACGTGTGGCCACAAGTGTGCCTCTAGAGATACTATTCTGAAATACTTGCGCAACCAAGAGGGAGCCGCCGAACACGGAGGTACAGCTCGACCACTGTTCAAAGTAAATAAGAAGTCCTATAAAGAATTTTGCCAAGCCATGAACTGGACCCATCCACCCTTATTCGGCACGCCCGTACCGATCAAAGAAAGATCACCCAGCCCCACTATTAGAAAATTGGTGAAGAGGAGGTTGGGAGAAAAGGTCAGGGAAATGTCGCAGAAAGTGGCAAAGTTAGAACTGAAACAAGAAATAGAGGGGCCAGTGGCAAGGAAAAGAGAGAGGTCGAGCGAGGAACAAGAAAGATAGAGAGAGAGGAGTACATCACATTGAACTAGAACGAACAGCAAAGAAAAGAGAATGGATAGGCAGATGGAAAAGGAAAGAAGAGAGAGCCGCTTTGGAAAAATAAAAAAGTACGAAGAGGAATTATATTATACCACCAGGGAAACATTTCGACATTTACAACGCGCTGATGAACTAAAGGCGAACATCCAACAAGAACGAGACCTACTGTGATACATCATACCGACCCCAAACATTGGTTATTGACCCTACGAGCGCCAATGGGGCGGAATGTGTTGGGGACGCCACAAACTAGATCCTATGTAACGCCATAACAACACTCTTATCAGTTCTATGTTCGGATTATTACAACATGTTATTTTACTATTTTTACTATTTTACAATTATATCGGAACACAGTAAACACATACATGCTGCTTTGGTGCAATCAGCCATATCACTAGAGACAACCCCCAGACAATTATCTAGCCAATCAGCCACGCCAAGCATGGCCTACCTTTCGTTCTATTGCTATGTCTACTCAACCATGTATATGTTCTTTGTATAAAAATGTGTATAACTGCTTAATAAAATCAGAGTAAACCTGACTCTCACAAGCTTTAATGATTCTCTCACTGTACAGAACAAGCCAACTACACTCAAGCAACAGATAGCAATAATAACAGTTACTTGGACAAGTCAACTATCAGTACGAGCAATAGTTAGTAGAAAGTGTTCAGTCAAACCGACTCTCACTGCATTCGACCTGCGGGCGTGTGGTACTAGAACAATTGTTCAACCTGATAGCTCGACCCTGCACAGCTATTCTCTCGACCAGTAAATTAGTTGAAAATGTGGCAGTCATACCGACTCCTCACTGTGTATAGCTCACAGGCTTGCAACACTACAAATTCTGATCGACCAGACTAGTCTGTCGACCTCGTATCTGCAAAGCATGCAAAACAGTCACTACACTGCACAAACCATTCACTACATTGTGGAAAAGCTGTACAGGTGGCAAGCTACCATTAGTCATACCATAAATTCCTGTACAGTATTGTGGTAGATTTTGGTGCACAGTAGTAGTAAACTGGGAGTTTGCTCTACCATATCCCCACTCAGTGCGCAGCATTCCACCCACAGCCATCGGTAAGATGGGAGGAGGAGAGGGAGGAGCCTCTGGTGGAGCATCTATTTTTAATACCGAGCATTTTATTAGATAAAAAGTATTTGTTTGTTTTTGTTCGTTTTAAAAATGCTTGGTCAAAAATCTTTAACACACACACCAATGAAAAGACTGGAAGTAAAGGTACATGAAGAGTGTCTGGTCAATACATATTTGGACCTGTTTTTTCTCGCAATACAACATTAAAAGATATAATATTACATATACCCTTTACTCCAAGTGAAAAACTAAACGTTCAGATATCAGATGATGAATCAAATTTTTTGTTAACAGCTGATATTGAAATAAATAAAATGTATGCTTTAAATTTAAAAACAGAAGGACTAACTGTGTTTATGGTTGATGGTACAACTATAGAAAAAATAATAATATTTTATACCACTGGTTGATTTCTCCAGTGTCCATGTGCATGACTGTTTATATTATCAATATAATATCGCTTATCATCCTTTGCAGATAATCCTTTTTTCTTCAGTGTTGCATTATAAACATTGTGGTTTTTTTATTTATCATAGCATTAAACTCTAATTCTCTACCATCTTGGTTTGATAATAGACAATCGACATATTCTTGATGATCTGATTCTTTAACTAAATATTTATTCATAGATGCTTGCTGACTTTTGACTGAATACATTTTTGATCTTAGTCCAACAAATGATATGATTTGATCTCCACCTTATTCTGATTTAGGTATATACCAATTCTCTTTTTATTATATTTTAATTTCTCTTGTTGGTTTTTGACCCAGTCTTTAGGCATATTGCTTATATCATAGTCGTCAACATTTATCTCCATATAATAATCATTGGTCTCAACATAAAACACAAAGCTATCAGTATACATGAGTCTTATAAAGGGATATCTTATCTTAAGATTGTTATACCAATATTGGTACATTAGCGTTTTACTGATATCAAGAATAGACATCCCAACATATATTGGTTTGTATCACACACATTTATTCTTTGTTAACATTACTGCTGACAAATCATTGTTAATTTCTTTAGTATATCTAAACCTTGGATTTCTTTTTATTTTTTCTAATTCTTCTGTTGTTGCTAAAAGTCTAACATCAATTTCTATTGCATACATTTTCCATAGACTTTACAAATACTGAATTGTTCATTAGCTTAAAGAAGTCTTTCTCAAAATCAGTCTTTGCCTTTTTTCTTAATTCTGTGTTCATATCAATATATTGTCTCATCCAAGCTGACTCTTTAAATGCAAGTATTTTATGACAATTTGTTACTTTTAAGCCTAGACTACAATATTGTTCTAATGATTTATGATGAATAATATAATTTTTTTTATCATTTAATGGTAACATCATATTCCCATCTTTATGTTCTGGTGCAAGAGGATAACAATTGTGGTGGTCATGTAGGTGTTTTGGATATTCTAAATCTACTTCAGCAATATATCCTTCATTTGGTTTTAATTCATCAATATTATTTAACCACCTGAAACCATGAGTTAGTAGAGGTTGAGATGTTGCCCAACCATAAAGATTATTCATGTCTTCATACATAATATAGCTTTGCTTTGTTTGCTCAACAAGAGAGCTAATATATTTATTATCTGCGGTTGCATATCTAAGAGAGCCAACAGTAGATATCCCACCACAAATACAACTCTCCATAAAATTATACATATTAACATCAGTTATGTTTTCTATTTCTATTTGAGTTTTTAATAATAGTGCATCCCATGACAGTGATGGAGAAGTAATATAATTTGCTGGATCTAATTTATAAACTTGCATTGATAGATCTCTAAATGTTTCAAAGACATCTGCTAATAATAAAACTTCAGTTGCTAAATATAAATCATTATATTGACCTAAATTTTTTATATTAACATTATTCCAAACATCTAGTGCATGTTGATAGTCTTTATCAGATATTGATGAGTTTCCAGTTAAGAAATTATTAAACATAGGTTTTGCAGGCAACTGTGTTGCATCAAAGACTGAGACACTTGATATATAATCATATGGATATATGCCTTTTTTGTTTTAACAGTTTTAAATCTTCAACAGATGATCCATTATAGCATTTTAGTTGATCAATATATCTGAAGTTTTCATCTGAAAGACCATCAACAAGCCTTTTGAGTAATGCATTTAAAAAATTTTACGGAATCAATAAACCTAAATTTATCAATGCCTTGTTGTCTGCAACAAAATCTGCACTTCTATTTATTTTTCTTATTAATAGATGACTGTCATATCCTCTTAAATGATGTAAAATAACTGGAATATTTTTATCTCGCTTTAATTGTAAATTACAGTTGTTGTGAGCTGCTCCTCTATATTTACCAGTAATATGATCATGATCTCTAACTTTATGATTCTTGCCTGTAAAATCTTTATCACATAAATAACACACTCCCCATCATGCAAGCTGACACATTTGACAATATGTATATCTAAAGATGCTTGAGTATTATGATTATTTAAACATTTTAAACATCTATATCTTATATTAGTTTTCTTTGTTTAGTGTTTAATAGTGCAGATATATTTTTTACCCACACATAATGATTATTATATAATAATAAGTTTACTATTGGCAATTCATCTTTATATACTCTAGAGTCTGTATGATAAATAGTTAGCTTCCCAACCATAAGCATTAATTATATGGTGGTTTTTCTTAGCAAACCTTTGTATGTCTTTTACATCCATAGGAAATTTAACACCTTCATAATTTAATTTCATTGCTTATAGTTACTTAATCTATCTGTATGACTTTTAGCTGGAAATAAACATGATAATATAGACCAAGCAAAGCAACAGTCATCTTGGTTTTTAACATTATTACATGCTTTTTTATTTGCTAGCTTAGCTGGAAAATCTTGAAATGTATTGCCACCTGATAATAATTGCTTTCGATAAAATTCTTCATCAAGTTCAGCCATACTTGTCTATCTCCATCCACTACCATTTTTTTGTAAATTTATCTAAATTTTGCTCAATAGAAATAATTTGTCTATTAAACACTTCTAACATATTATTACCAACATTTACATATTCTTTATCAACCCAAATATAAACAAGTTTTTCAAATTGTTTTGTATTTTTTTTTTCAAATTCACAAGCTATTGCTATTCTAAAATCCATAGATATTGTAATACATTTTTGCATCATAGCTAGTATTTCATTTTGATAGATATCGCTAAATATATTTGTGTCAGAAAAATCGACATTATATCTAAATTTTCTTGTTGTATCACGAGAAAAAGTAGGTATTGGGTTTTTCAGTTTTGTGTTTTGGTCTAGGCCTGTCTCCATTTAATAGTAAAAATAAAACACAATTAAAAAATATAAATTAGAAAACTAGAGAACAAAAAAATAAGACTTCAATTATTTGATTGGTTAGTCGCTTTTGTTTGTTGGCATTTTTTTTCTCATATTCATATTGTTTTCTCCCACGACAAGCAAAGCACATTGTACACAGTTTTTTTATCATTAATAAATGTATATAAATCAAAATCTTTATAACATTTTTTGTTTAAAAATATTTTTATCTAAATCTGACAATGGTTGTTTTGTTAAATATTTTTTTATTAGATCAGATGGTATAACTATTTTTGCTTGTTCTTCATTTCTTTCTTTTCTTATATTTTTCTTTAATAGATATTTTTCATGTTGTATAGCACGACAATCAACACACATCTTACATTCTTTGTTTGGTGTAATAAAGTTAAATATGGAAAAGTATAGTCCACAATAGCTGCATTTCTTCTGTTGGTCTAGCTCACTACTCATTTCATAGCAATAAGAAAATTCAATACCAAAATCAGTTATCTCAGCTATTTTATCATTGGAGCGTGACAATTTTGCTTGAGTGTGACAACTTTATAATCATGAGACGATAACAAAAGCAAACATTGCAGGCATGTTTATTTATCAGCTTTATCTCCATGATTCACTGTCTATGAATAAACATCCTACTAAATTTTTTCTATTTTTAGCCACTATCTATGGCTAAAACCAGAGTAAACAGCCAGTCACAAAAATATGAGGTCCTCTACCGAAAACGTCTCTTCTAGACCAAAAACTAGGGAGCTGATTTATGATAATTGAGGCTTATTTTAATCTAAAATAGGAGGTAAATGGCGTGAATCGATTGGATATTGAGACAAAAACAGCAGGTGGTTCAGAACCAGCCTCGAGTCAACAACTATATCACCAACTGAGATCATAGACTATATTGGGATAGCAACTACAGATAAAATAGCATCTTCCTTTGTAATCAGTTCTTCCACTATAGCCCTGGCTGCAACCATTAGTTTGATCTGACAAAAACTGTTTATCATCAGTTTGTTTTGTTTTACAAAACATGGCAGTGATAATTTACTGTTTGAGAGAGACTTATTCATTGGTTAGTATATAATTGTGTGGAAGTAGCCTGTGTTTTGTCAGTTGTCAGTTGTCAGCTGTCAGCAGACGAATCTGTGGTAATTAGAGACTCTCACCCATATCATACCATCAACCAAACCTTGATTCCTTTCTGTGGCGCAATCAAATCACATTTTAGCTCCTCATCAGCTCAGTAATGGTGTAATAGTCATTTCCCTCCCTGAAGGGAAGTTTCACTCAAAGTAGCGTCAAAGCACCAGTTGTTTTGTTCTGTTAAATATGAAATTGGTTGGTAACTAGTTTTTGGGCAAAAAACTGTTCACACGATATTATCTCAGATGTACTAGAGACATGATAGATGAATGGATAAACCCAAACAAATAATAACCAAACTTTTATGTAGAAACATAAGTAGTAATATATGAGCAGATCTCCCTACCAAGTGTTTTTTTGTGGATCAGACCTTGGAGTTGAGGCAATGGGTTACGGCGTTGAATGATTTCACCGAGTTTATATTGTATTTCATTTGAGGGGCATTTGAGTGGCATTTGAGCGGTATTTAAGTGGCATTTGAGTTTTGATTATTTTTTTACTTGATTTGAACTTATATGGCATATAGATTTTGAATGTATGGCATTCAAGTTTTGATAATTTTTTTACATAACTCGAACTTAATTTGAGCTTATATGACATTTAGATTTTGAATGTATGGCATTTAAGTTTCGATAATTTTTTCGATAGCTATATATATATGTTTATGTACGTTGAATAGAAATTAAATATTGTATGATTGTATATATTAAAGTTTATATTCTTTAAAAAGCCATAACATAACTTCAAACGAAGCAATAGATGTATATAAACATTCATCTGTTTGAATATAACGTAAAATATTAGGCTTAAACTCAAGCATTAATTTTTCAGTCCATTGGGCTTTAACTAATCTTTGTGTGAGATCTTGATCCCATACCTTTCTCTTAATTTTTTTTAAAAAATGGTTAATATTCACGATTTTAGACATTTTCAAAACTGTCTCAAAATTGTTTTGAATTGTTAGTTGTAATAATGTTTCTTGATTGTCAGCATTCTGGTGTAATGTATGTGGTTGGTACTGTATGGGTAGCTCTTCGTATAAAGATGCTAAAGTTAGCAAATGCTGCGTTATACAGAATAACGTAGCTTGCAATGTTAATTGATATTTCGCATTTCCCTGCACGGCTACATTTTCTTTGATATACTTGTGATAAATCTCTGGGAGGAAGTCTGTTATTGTATATGACTTTGAACTCATAATGAACTAAAATAAAAAAAGTTAAGTGTTAGTATAGGATGATTAAACAGTGTTGCAAAATAATTACATTTTAGCTTCGATTAAAATAGTTTTTTATTAATTCTTACCTTATCATCAAGAAAATCAGCTGTAGTAGTTGATGCTCCTGAGGTTATTGTAGTAGTTGATGCTCCTGAGGTTATTGCTGAAGAGAATGATTTCTATGCAGAGAGAGCTGTTCTTATATATTATAAGACACTCCTACTCATTTAACTTATAACCATTAAAAACACTCACGCGAAAACTCTATCAGAATAGTGTTATTCGCGTGAAATATTCCTGTTTTATTCGCGTGAAAATAAATTTTTTATTCCCGCGAAAGCAACGGTTTCCATTCGCGTGAAAATAAAGTATTTATTCCCGCGGAAACATTGGTTTGTATTCGCGTGAAAATAAAATTTTTATTCCCGCGAATGCAACGGTTTCCATTTGTGTGAAAATAAATTATTTATTTCCGCGAAAACATTGGTTTGTATTCGCGTGAAAATAAAATTTGTATTCCCGCGAAAGCAACGGTTTCTATTCGCGTGAAAGTAAATTATTTATTCCCGCAAAAGCATTGGTTTGTATTCGCGTAAAAATAAAATTTTTATTCTCGCGAAAACATTGGTTTGTATTCGCGTGAAAATAAAATTTTTATTCCCGCGAAAGCAACGGTTTCCATTCGCGTGAAAATAAATTATATATTCCCGCGAAAGCATTGGTTTGTATTCGGGTGAAAATAAAATGTTTATTTCGCGAAAGCAACGGTTTCCATTCGCGTGAAAATAAATTATTTATTCCCGCGAAAGCAACGGTTTCTATTCGCGTGAAAATAAATTATTTATTCCCGCGAAAGCATTGGTTTGTATTCGCGTGAAAATAAAATGTTTATTCCCGCGAAAGCAACGGTTTCCATTCGTGTGAAAATAAATTATTTATTCCCGCAAAAACATTGGTTTGTATTCGCGTGAAAATAACATTGTTATTCCCGCGAAAGCAACGGTTTCCATTCGCGTGAAAATAAATTATATATTCCCGCGAAAACATTGAGTTGTATTCGCGTGAAAAAATGTTGATTCATAGGATTTAATCAGTGCAACTTTACCTATTTAAGAGCCACTGTTTTCACACAGAAAGCATCCAGTTCTACAACGGCTAGCAGAGAAGCAACATCTACTAAACTTTCTATTGCAACTACTAGGAGCTCACCTTTTTTATAAAGGTAAGAGTAAAAATATTTATTTTCTGTTAGCTAACACAACTAGCTGAAGGCTTATGATCTTTATGATCTTTTAAAATTAATTACGAAAAATTAAACAAAATGTTTTGTTTTTTCATAATGAATACTCAAGACGAAGGAAGTCAACCGATGAATGAAGAAGCAGGACCCCAGCAAACCCTTTCCCCATCACCTTCTCCTATCTTTGATATGGCAGAAAATCAATTGGTTGTTGATGAACCAGAATCCCAACAAGATTTTACTTCATTCACATCTCCTACTAACAAGCTGTCTTCAAAAAGAACATCAATGAGGAAACGATCTTTCATTGATTTGACAAAAGATGATAATGAAACTGGCTCGAAGTGCAAAAAACTAGTTTTGACGGATGTTGGAGACGAAACGCTTTTTCGTCACACCAGAATACCCTTTCAAGATGCTGGAAGTAATGAACTAACCACTCTCACCTACAAGAGCGCCGGGTTATCAAACTCTCTCTCTCCAGATAGTCTAAAAAAACTTGAAGAATCCATGGAAATCTGCGAACTACCAGTACCAACAGTTATGGAGGTGTTGTCTGTTGAATTTTGTGATGAATCAAAGTGCGCCATCATTTACAACTACCGAAAGGATAAAAAGAGAACTCGGGTGAAGAGTGATGTTTCAACCGAAATAGGACTGCTTGTTAATAAAGCTAAGCAAACACGTCCAATTGTTTTAATTTACATGGGAGAAGGAAAGACAGGAGATGCGATTTTTCGTACTGCTGAATCTCAAGGATGTAATCGAAAGATCAACGATCCATTCAACTCATTGTACGGCAAGAGTTTGAGACAAATACAGGCTTATTTCAGTGTTGCTCACCTACACGATTTTCCGACTGGAAGTGTTATAGCTTATGAGAATCCTGGAATGCTAAGAAAATGTGATACTCGTTGGAACAAGACTGCCGATATTATAGTGGCTAATTACAGATGTATGGTGAAAGGAGAGCTATTGATTGGAGATCTTAGCATCCCTGCTCAAATAGCTTCATCTGTGGTGGCAGAAAAAAGCGGTATAATCGTATTCAAAGGACTAAAACAAAATACGAACAACATGATTTCCTACGATGTCATTCTACTCTCGGCTCTTCAAGCTTTCATTCAAGCCTCAGAACTGTTTGATACTTTGCTGCAACACACCTGTCTCTCCTACTTTGATGAAAATGAAAAAGAGAATTGTCCAGAACAGCACATCGGAGCCTTACTCGATAACACAAAGGACATGACTCGTCTTCTACGATGGTAAGTTTCATATCTATTTAAAGAAAGTTCCGAAGTATTTTTTGTAAAATTAATTCATATAACTATGTATGATAGAGTCATTAGTTACTATGTCTTTTAGATATAACTAAAGAGCGCTCCTGAGGAAGAAAATGAGAAGATCTTATTTACTTCTTGCTTGAAACATTACAAAATAATAGTTTTTATAGGTTCTGTAGTGTTTAGCACAAATAATGAGATAAGTTGTATTTTATTCATTTTATTTGTTATATCAAATAAAAATCAATTATAATAATTTATTTTAACAATTTACTTAATAAACTAGTTCCTTGTATGTGTACTCCATCTATTCCTTCTACTGTATTATCTTGTATGAACTCAAAGTTAGGATAAGTCTGTATGATAAATCTCCGTATTGATTGATCTCTCATCTCACTATCTCCTATATCTCGTAAACTTCTAACAATTTCATCCATACTCCACCCTCTACTTCTCAGTAAACAAAAGTATACACAATAATCGCCACATACAGTTGACAAAAAATTTTGTAGTTGTGTTTCATTACTTTGTATTGTTTCATATCCTCCATGAATACTTAGTATTTCATTTACATCTGGCAAAAAGGAAACAGAACGCCCAAACGAGTAAAAAAAATCCACCTCTGAATCATTAGCGTACACAGCCAACCAATGCTCTCCAGATTGGTGAGAATAATGGGTGTTGAATACGAAACATCCCGTTGGAAAATTGCAAATTTGCTTCCAAAACTGTTCTCTAGCTCCAACATGAATCCCTGCGCTTTGACATAAAACGTCTGAAGATAAGATCGAACGAATTTGCATGGTATTCATCTCTAACTTTCTGTTTAAAGCACTGCGTCTCCCCCGATAGTTAATTGAAGAATGCTATCCATCTCCAACACACCGTCTTTTACAAAGTATGCTACCAAGGATAATCCATCAGTCGTGTTAGTGCTAAAACGAATTTCCACACTTGTTGTGACATTTTTCATAGAGTGAAATCCTTCTTTAAGAAAATCACCAGTCAAATCAAATCCATAAAGTGTAGTACCATCAAGGTATTGTTCTTTCGTAATACCGAGACTATCACCTTCAAGCAAAGTTCCGGTAGCGTCTAGAAACTGATGATATTCTCTTCCAAAAATCCCTCTAGCATAATTTGGCTCAAATCTTCTTCCAATTGGACAATCACCAACTCTCAATACAATACTATCAACATTAGCGTGTTTCATTCTATATGGATTCAAGGCGAAACGTCCGTTCATTGCGTTGTGATCAACTAAACCTAAATAGATCTGTTTAGGTTTTTGTTTGTTTTCTTCCAAAGTGATGTCAATCTGCGCAACACCAGCACGAATTCCATATAGTTTTATCCGTTTTCGATCAACTGGATAAATGTAGTTGTGACCTTCCAACGCCAAACTGAGTTGGGAGTTTTGTATTGTAGGATTCACCTTAACTTTACAAAGATGAAGTTCAAATTTATCAATTCTAATCTTTGCTCCTCCTGCAGGCACCTCATTCGCAGCAAACAAAGCTAGTTTGCCGGAGGCAGGCTCAAACTCCAGCTGCATACTAGGACCTGGAATTATTAGTTTTTTTGCTGAAATAATGCGAGATGAGGTTTTCCAGTTAATTCTATTGTCTTTCCACCTATGATTAGAGCTCTCCTCTTTTTCTTATCTGCAGTTTTGTGATCAGCAGCGTCTTTGCTAGTTGAATCATCATACAGCCATCCTTCCATCTTACCTTGATATTTCTTTCTTTCTGCACTGTTTTCGAGTAGTTGTGAAAAGTAGGAGCGTAAACCATAGTTGTTAGCGTATTCAACAGTGGTTCCTTCTATCGACATTTTCAACTCGCTGAATAATGTATGCATTGAATCCCCCATCCACACAACGGCATCATCATCATTACCTGTAATATCGGTTCCATCATCTTGAACAACTGTGGCTTCAACTTGCAGAAATGAGTTGTAGAGATCTGTGTAATGTTCAGTGCTCCCTGACAAGCTTAACTCAATACTACCATAAGGATCTAACCTATCAGGTCTGATGACAACGTATTCCGATCTCTCTACCGATATGTTTGTTGGTTCCGTAGCAAATACATCCAACGTTGGATTTATGTTGTAGGAAGAACCTTCCAACTTATTACCTGTTGTTCCATTTAGGCTAGCCATCTTTTGCGAGTGATGATTGCTTGAGGTGTTACTGCTTAATGAATATAGATATCAAGCTCTGCTGTCTTTATACCGGATTCTGCTACTATTAAAATATGCCACGTTTACCAACGCCTCTCCTCTTCTTTCCACCTTTTGTTTTTCTCCTTTTCATACTATCTAGACGAACTGCATTGAGCACATCTCCCCCCAGATCATTCAACTCTGCCAACCCCCTCTTCTTTGCTGATGCTGCAAAGCTTTGTCCATCGATGACATCACGCGCTACATTTTCACCTACAGACAGTGTTCTTTTCCCCAAACTAATTGCTCCTCTTTTCAGCATTGGTGCTGCGGATTTAAGTATACTTGAAAAAATACTACCAAGCCCATTTCCTCTCATATTAGGCATCACCCGCCGTCCACTATACACTCCAATTCCATTTCCAGCTTGCATCTTGTAGTACTCATCAAAAAAATCTTTTGAGTCCTCAGGGGTGTATCGTACCAAACTCATTATAATTGTTTCTCTCTAAAGTGAACCGTCAACACAACCTTTCCACCATCAAATGGTATTCGTTGGCCGTCGTCACTCGTTATAAGTACTTAAATCAGATCACTATTTAGTGATGAAGCGTCAACATAGTGAGGATTTTTAAATTCTTGATACACAACACTATTCTTCTTTCCTTGAACCGGAACTACTCTCAGTAAAGGTACATTCGTATCTCCTACCATTCTATTATCAACAATGTTGGAATAAACATACAGAGATGTTAAACCAGAAATTATATCGGGGGGTGAGATATTATTGTATCTACCATGAGGGTATATAGTTTTTGGTTCAAATCCAAAAATATATGCTATATCTTTGGAAAAGCTTATGGCAGTATCAGGATCGCTGTTAGTTAGTAAAGCGGTGTTGATGATCTTGTTGTAGGAGATGGCAAATTTTTTGTCTAAATCCATTTCACTCATTCTCTTTCGTATAATCTCCTCCAACTCCTCCATACTATCATATCTTCCATTACCGATTAAGATGAAGGACTTTTCACTTTTACCAGAGACATTAGTCTTTTCTAGATATATTTTCCCTTCGGTAACATTCTTCCAATTATTAGAATAAGACATATCTAGCAGAGCTACCTCCCATTTACCACCATTGATAACCAAATATTTATACAGTCTCACTGTAAATTCGGAATTGTTATTATCAGGAAACTCTTCACCACTAGAGTTTGAGGGTAAAGTTATCAGCATCGACATTTTCTCAACGTATGATGATTATATCGAGCGTTCTTTCCTTATAAACTATTCATCTACCCACTCGTTGAACTTTTCTCCGTATCCTAACCACTTAACCAGAATCTGTCTTTTACCTCTTCTCGTTCTTCTTCCCAATATCTTTTCAATTCTGAAAATCGTGGGTTTTTTTACTTTTTGCAACTCTTTTTCGTAAAAGGTACCATCAATCATCTCCTCAGCCACATCTTTCACCCTATATACAACAGGTTTTTCATCAATAAGTACATCAGTGATTATAAAAATCTCAATCGTCCAATTCGGTGTATCCTCTTTCAAACGCTCCTCTTGCCTTACTTATTCTCACATAACCCCCAATCTTTAGTTTTGCTTCTTGAGTTAAACTATGTTCACCTCCTTCATACACACGATTCCATACAAGTTCCTGATTTTGAAAATTCACATCATTCGGTCTCATACCTATAGCACCATGAATTGTGTTGTTGTATGCATTAACCATTTCTGGTAAAACATCAATGTATCTGTCATCATCTTTATATGTCAAATATGTATATATCTTTTCTTTTAAAGTTCTGTTAAAACGCTCCACCATCGATGCCTTTATCGTCTCATTTTCGGTTGTAAAGCGCTTGATTTTTTTTTCCGCCAGGAGAGTCTTTACATTGACATTGTCAAACTCTTTACCTTTATCGGATTGTAAAGCTTTATAGTTTTCCCCTTCTAGTATTCTTCTCAATCCTCTGGCTACAACCTGCCCTGATTTGGAGATGAGCGGCACAGCCCATCCTTTTCTAGATAAAGAATCAACAGCAGTCAGTAAAAATGCTGTATTATTATTTTCTTCTTTTCGAGATCGAACATCCATCAAATCTACCTGTAACTGTTCCCCTATTCCAGCTACAATTGTAAGACGACGTTTAAACTTAGTTACAACTCTTTTATGTAACGTGTAGGCATCCTCATCACTCAACCATTCACGGATTCTTTTTTCTCCCTCTCGCTTTCTACAAGCTTTCAGTAAAGCTCTAGCTCCTCGTAGAGATGTATGTAATGCAGGATTGTAATACAACTCTTTTAGCGTGTCGATGTCTATGAATTAGTACCTGGAACGACCAACTTTTTCTTCTGACTCTTACGTGTTTGATGCGGGGATTTTCTGACAGTTGTGATTCCTTCATCAGTTAGCAAGCTTTTAAATCTACTGTAATTGGTATTTCCCGATTGTATTTTACCTCCTTCGGTTAGCACGTCTCGTAGTAAAGTTTTGGAAGTCTTAGGATTCAACCAATGTTCTCCAATTTTCAGTCTGTTCTTCTCCGAGTCGAATCTACCAATTTTACTCAGATTATTCAACATTCTGCCAGCAATCGTTTGATCACTCTTTTTTGTTGTTAATTCAGTTGCTTTTTTTTCAAACTCTTTTAAATCTTCGCTTTCACTATCGTGCTCATCATCTCCATCAGTAAGAAATGTGTTTCCAAGTAGGGTTGAGTCTTCAGTATCAAACAACCTCCCTTTTATTAATTCCATCCCAATGTCATCATCATCATCCATTTTCACTGATTCTAACTCAATGTCTTTATCAACATTTGGTGAAAAGGCATTAAGTTTATCATCAATAACTGTGCTATTGGCTAAAGGAGAAGTAGACTCTATCTTCTTTTTCTTAATGGGACTCCAACTATCCTTTTGTGTCTGATTTTGGTTATTTTTAATCTTTTTGACATCAGACAAATACCTACGTAGGTTTTCAACATTTTCATCTAACTTTTCGTGCGAGGATAAGTCAGAATCATAAGCCGTTTCCAGTAGATCATTTCGCTTTCTCTTCATATTTCTCACTGTTATAGCTTCCATAGGATTATAATACAATGGAGGTCTGGTCTTCTCTTCCTTTACCACTGTTTTATTCTCCTTTTTTTCCGTTAATCTATAGTATTCATCTTCAGTGAGTATAAAATTACGCCTGGAGAATGTTAAAGGCTGACGATTCATCTTTTTATTGATGACAAAACAGATACAATAGGGTTTATAATAGCATCCAAAAGATTCCCTCTACCAGTCTGAATCAAAATTTTACGCTTATCATCAACTGTCCCTCTACCACTAAGTTTATGGAGTTCTTTCTTGTAACGCTGCAACTCAATAAACTGCTCAGAATCAAGAGGAACATTACCTAATATAATATTTTTAACACTTTCTATCAATGATTGAAACAAATCTGAGTTAGCCTTTTCGACTATAGCGGTTTTTCCTTTCTTACTCAGTTCATCCAGAGCTAAAATTGCCATTCTATTTCGCATCATTCGTGTTGAGACTTTCATCTTTGTCTTCTTCCTCCTCCTAGCACACTTTTAAATAACCCAGGAACTATGTTGCTGATGATAGGTCCTAGTAGAGCGCCTAAAAATCCTCCTTTTTGCAATACAGCTTTCTTATCATCTAACGTTGATCTTCTTACTAAAGCGCTAATATCCTTCGCGTTCCGCTGCAACTGATTATACTGAGATGTTGTCAATGGTATCGTTCCATTTATAATAGCTTTAGCGCATTCCATTAGAGTAATAATAAACTCCTTTTTGGCTTTGGCTATAACAGACTTTTGAATAGCAAAGGTTGCATTGTTGAGTGGTAACAACACAGCAGCATTTCTTGTTAATTTTTTCTCCAAAGCTGTAGTCATTATAACGCTTTCGTGTTAGCTTTCGTGTTGCGTCGTTGAATAACAAAATATGATTGAGGTGAAACAAATATAAATTGTATTTATATCTTTTTACTTGGGTACATATAATATCATAGGGAGAACTGATGTAAAATTTCCCAATAGTCTATGTTGATCATTCGTTTGTTGAGTCGTATCTATTTGTAAATAAGAATATGGTTTTTTTGTTGCATCTTCAAAAGCCTCTTGTACATATTTTACTTTTGATGGAAAACATTGTCGAGCCAAATAGGAAATAGAAGAAGCATCTCTAGGGTTTTTAAAAAGAAAAAAATAATGACTATTCAAGGAAATTGTACGATTTCCTTTTAAAAACAGATTCTGAACAATAAAAAACGCACTTATGTTCAAATGATGACTATGTTTTGTATACAAAGCATTGGCATCGGCTTTACCAGAAACTTCATCCATGAGATCATCAATTATCAGCCATCGATTTTTACCATCTCTGGGAAAACTCACTGTTATATCTATCATGCCTTCATGAAAAATCACTCCTGGTACAACATCAAAGGCTTTTCGGTAGGCTCCATAACAGTAGTGAATTTCTGTTGGTGGGGGGTGCGCTATAGTCTGACTAGCTTCAATCATTCGAAAAATCGCTTGCGTCTTTCCCGATCCAGTTGGTCCTGCAATCATCGCTGTAAAAGGAGATCGCATCCTCGGGTCATAATCTTCAGGTTTCCCATTCATCATAAAAAGATGTTCATCAACCAACAGTAGTTTCATTTATGATTCCAACAGGAGAGTTTCTCGCTTTTTGTATTTTTTCCATAGCTTCTTCATACATACTAAACTCAGTAACACCTCCAAAAGTGGAAAATCCTACGACAAATACCAAAATCATCATAATTATCAACGCTTTACGCTTCATACTTGGTAAAACATTTATCATATCACGTGTAGTACCATCAACAGTATCAACTTCATTCATTGGACTCATCTCAACATCATCCTCTGTCGACATCTTAACTTCCAATAACCATACAATCATATCACGTTTCATTTTTATACAATGTAAAAACTATCAAAAAAATCAAATGCCATACATTCAAAATCTATATGCCATATAAGTTCAAATTAAGTAAAAAAATAATGAAAACTCAAATGCCACTTAAATGCCACTCAAATGCCACTTAAACGTCCCTCAAAAGAAATACAATATAAATTCGGCGAATGCATTCAATGCCGTAACCCATTGCATTCACCCGAAGTGTAATCCACAAAAAAACACTTGGTAGGGAGATCTGCTCATATATTACTACTAACATAGAACTAGTCTATTAGTTAGTGAGCCTCTGGCTAGTTGACAAAACCATAGCTCTGTAGTATGAAATAAAGCCATACACTTTAGCTGCTTGTCACAGCTTTGTTTTCTGCAGGTTTGAAAATATAGCCTAGTATGTTGAGAGATGAAACTTTTAGCAGAATTAATTAAATGCCATTATTGTCACTCCACCGAGGAAGGCCAAACATAAAATGGTTACATTTTTGTACTGATTTGTATCCCATTGAGCAGGGGTAGGACCAAATACAATTGAATTTATATTTGAAATTTAAAATGCATTGTTTTTTCACTTTTCAAGAATTAGAATTTGTATTTGAGTTTTACAGTTTTAAAACTGGGGTATTTAAATTTTGTTTGAACTTGAACTTTTCATATATAATTATTTGAATCTTTATTTAAATTTAAATGTTTTCACTTGTAGATACTTGAATTTCAATTGAACTTGTTATTTAGAGTTGGTCCTATCCCTGCCATTGAGTTACATGTACTATATTGGTTGGTAATTGTTGTACTGTTGTGTACACAGTAGTACTCCTTGTATTTACTATGTATCAATGTATATGTTTTATTTGTTATAGTCTGTCTCAACTCACTCAGCTCAAGGTACTGCATCTATCTCGTAATAACTTCAGTGGTGGGCTACCCACAGTCATTGCTGAGATCAACAGTTTGGATGTACTCGACCTGCATTACTGTCAGCTGACAACCCTACCTGAGGGGTGAGTCTAAGAAGTAGTAGATATTACACAACAATAGAAACAGTTTTATTATTTTACACCTCAAGTCTTTAATTCAACAGAAAACATTTTAGGTAATGTTGTAGAGGTTTTTGACCTTCACCCCACCTTAATGAAACTTTTAGCAGAATTAATTAAATGCCATTATTGTCACTCCACCGGTGACCAAACATAAAATGGTTATGTTCTTGTATCAATTTGTATCCCATTGAGCAGGGATAGGACCAAACACAATAGAATTTCAAAATGAATATTGTTTAAATTTTCAAGTATTTAAATTTGTATTTGAATTTTAAAGTTTCAAAACTGGGGTATTTGAATTTTATGTGAACTTTATTCAGCTACATTTGAACTTTATTTGAATTGGAATGTTTTCAATTGCAGGTACTCGAAGAATTTTATTTGGATTTGTTGTTTAGAGTTGGTCCTATCCCTGCCATTGAGTTACATGTACTATATTGGTTGGTAATTGTTGTACTGTTGTGTACACAGTAGTACTCCTTGTATTTACTATGTATCAATGTATATGTTTTATTTGTTATAGTCTGTCTCAACTCACTCAGCTCAAGGTACTGGATCTAACTTATAATAACTTCAGTGGTGGGCTGCCCACAGTCATTGCTGAGATCAACAGTTTGATTGTACTCACCCTGGATAGATGTCAGCTGAAAACCCTACCTGAGGGGTGAGTCTAAGAAGTAGTAGATATTACACAACAATAGAAACAGTTTTATTATTTTACACATCAAGTCTTTAATTCAGCAGAAAACATTGTTGGTAATGTTGTAGAGGTTTTTGACCTTCACCCTATTTCAATGAAAGTTTGAGCACAATTAATTAAATGACATCGCTGTCACTCCACACCTCAAACATGACAACTAATACTGTAGAATGTCAGATGCCAACTAACTTCTGCTGATTTTCTGCAGTGGCCACAATATATAAGATATAAAACAGGCAATATCCTGTCTGATTGAGGCTCAGCCAATCACAAACATAAATATTTATACAACTCATTAACATGACTCGCATAAATTTAATCAAATAATGCGCATAACATCTAGCCAACGGTATCAACCAATCACAGTCTAACATGTTGATCCTCTGACGACGCCGACAACTCCTATCTTCAGTTTAGTTAACTATTGTATACCATCAATGCAGTTTAGTTAACAATCGTGTGGGTCCACAGGCTAACAAGCTATATATACATATCACTATATAATAAAATATGCAGCCACTCAAACTGGCTGTTAGCGTGTCACAAAGATTTGGTTGTTGGGGTAATTTTTGTATTTCTTCACCCAAACTGCATTGGTTAGTGCTCTAAGTATATTTGCCTGCTATATCCATTATATTGCCTACTCTATAGGTCTGTAGTATTAATTCTTGTTGAAATCCATCACAATACTATATTATGTTGAAACTAAATGTATTGACGTACAGTTTTCCAAACATTTACAATATCTCAAATCTGATCTGTCAGAAAGTTTTTTCACAGTGAGGGGTGTGATGGGTAAGAAATGAACAACCAGAGTTTCTCAGCTATCCCTGTTGTAGCCTACATAGACAACTTTAGTTCCTGGATTGGGTTGGCTCAAAGGTAGCTGTAGCTCCCCAGAGTAGGCTTTGAAGATGTGTAGGAGGGTTGTGGTAGTGACAGGAGGCAGAGGGTGTAATGGAGTGCAAGAGATGGAGGTAGTAAGGCTGCAGTTGAACAAGTTTAGCATGAGTTTATTAATTTATAAAAGAAAGTGTGGGTAGTGTGAAATACAGCTATTGTTAAATAACTAAACAGAAATATCACAAGTAGTATAAGTTTTAATATATCTAAATAACGTGGTGGACTTTGGCCTCACCTTCAGTGACACAACAGCTCAACACTGCAGCTAATGCGCTACAGGACTGGTTAGTCTCACACAACTGCTCAACACTGCAGCTAATGTGTTACAGGACTGGTTAGTCTCACACAACTGCTCAGCACTGCAGCTAATGTACTACAGGACTGGCTAGTCTCACACAACTGCTCAACACTGCAGCTAATGTACTACAGGACTGGTTAGTCTCACACAACTGCTCAACACTGCAGCTAATGTGCTACAGGACTGGTTAGTCTCACACAACTGCTCAACACTGCAGCTAATGTGCTACAGTACTGGCTAGTCTCACACAACTGCTCAACACTGCAGCTAATGTACTACAGAACTGGTTAGTCTCACACAACAGCTCAACACTGCAGCTAATGTACTACAGGACTGGCTAGCCTCACACAACTGCTCAACACTGCCCCCCCCCCCCCTCTACTATCTACTCTGCACAACTCTGAGCTTGTTGGCTGTTGCTTGGAGTGGAGGTCCAACCTTGATACAAAGTTAGGATTTAATAAATTTATTATTACTGATAGTCCAGAATGCAACAGACCAAAGCAAGATCCTAAAGTTACCTGCCAGGTAGTGCCAGTTGCCTTGCTTTTATTAAAATATTTACAGGATATCTGCAAGCTAAACAAGGCAACTACCAATCACAATAATTCAGTGCGTTTGAGTGATTTTAGATTTTAAATAAGTTTAATCCACCCTTACCACCTGCATCCACCCCTGGCCACCCACATACCATCTCCCAAGTGCCTAGCCACTGCTAAACTGACTGCTTTTCTCACCACCAACGGTAGATGAACTAAAGACAGCTAACATCTACACCCATAGAGCACACTTGTACCCTCCACCTACCAGGTCCCTGCTACCCACAACCCTCTCTCCCTTTCAACTTCTTCACAAAGATCTCTCCTCCAGCAAGTTGGAAGGCTCTATGAACAAACGGATAGACTTCAGCCCCTGCACATATAAACTAAAGTGGGCGGAGTTATGCACTCCCAAGTGATAACAGATGGTAACTTCTAAACCAAATGATGGCCAAGAGATGAGGAGTTATAGCCAAGAGTACAAGTGACCTATGACAGCTAAGATCAGAGAGAGACAGACAAGCCAATGCCCTAGTTACAGATGTATTGGACTACTAATGGGAAGGCTTATAAATGCACCAATAGGAAGTGAACTTTCAAGTGAATGTGTTTTCTGTGTAAGAAGGACCAAATGTAGTATTTAGTTAGTCTTGAAATAGGAATGTTACTGAATAAAATACCTACTTTTCGCTATTACAACTTTTAATGTTTGGTTGACTTTTAATCTGTGTGGTGTGTCTGGAGGGTTGCCATAGTTGAGTTCTGTCTCAACTGAGTTCTTGTGTTGACTTGGTAGGGTGCTTTGGTACTGGGTCAATGTAGAGCGTCTCTATTGTGAGTCAAGGTCAAGGTTGAGTAACTCGTACCCTATTCAAGTACTTGGATTTTGGTCAAGTGAACCAGGATTTTAGTCAAGTCATTCACACTTGGATTTTTACTGATTCTAACGAAGAATTAGAAAAGTTCACTGCGAAATAATTCCAAGACAACATCTTGTTGTTCTGCAAGTTTTTGCCTATTTCAACTTTTCTTGTTAAAAATATTTTTCCTTACAACAAGGACAATAAATCCGAAATAGATATCTTTAAATTAATTTGGTTTCAGCTGCTGCAGGAGATGCAGGGGGTAGGGTTTAACATTTACCTTTTGATACAAAATACATTAATCTGTAGCTATAGCCTTTCTTTATCACTCAGTGCTCTCTAGACAAATATTTAATAGCAGTGACAAAGTATACAAGGCAGCAGGTGCACGGTGGGAAAGTGTAACATCAACATTAGTGTTACATACAGAATGTATATACTGTCATATGGTACACTATCTGAGGCTACCATTGGCTCCCCAACCATAGCTGTAGATAAAGGGCAAGGTCAAACTGAATTTTTGACAATTTTATGTTGAAAGAAAAATATTCACTTTTATATCTATTTATAGTACGATAATATTCCCTTCAGCAGCTGTGTGTAGCCTGAGTACAATAATCAGAGGCTTGGGCAATACCAACAGACATAATTATTGATCATGATAATTGTGACATTAGCGAGAGTGCACAACTGCAGTTTTCAACCACCATTAATGGGACTGTTTAGAAGTTGTTACAAACAGACAAACCTGGTTCCCTTTGTTTTATGGATAACATGAATCTTGGCCCAAAGTATTTTATGCAGGCAATTGTACATCATAACAGGACTATGTCAGCCTAACAAACATTAACGGTATGTAGCTGTTGTAATCGTTAGCTAGCAAACTTTGTTTCCTGCGTTAATGACAGCTACAGACAATTGTTGTAATTGTTAACATTAAACACTGATATTTGGTTGTTTATTGTGTAAACTATGTATGTTGTCATGTCTATACTAGATGTGAGATCTGAATAAAAACAAAACATGGTGTGTACAAACTGTATTAATGATATAGTTATTGCATTCTAGCCCAAACCTTGTCTTGGGATGTAAAAAGTTGTTTTTGCTCCAAACCAGCGTGAGGTTACAAGAAAACTGACCATTTACAAAATTTCAGATTGTTACATGTACTTTTCAATTAACCATACAAAGATTTTTAAACAGAGACAGCAAATACTTTTACAATATTTCAACTTTGATTTTTCAAGCAAATAAATGTAGGAGTCGTTATTCAAACTACATATGAATGGAATTCCTAAATAAGTGAACTAACAGTTACTAAAGGGGTTTGTGTAATGAGCTTGAGTTCCCCCAATGAATGTTTGTTACTTAGTATACTCACATATGTACCAGTCTCAACCACTCACTAAAGTTTTGTGTTGTCTAGCCACTGTTTGATTTATTTGTTTTGTTTATTTGAGCTTTTTATTTAGCTTTCAGAACCTGAAGCAGCTGAGGCTGCTCAATCTTGGATGGAACAAGTTTAAGCATCTCCCTGCTGTAGTCTACAAACTCACTGAACTAGAGACACTAAGTCTCAACCATAATAGTGAACTAGAGAGGATAGAGGATGACTTGCTGCATCTCACAAAACTCAACTGGTTGGACTGTGCAAGGTGTGACTCTCTTGTTTACCCTCCATACGCTGTGTGTGAGCAAGGAGAGACTGCAGTGAGAAAGTTCTTCAACGACCTCAAACTAGCTAAAGGAATAGAGAAAACTGTTGTGCCAGTCGCTATCATTGGAAAAAGCATGTCAGGTAAATCAAGTGTTGTTAAAAGCCTCCTGAGTGGTCAGCGCACTTTGTCTCATCGCCAATCCAACTCTCCATTGGACGAAACCACCAAAGTGTTTGAGTTGAAAGACTTACAGCTACCAAGTTCTCAGCTCAAGTTGATTGACTTTGGTGGCAATGATGTCTACCAAATTGCGTACAGAATGATGATTAAAGGGCAATACTTACCTCTCGTAGTGGTCAATCTTGAAGAGTTTTCCTCTCTTTCATCATCTCTTGGGACCAAGGAGGCAACCAGGAAGGTGTGCTTGGACTGGCTAGCACACTTGTACCTGGCTTGTCCCAGGTTAGGTCGTCCCATACTCGTAGTCACTCATGTGGACACGATGGAGAGTGGCACTGCTAAGCGCTGTGTCAGAGAACTTCTCAAACAAGTTGAGATTATTCGACAGGAAGTGCTGAAAGAAGAAAAAGAGCGACAAGCTAAACACACTTTGAGTTTCCACAACATACCGCATCTCTCCAACACAGATGTCCCCCTGTTTGCTTCTGATGACATATTTGAGTTTGGTGACATCACAACAACTTCAGACAACATCCAAAGTCTCAAGAACAACCTAGAAGAACGCAGCAAAGACTTCAAAGTTGTCATTCCCCGGCTGTGGGAAGAGTTGGCATCATTCATACACAGTCATGCAGACACACCGTACGTGTCTATCGCTGATGTAACATCGAAATATTCTAGCAAAGACTGTTTTGTCATATTGAGATACATTCACAACATTGGTGACATTTTGTGGTTTGAGAACATGGTTGGCCTTAAAGACTACATATTCCACCAAATCCCTGCTGTCACTAAAATGATGACTGTTCTCTTTCATCACAGCTCTGAGGATCAATGGAAGAAGCGTTTAGCTGATTTCGTATCATTTGTCTATGGCGGCCAGTCAATTAGCAAAGATAAATACAGATCACTGATTCAGAGGTTCATTTCGTCTGGAGTAATCGATGAGATACTGTTGGCCCATCTGCTTGAGAAAGAGTCTCAGTTTCCACCTAATGTCGCTCTCAAGTTACTTCAGTGTTTTTGCATCGTTTTTGGACCAATCGAAAGTAGAGCTGGAATTGATTACGTGATTCCATTTTTTGCTCCGAAAGCCAAAGATGATTCATGGAAGACTGATGGACCCCTACAGTTACGTGCAGACATCGTACTTGGTGGGCTGACCCTCCCAAAGTATGTACATCAACTTATAACAGTGACAGTGCTAAACCGTTCTTTGGACTCTACCGACAGCATTGAAGTTACTTATAATGGCGCTACAATCTACCACGGAGAGAGCACTACGCATCTGGTACACGATTTTGTGAATGGAATAGTGACATTACAGATCTCAACTCCTCTGAGCCTACTCGCCGACTCCTGGAAACGCCTTATAGACACAGCTCAGCCGGTGTTCTCATTGATCTCTCAAGAGTGGAAAGCCTGTCATGTGTCATTCAAGTTTTACTGCTCCCACTGCCTCTTTCTCAATGACCCAAGTCCTGCCTTTGACATTGACCCTCGATGGTTTCAACTTCGATCGAACTTCGATTCAACCACCGTGAAAAAAGCACCAGTTTTGGTAGAGAGATTTCAGGTGTTCAAATTTTTCTACCAACTGTGGTTTCAACCTATCAGTTCTGCTGCTGAGGAAGAAGCATCAGTTTTGGTAGAAAGATTTCGAGGAATACAACCAGTTACCTGTGACAGAGAGGCAGAAGTCAAGAAGAGCAAGAAGCCTTCAGTTCCCAAGCCATTCAAGTATCCATGTGAGTCAATAGCATACTTGTACATTGGTGGACAAATGGTAGCGACTGCAACTAACAAAAAGCTGTATGTACACAAATGTCTATCAGTTTCCTTAGAAATGACTTGGATGTGATTTCAGGCTACGAGTTGTCAGAGAGTGAAATCCAGAAACTGGAGGAATATCTCTCGAGCCTAGAGTCCAACCGGTACCCAAGAACTGCTGGTAGAGTACACATAACTGTACATTGCATAACTTTGTGTGAAGACAGTTGATTTACAGTGGTGAAGTAGAGCTATTGCAACAATGCTATTGCCACTTATTGGTTTCTGTGAAGTTATGACTAAGTGACTATTATACTATTTTTGTTCCATTCATACAAAACCTGTAAGCCTCCCTTCTAATGGTTATTCAGGCCTAAATAGTTGCCACCTGCTTTGGTGGGCTGACTAATATACCCACTTTTAGGTTTCAAGGTTTTGATTTTTTTATTCTCGAGGCAGTAAAAAAGGTCTCTCTCTATTTACTGTATTGCCTGCACGTAATGGCAGTCTTCACTTGATGCTGTTTGACAACCAGACTGCATTATATCAGCTCTACTTCCTATTTATAAAATTGATGAAAATTTGATAAAATGGTTGACCCTAAACAAAAATAGGTTTTTCTATCTTCATCCATGGATACTTCATCTCGATGTGCCTTCATGGTCAATCTACTATTGTCTTATACACTTAATTGACTTGGTGTAACATAAGCTCTCTGTATGATACAGCTGCTGGAGGTGCTGCCGAAGGTGCTGCTGAAGATGCTGCCAAAGGTGCTGCCGAAGGTGCTGCTGAAGGTGCTGCCAAAGGTGCTGCCGAAGGTGCTGCTGAAGGTGCTGCTGAAGGTGCTGCCGAAGGTGCTGCCGAAAGTGCTGCTGGTAGCAGACTACCAGAGGGAAAGAGAGAACAAGAGAGAGATGGTGTATTGTCTGCCAGAGAGAATGAGGAACAATGGAGTCCAACAGTTAGCTCTAATAAAGCCCTTAAGTTGGTACCTTTGAAGAAAACATGGAGAACAAAACTCCCCTCCAATGAGGTAATACTTGAGGTTTTCGGTACTTAAAACTGTTTGTCAAGTTAGACTAAAGCTCCAAGTCCTCCGTTGACTCTTGGTGATACATTGTTATCTTATAGGTTGAGCTGAGTTTTGGTGTGCAGGTGAAATAGAATCTTTGCATACTTTTTGGTGGGCAAATATATTTCTAGCCACTTGAATGTGCATGTTAATAAAACAACTCACACCTGGCTGGAGTTTGAACTCATGGCTTTAAATCAAAACCACTGAGCACAAAGTGGGAAAATCAATCTTGCTTGAAAAGAGTTTATTAGCTGGAAGATACCGTACAGAGAGTAAAATGTCTCTCATTAGAGTGGTATAGCGTGTAATTCATAACTCGAATGGGCTTGCCATTCCAGAATATCATCCGTATTCGCCGTTCCCTCGCACAGGATGGTACATCCAGCGCAGGACGAAGCAGAAGGAACATGATCAATTTTTAATCCTGTCATTCATGCTGTGATTGGTTGACTAACCCACAGAGATTCTATTTGCAAGGTTATCTTGATTTTCCATGCGTTTACATAATATATATTTTTTAAAATAGCATTATATATTATAATGGTTATATGACCATTGGTGTTTGTCAGAACCCAAGCATACAGTTTCTAAAACAATCATCGTTTGTGGTGGAAAAACTCAAAAAATAAATAATTCTGTGAAGGCGTAAAAGTTATAAATGATAATGAATTATATATTTTATAATAATAATTTATCAATTACTTGACTAATAATGATAAAATTAATAATAAAAAATAGGGTTTTATAAAATAAATATTATGAAAATAATCAGAAACATGAAACCATGCGAGACTCACAATGTACTAATCGTGCTCTTATGATTTGTACTAAATCCGAGGCTTATTGTTTGTTGCAACTGACTCAGTTGTATGATCGACTCCTCAAATAGCCACATCAATGTAAGTAACACTGTCCACAGTGCTGTGTAGGTGTGGATAAATGTCATAAAGTTGTCTATACTGTTAGTAGGTTTGGTCTCCATGGTTAGCTATATGTGGTGTATCTACATAACAGATCAGAGTTAGTTCTATATATGTTAGTCAAACGGAATATCATCGCTCACTTTCACTTCATTCACTCTCCATTCACCACCCCATTAATGCTGCGGCTAGGTTGGGTAGTGAGTGTCTTTTTAAGTTGTTTCCATGCTGATCTATTCCATTTACTATTGAATTTTATGGTTGATTGTTGTTCTCTCTTTCCATTAATGTAGATAGTTTGACTGGCCAGTTGCTAACTTTAGACTAAACTGTATTGATGCGATAGCGTATCAGGTTGATACATTTCTTTGGGCAATTGGGAGTTATTTACTCTATTTTACTTGATAAGAAGGAGCAGACAACTTTTAGTAAAGTAATACAGGTATTGAAATGAAGATAAATGTTGAGAGTTGTCATCTCTACAGTAATTTGAGCTGGACAATTTCATAAAAGCTGCAGGGAAATAAAATAAATATTTCAATCATAAACCATCTGCTCAATCAAACACTGCGTCTGTCATTTCAGTTGCCAGTGCAGTTCGTGTGGCACACTATCCATCGACAGACCCTGACTCTGGTTACTGCAGACAGGCTCGTGTGGCGAGGGCATTACATGTACTTACTTTGAGTAGACATGCAATCTTGTGAAGTGGTAGCTAATGATACTTTTGAATCTCCTTCAGATTCAATAAAAGGTTTTTAATAGACAAATTACAATACAACAGATACTTGACACCATCTACTCTGTTTACAGAGGGACCAGGCAAGAGACAAACAGACATCTACAACTACCTCCACCATCCATTCTACTACAACTACAGGTATGTATGAGTGTAACAGATGAGAGACTTGGCAACGCTCATTATTCATCTATTTTCTGCTGTCAGTTTTTATCAACCAATGATGCAAAGTTATTCACAACCTTTCACATAGTGAACTGCTCTGTTGTATTAGCAAAGTAGCACCCACTTTTGGCAGGCATCCAAAACATGCTACAAACATGTGCCTTTCCCTTTCATTAATTCAAGGATGTCAAATAGTTTCACTATATGACTGCTGACTGTTACAAACCAAAGCCATCCCAGGCCTAATGACTGACTACTAGGGTTTGACTTGTTTGAGTATCTCTCCTTCATAGAATAATACTTTTGTTCTCTCAGAGCAGCAGTGCTTTAGTTGGCAATGTGTGTGTGTGTGTGCGTGTCTGTGTATGTGCGCGTGCTTGCAAGCTAGCATGCGTACTACAGTCACAGTTTACATTTCACAGTGCATTCTGTTTGCCTAAGCTGGTGACCAAGTTTGGTTTGTTACTAAATGCTTGAATAAACTCAAACATTTGACTCTCTTTTTGTGTTTTATAGTCGTCTAACCTCAAAATAGTTTTAGAAATTTATAGATGTCAGTAAATGGGAAAAGTTTGTACAAACTGAATGGGTAATGCTCCACCAAGACTGTGGTTCACTGATTTTGGTAGAGAGTTCAAGGTCATTACTTTGTCCATGTAATGGTGTTCTGTTGAAATTCCTCTATCAAAGGCTTAACTACAGGTTAAATACACAAAGATATGTTATAGTGCAAGTGTTTGTATCTCTAATATGAATGTTGCTCATTGTACATGATATATACCCAGATGGAAGCATTGCTGGTGCCAGCTCTTCACTTGTTGGATCTTCCACAGCTGCAGCTAGTTCACTCGTGTCTCAAGACTTTGTCTACTATGAGTATATAGATGACCAAATATACAATGACAACTAGAAAGTCTTCTTTGCATTGGAGTTGTGCTCCCTTGGTTCAATGATAGTGAGTATATAAGGTATTTTTGAACGCTTTCACTTGACTTTTCATTCTAAAAGAATACCTCGCTCTCAGTTGGTTACATAACAATACTAGAATACTTTTTTGTGTACGACAAGTTTTATTATCAAAAAGTAGACACCTACCTGTTTGTCTCTAGCCATCATTCCACCGTGGAGTTCAATTAGAAGGAAGTTGAGCAAGTGATCAATACCATTATCTCGTGTATGATCTAAGTCGAAATCGGTTTGCGATGAAAATAGCTGACAATTCTGAACATTTCTGATCATTACAAACGGAGTCTGGGTATACAATAAATGTGTTAGGTATCCAAACTATTATTTCAATCGAGTTAAAACGCTCTCAACTTCATTACACCACCCAAAAGATATTTTGGTATTACTATTGCGCTGAGATAAATGTCACTGCAGTTATAACAAGCTATCAAATGAGGCTACAATTTATTATTAAATTGTTCTAATGTCCAAAAATAAAAACTCTAGCACCAAATATTTTGATACAAAGTGCCAGCAGATATTCTTCATGAGTTCACCAAGCATATAAAATAAGGTTAGTGTAAATAACAACAACAAGCATTGACTATTTTTAAAAAAAAACCGTTTCATTACCTGAAGAAAAAAAACAGACAACCAGTTGAAAGCTAAACAGCTTTATTTGGCTCACAAACCTTTTGAAAATATTTTTTCCACAAACTTGTTGGACCTTAAATCATAAAAGTCAGAGTTTCTGTTTCACTGGTATCTGCAGCTTCCTTCATAAACTGATTTAATTCTCTGCCAGAATCTGTTTGACTTATTAGAAAACAGCCACGGGATTTTCTTTTAGCTTTTGATTTGACCACAAGCAGATTTTACTGACTAGCGTAATTGGTGATATGCCGGGTTTCATCAGGTTTCTCTATATAGAGAGTTATTTGCTCGTGCGATGATTCGTTAGAAAGATCAGTATGCCTGTTGATTAGCCAATACACTAATTGATGAAATTGTATCTAGGATATTCCAACAAGCAGTTTGTACCATTTTAATTGGGTTTCCAATTTAAAACTACCTTCTAAAAATCTTAATTATTGTTAATTGATGCTTTTTAATTTTTTTCTTGAAAAGATAGCCAGTATTTTAGATTTAATCATTGTCGTTGTAGTGAATAAAAACAACATAAGAAATACAATTTCGGCATTGTTTTTTCTATCTAATATTGTTATAAAATTATACTAATGTTATCGTTTAATTAATGCTTAAATTGAAAATTATTATTTTGATAAAAATCTTCCATCAATCTTTTTGGATTCTGATTCTAAGCACTAGACCGTGAACGCCTGGTATACTTAATAGCGAGCTTACCAAAGATAAAACAAATTGCTGACTTGAGAAAAACAGCTCCGAAAAATACTAAAATTTGTTGCAATATCATTTTGTGCAATCAAAGAAATCTCTGCACAATGCCAATATTTAGGAGACCATACTTTTATACAAACCAGCCAAAACTTTGAAAACTCGCTTTATAGCTCTATATAACTTGTTGCGTCTCCCGGGAAAAGATGGTGTTTTGGTAAGTGCTGACTGCGTCTATAGGATTTGTCTTACTGGTGATAGGACAACTCCAGATAATTTTTCTGAACACATTTCAACCTCCAAAAGTTAAAATTAACTCAATTCCTCTCCAAATATTTGCAAAAATATAGCAAATCATCAAAAAACCAGTGATGATGTTTGCAGCTTTTTTAATGCTTGTAATTGACCTGAGATTACCATGATTCATAGGATTCAATTGTAGCAAATAAATAAAAGAAGTGAAAAGAAGCTACCTGGTTGTTAGCTTACACACACAGAAAAAAGTGGAACATTTGGGATTAAACAGGTGATTAAACACTGTAATGATTAATATAAGAGTACAATCCGGCATCATTAGGGGTGATATCTGGTATTTCAGTAGAAAATTTGGGAGTGTTTGCTGGAAGGAGTAATTAAGGATTAAAATCGGACAATAAACTTGCCAGAAATTGTGGGTAGGTCAATAAATCACTCTCAGGGGATTAAACTCTGGTTTTAATCAGCTAGTAAGAACTTTACTCCTCAAGCGATTACAATGTGGTTCTACAGTGTTGTTATTCTACAGGTCCTTAATTGCTAGCTTTACTGACCCAGTAAGAACTTTAATCACGAAATGATTGAACTCTGGCTCTTATCTTCAAGTTGGATTTTACTCCTGATATGATTAAAATGGAGAAAAGCCTTGGCATTTATAGTATGATTACCTAATAGCAAGTGGGGGTATCAATGATCGCGTAAGCATACAGTCTTATTGTCCCTGAATAGGCTATTATTTTCCCGCTTCAATCACTAACAAAGAGAGCACAAGAGGATGATGAAGGCATACACAGCTGTCTCAAAACTCTAAGTTAATGATGACACAGAAGCAGGTAAATGAGATATACTATGAATACACAATTGTTTGTGTATTGATTAGTAACTAAGTTAAAATACTAAACTGAACAAATGATGTTGAATGTTGTTTAGTAACTAATTGATTGTTTTTTTTTTTGTCACATTCAAAACCTTTGAACTTGAAGTGGCTGCAAATAAAAGTTGCTACTATATCATAATTCTGCATTTTAGAACAGTCACCAACTACAGATGTCCTTCTTTAAACAAAAATTGAATGTACATGAAGTCAAGAGCTCACAGGTGATGAACAAACAGCTGTGATGTTGCCCAATCTTCATTTTCAACTTCTGAAGGTTTGTTGGATTCGGTTTATTTTTTATTTTGGGATACCTTCTTATTGTAAAAAGTGCCTAATGATGTCAATCTTATTTTAGGAGCTTGAAGATCAAAATCAGCCATCATCTCTCAGTTTCAACTTGGAATCTATTGCATGTACCCGGAGTGTAACCCAGTGGATTTATGTCCTAATAGACTATACTATACTAATCATCATTCAATCGAGCCAGTTATTTTTATCGATTTCTTTTCTATCTTCTTAGTTGGTTTTATGTTGTAATCGCTGTATTTCCTTTTTAATGGTGTGGTACTGATCTTAGTTTCTTTGTTCAATACAAGTTGCCATTACATTCTGAAATAAGCTTTGTCATTTTCTACCAGCTAGATTCAATACAAAAGAATTACCTCCAATTCAAATCGCTTCCAATATTTAATTGCTCTCAAAGAAAAACCGTACAGACATAGCACTCAAGGAAGATTAATATTGATCCTAACTTTAATCAATGACCGGACTAGCAATGCTCCAAATACAATCATCATGCGATTAACAATATGCATATACAGTGATCAGAAATGCTCTTGTTTTTAATCCTTGGGAGACTAACTCAATCCAAATTTTAATCCTAAAGTGATTGAATACGGACCATTAACCAGTGCATTGGCTGTGGTAATAAATCACTCCCTGTTTAATCACATTTCAATCGCTCAGGTGATTACGTTCGTGGATAGTAAGAATTGATTGAAATAGGATTAAAACTCCTCCACGTTTTTCTGTGTGTGTAGAGTAATCAAGGGTCAGTGAAAACTATGCTGCCTTTTCTGTTATGTATAAGTTTTCATCAGCAGAAGTCAAAGTATCAATTGATTACCTACTTATCTGACTTGAATGTGCTGAGCTGAGAGTGTTTATGGATGGCGACCAGGTTATTTACTTTTGTGTAGTGAGTAATGCATTAGTTGATCATTTACTATAATGATTACTGTTCTAATACATGTGCAAACTGATGCTCAGTGTTTGCTATTATTTATCAATTATCTAGTATCGCTGGTACTATTAGCAATAGTCTAGCACAATGACAGTTTTTTGGCAATGAAGGAATCTTAGAAAGGTATAACCAATGGTGGTTGATTGTTGCGCCTACTGAGTGTACATTTTATCTATTGCATAGAACTGGCTAATTCATTTGGCTAGTCTAAGCACTGGTTTGGAGTTTAAATGATAATATATGTCGTCATACCAATGAATAAGTCCCACTGGAAAGTGTACGCAGGAAAATGCAAGGTTGCGAAAGTAATCGAGTTGGAATATTGTTTTCTGGGGACCAGCTAACCACACCATTGCGATCTAACTTTGAGTCAATTTTTTATTTCCAATAGTATCAGTGATGATTTACAAATTTTGCTGCAAATGACCCTCCAAATACTTGATTTGTTTTGGAACAACTCATGACTTAACGCGATTTGATTTGAAGGAAAATTCAAGTGATTTGATTTGATTCATGAAAACCGTGATTTGTCACAGCTATGTTTATCTTTACTTGGCCATTTCTACATATTATATTACAGTGAGGGGGCTCAGCATAGCCAACCGTATTGTGGTAGATTTCTGTCCTCTTACCACCGACACAACGGCATCCACTGCGTTCCTCCTGTACACCTCCTCTCACTACTCTAACACTTCAGGGTCCACCCCAAATAGACGTTAACAACTTCCACGGGGTCAACGACCCAGACAAACTATACCAGAGTTACGAGAATAAATACTTTATCAACTGATTCCATTTAGTAATATAAAATATGACGTCTAAGCATAATCCCTTCGACTTCTGTTTAACACAGTACAAGAGCTCCCTTTTATAGTGGGAGGAGGTGAACCAATGACACACAACGATACAAATATATAACGAATAAACACATAGCATACAAATCATATAAACAATACAGGCCAATCACCTGCAGTAGCACATGGCAAAGCAGCTCTGAACTGCCTTCTCGCTCTTTCTAGAGTAGTAGAAAGTTCCACTCCTTAGATGGTCCTTCACTTTCTAAATCTCTGTTCCTATCACACATGATTTATTGAGTCTCTTTGTAGTGGTGGACATTCAGCTACTTGGGTCCCAGGCTACTTTTGCAGCCATATTGAATGACTGGGCTGGTATACTGGCACGGGATAACCCGGGATAGGTTCTCTATGGTTTATACTGGCTTGTAGCAGACTCGGGATAGCCGGTCTTCTTAACCCGGGATAAGTTATAATGTTATAAAGGGAGAATCCCGGGTCCACTTAAGACTGGCACTAGGGGATAAAGGAAGGGGCGGAACAATAGCCTAAGGTAGGGGGAGGATGGGGGTTGGGGTTTAGACACTTTTTTACCATGAAAATCTCCCACGATATTTCTAATACTTCTGAGAGTTTTTTCTCTCCCCTCATTGGTGCCACCACTCAGGCTTCTTTCTCCGGAAGCAGAACTACTGCTAAAGCATGTGTGTGGAGACTTTGGGGTGGATTGAAATGGGTAAGGACATGAGAGTCAGGGTTGGAGAGAGGTTGGGGGAAATGAAAGCTTTACTAGGTAGGTAGCACCTGACATCACCGAGGTCAAAATACCTCCGAAGTGTTAAAAATGAACAATGCTGATCACTGACTTCTGTCAGCTCCCACTAGCAATTTATTATTCAGCAATCGTTTATATAGGTAATTGATTTGCTCCATGTCTGTTGATCTACGTCTATGTTGGTAAAGTTGTGTAGATGCTATAAAAAACTTATGGAGATTGCTTTTGGTTAAGAAGCCATGTGCTTATGCAAACCGTTCAAACCATTTCAAAATTGTTTAGATTATTTTAAAACCGTTCAGACTATTTCAAAATAGTTCTTAAAGTCTGTAGACGGTTAATATTATTTGTAAAGTGTTCATACGTTTTGTAATTTGGTAAACATCTGAATCATTCCTAAACTGTTTGAATTGTTTACAAACAACCATACGCCTTGTAAAATTTATGGTTGTTTGACAGGAAATACTGTTTTGTGGCATGAAATCTCACAACTGCTAAGGCTGACAATTTATTACTATCAAAGCGCTTGTATTTAAGTATAGTTTCTTAGGCTATTTTACTACAATTACCCAATTATTTTTTATGTAGAAGATGCTTTGCAAACTTTTCAGACTATTTCAAACCGTTTATACGCATTGAAAGTGAAAGTGTCTAACATTATGAGCCACCGTAGTATCCTAGACTGTTTCCTTTTTGTGGTTGAATGAAGGTTTGTCAATCATTATACTGGGTGGAAAACAACTGTTACGTCAAAATCAATTTGTTTTTTCGTAATTTATTTGTTACAAAAGGTAGATTTACCCAGTATGTGCTGGAAACTATTAGAGTATTAAAACTGCCCTCTTAATGCAATGCTTTTTACTGGAAATATATTTAAATGGAGAAAAATGAATTTTTCTCAAATATAAAAAAACGGATTATTTTTTCACAATTTTTTTCAGTTGTTTTTGAACAGAAATTTATCTTCATCAGTTTTTGTTCCTATTTCTCATTGATGTGTAGTTACAAATATATGGGGCCAGAGGTAACAATAGAACATAGACGGGTACAAAGAGGGTAGGAAGTGAAATGGACGATCTCCATCAAAAATCTCAGCGGATTTTCACCAAAATTAATCCTCACCAGCTCACTTGTATTCCTTTAGTGCAGATGTACTAACATAGCACCCACAACTAACATGTAAAACAACTCACTTTACTCTTTCTGACTGTTTTAGATGGAGTTAGCCTGAGATCTTACCTGAGACAACTCTAACATTGTAAGTGTGTGGGCTGATACTTGTACACAGTGGGATTGTCACATACTACTTGTATACATCATACACTCCATCCATAGATATACTATGTCTATATACTAACATATATATATTGTACTCTGTTACTTTCGCTTGACTAGCTGGCTTGTATTATCTTTTATAGCTGTTATTTCACTCTTAGAGTTGTCTTCTCTCTCTTGTGTTTCATTATTTTATACCTTGTGTGTATCAGCTCTGTTGTTTGTTTGAGCTTTTGGTTATTGCTTACTGGGTGAGTAATCTGCTCGTGACCCACAATGCTTTGCTGATGTCAATGGTACTGGGTGTATACTTATATTTGGCTGACATCTTGATGTCTGTCTGTCAAACACCACAGTTTTGTGTGCTGTTCAATAACCCCGGCCTGGTTTGATCAATTTATCTTTGATTTGCTTTTTTACATTTAGTATTACACAACAATTGTTCTTTCCATGCCTTACTACAATCACTTCTCTAACAATATTGTAATGCTTATGTAAGTTTTATCTTATGCCTGGTTGATTGAATAGAATAGCTGCTAGCAAACAAAGAGGTATTGCCATTCTTTAAGACATTTTTTCTACAGCTCAAGAACTAAACAGGAAGTTACCTGATATTGTAAAGGACTTGTGCATGGAGCTCTACTGAGTCACATCTGTTTTAACTTTCGACTAAAATGCTCAGGCTAAAATTACTTTGACTGGCTCAGAGCCGTCTGTACTAATCTGGATAGAATTAGTACAACTGCGGTGAATTCCCGTGTTGAAATTCCAGACTGATCAGACGGGATTCTAGCAGAATAATGTACTTTACTTCCTATCTCTACACTAGGGCTTACAGCAAACAAGTGTTTACACTAGCAGTCCAAAACAAACTTTGATCAATATGGCAATAAATGCAATATTTATAAATAAAATTATGCTAATGAGCAATTGAATAACACGCAGTCATTGGCTAAAATAGTTCTACACAAAGATTAAGTAAACTCCTTTATCAATACATCAGTTTGTGCTTCTCCTGGAATTGATGAGCCCCCACTTGTCTTTAAAAGCAACAGGCTCAAGGCATTTCATCTTTACTAGCAGTTAAGGTCCTTCTCACATCCCTCAACTAGCTTTGCATGTTTTAAACATTTTCTTCTGCTTTTTTGTACTCGGACAAGTCTGTTTCGTTTGCCAATTCTATTGAAGCGTTTCGCTTTCACTTCATCATTAAATCCTCCATTGAGCTGCGATACAAGGGTGGCGTGTTTCTTTTTTCCTCTGCTGGTTTATCATTCCCAATTGTTTTCTTTATTCAATGGCCGATTTCCTAACCACGCTAGCGATATCCCTTTCACTTCTCGGCAACTGATTATACTGAGCCGTCGACAATGTGATTGGTCCATTTATAATACCTTTAGCGCATCCCATCAAAATCAGATATTTTTTCACATTAGCTATTACAGAGTTTTGAATTAAAACAGATGCGTTGTTGACTGACAACAGCACCGCCGCTTTTCTTTTCAGATTTTGGTGGAGAGCTTTAGTATTTTTACTAACACGTTATACATCCGATTATAATTCTATGTGGGATGAACCTATCAGTATCTTTATTTATATGCTTGCACTTGGGCACGTATGACATTATAGGGTCGTTCGAGACAAAATCTTCCAATAGCCTGTGACGATCGTTTGTTTGCTCGGTAGTATCTATTTGTAGAAACGAGAAAGGTTTCTTTATCGCTTGCTCAAAGGGTTTTTGTGCATATTTTGTTCTTCCGGGAGAGCATTGACGAGCCAGATAGTTAATGGAAGAACCGTCTGGAGGGTTTTTGAAAAAGAAAAAATAGTAACTATTCAATGGAAAATTGAACTAATTCTTTTCAGAAACAGATTCTGAACTATAAAAGAGACACTTATGTTCAAGTGATAGCTATGTTTTGTATACAAAGCATTGGCATCAGCTTTACCAGAAACTTCATCTATCAGATTATCAACCATCTGATTTCTCCATCTGGGACAAAGGGTCGTTTTATTTATTGTCCCATTGTGGAGTATCACTTCAGATACATCGTCAAAGGATTTTTGATAGGCACCATTATAGTAATGTATTGTAATGGATTCCAGTCTGGTTCCACAGACATCCGCTATGCTCAAGTATTATGCCTCTCTCCAGAGGGGACACTGTGCTGCTCGACAGTGACAACTGTGCAATCAGGCAACCGAATTACCAGGTATGGCAAGAGCCCATGGCTCACACAAACAATACAGCGTAGTGCTTGTATAAGTGGCTATATTCTCAAGACAAAGTCCTAAAGGATATTTATTCTTCTAGGGTGTTTGTGGTAAGACATGAGAATGAATGCAATGAGAATGATTGTGGCAAAAGTCTCTCATTTTATAGGAGAGCTCACAGGAAGTAATTGGCATAATTTGTATAACAGTAAGAGCACAGGATGTAATTGAACCAATACGAGTGCACATATAAATAGTTAACCAATGATACAGTCAATATGAATTAACTATATAAGGCGCCAAGTGGCTAAGGGTGGAGTCCTGTTTCCCCATTGTCCAATCAGTGTGCCCTACAGAGTCCCAATGCTCTGGATAGCTTGTGGTCCTGGTTACCGCTGATGTTAAGGTAGGTAGCTTTGGTTCCTGGCTTGGTGTAAAGTCCTAGCTGGTTTAGAGAGCTGTCAACTATGGCAGCCATCTTTGACCGGCCCTGAGTCATCATACCAGCCCTGTACAGGTTGCTACCGGCCCTGTGCAGGTCACTACCGGCCCTGTACACTGTGCCACTGGCACAGTATAGCTTTGCCACCGGCACAGCATCTTATCGATGGCTGTAGGTGGATTGCTAGCAAATTGCGTGGGGATATGGTGCAGCAAACTCCCAGTTTACCATGAATGTTCACCAAAATCTACCACAGTATTGCTAATGGTGAAGGATGAGCTATAGTCTGACTAGCTTTAATCATCTGTTTTTCCCATGTGGGAAAACCGGTCGTTATATTTATTGTGATGTATCACTCCAGATACACCATCAAAGGATTTTTGATAGGCACCACAACAGTAATGTATTTCTACTGGTAGAGGATGAGCTAACTAGCTTCAATAATCCTTAAAATTGCTCGTGCTTTCGCAGATCCCACTGGTGCAGAGATCATCACGGTAAAAGGCGAATGTATCCTCACGTGAGAATCTCCAGCAGTACTATCCATAGCAAGTTAGATGTTCTTCATCCGCTTATAGTTTTATTTATGATTCAAACTGAAGAGTTCTTCGTCTTTGTATTTCATCGATAGCGTTTTCACATAGCCAAAACTTGGTAACACCTCCAAAAGTAGAAAAACCTATGACTGGTACAAAGATTAACATAACTATCACTGCTTTTTGTTACAGAGTCAGCACAGCATTATCTACAATTTTACTTCTGCTATGGTAATATCGTATCTTTTTCACTCGTCGCTCTCATCACCACATTCTCTTCTCCCAACATCTTGCCTATCAATAGTTTAAAACAACACTTTTTATACGTAATGCAGTAAATGGAAAAAAATTATCTCGAGTAATCATACATCAGTCAAACCATAATCAAAACTGTGGTACAAACCCCGATAAAAACAACTGAAATACAGTGAATACACATAAAATAACCATGATCATATTGCTATACAATATGAAACTAAACTAAAATATAAATGGGGCATGTGGACACGTGGTGCACACAAAAGGCACGCTACAAGTTCTACCGGACACCTGGTGCAACAAAAAGGCACTTGCACCCAGAAGTTCCATCTTGTCCTTAAATCCCCACATGGAGGTTTGCTCCTATTTTACTACTAATTCTGTTTGGTTGCATATGCTTTGTCATCAAGGTCACTATGCATGTGCCGTTTTGCAACGCAAGTAAAATTTTGTTCAAACATTACATTTTGGGAAAATAGTGTGGTAGGTTACAAAATTGTCCAACAAAGATAAAATCTAAGATCAACTTTATTGAATGGTTACACAACATCAATAATACGCAGCTGCCATCAGACCAAGTGAGCCAAGAAGATGAGCAAAGATGGACAAAAAGTATTAAGGTATGTAGCAGACACCTGACACATGTATATCGAAGCAATAAGAAATTTTCGTAGAGAAAACAGGAAATAACGAGCATTTGTGTCACATGTTGTTTCCAGTATGACTCTTTTATCAAAGATCTGAAATTTGATGGAAAGTCATATGAAAGACAGTTACAATGCGATCGCAACCATGCAAAAATTATGCAATTCGGAGCGATGGTCTAAGAGTCATAGTTGTTTTTTTGTTTTGAAGACCATTTTTAAAATTGGAATAGTTGAGTTGACGGTAATGCGAGAAACTTAGAATATGAAATTTTTGAAGGATTAAGCATCAGGATATGTGGTAGCTTGTTGCTGGCTACTTTCTTTCTGGTCTCGGAAAGCAATGAAAAGTGCTGTTTTTATTGGGATTTTTCAAATTGAAAATGAAAAAACTTGAAGTGTTTAGCGCGATCGCTTTGAAGTTCAAAATGGTACATCGTTACACTATGGCACATGTTTGCTGCAAAATTGAAGTCAATCGACGGGTTGGTTCTCTGATGGGAAGCTGTTTTATGCTTAAAAAAAGAGAATTTTATTAAAATATAAGATGGCCGCTTCCGATCAACTTTTTAACACCATTTCAGCATGACGAATCAAAAGATAAGCAAATTGCACCATCTTTCAAAAATTGGTAGCTTTCGTCAATCGGGCTTTGTTTTTTCAGCTACTTTGATGCTCTCAAAAATGATGGTTTAACTGTTTTTGCACTTGAATTGCGATGTCCTGGAATGTTCTGTAACTTTGTAAGCCAACTGACGTTTTGGCCCGATGCCTGTCGATTGTGTAGCAAAAAACTTTGTAGCTCCATCTATTACGGTTCTTGAGAAAAAGTGGCAACAGTTCCATAAAGTTTGCCGCGAAAGAAGAAAAGAAATAATACTAAAAGCACCAGCCCCAGCACGAGTTACAAGTGACTGCTCATATTACCTAATTGTTATGTAAGCTGACAACACCTGTATAGTTGTTGTACCTCTGAGACTGGTTGGGTTACCTGAGCAATTTCTACCTTATCATAACAATAGGTTCAAACAAAACTAAATAATTGATCTACCAAAGACTGTTTCAGTACATTATGTTAGTTTATGCAACGTCTCAGCTCTAGTAGTGACAACTCCTATCAAAGTGTGTGCACCAGTTAATAGATATGATGGTCAAGAACAAGGCTGCTCAAACTGCGGCCCTAGGAGCAAAAGTGGCGCCCAGCAACTGATATTGCGGTCTCGGGGCCCTCGTTCTACAAAAATGGTTGTCAAAAACTTTTTGAGTCAACTGATGTCTAATTTTGGCACAACTGGCTTTCCTCATGAAATTTTTCAATGGTCACTTATTCAGAGAGACGCTCATCACCTTCATTGTTATGCAATGCAGGAAAACAGGGTTGGCAGCTTTTTAGGCATTGATTCAAACATGTACAGACCTCAAGCAGGATCTTAAAAAAGTTTTAACTGTCACAGCAAAGGTTGGTGCACAGGCCATGGCACGACGGACTCATGGACTGGATGGGTGAATGAAAAACTCCTACCTCCACCTGCTTGATTTTCTTTGTATTATTAAAAAAGTGTTTTGCATACTAAAATTCATAACAACTTCAAAGTTGTCATGAAAACCTCAACGAAATTTAAAACTTTCTGAAAGCAAACTCATCATTTTGACATGTAAGAGTTTTTGTAGGAGAGCTTTGATACTGAACATAAGGATCTACTAACATATAACAAGGTAAGATGGCTGAGTAAGGCAATCTGTTAGCTAAGCTGTAGGTGATACAGAGAGCTTTGATACTGAACATAAGGATCTACTAACATATAACAAGGTAAGATGGGTGAGTAAGGCAATCTGTTAGCTAAGCTGTAGGTGATACAGAGAGCTTTGATACTGAACATAAGGATCTACTAACATATAACAAGGTAAGATGGCTGAGTAAGGCAATATGTTAGCTAAGCTGTAGGTGATACAGAGAGCTTTGATACTGAACATAAGGATCTACTAACATATAACAAGGTAAGATGGCTGAGTAAGGCAATCTGTTAGCTAAGCTGTAGGTGATACAGAGAGCTTTGATACTGAACATAAGGATCTACTAACATATAACAAGGTAAGATGGGTGAGTAAGGCAATCTGTTAGCTAAGCTGTAGGTGATACAGAGAGCTTTGATACTGAACATAAGGATCTACTAACATATAACAAGGTAAGATGGCTGAGTAAGGCAATATGTTAGCTAAGCTGTAGGTGATACAGAGAGCTTTGATACTGAACATAAGGATCTACTAACATATAACAAGGTAAGATGGCTGAGTAAGGCAATATGTTAGCTAAGCTGTAGGTGATACAGAGAGCTTTGATACTGAACATAAGGATCTACTAACATATAACAAGGTAAGATGGCTGAGTAAGGCAATCTGTTAGCTAAGCTGTAGGTGATACAGAGAGCATTGATACTGAACGTAAGGATCTACTAACATATAACAAGGTAAGATGGCTGAGTAAGGCAATCTGTTAGCTAAGCTGTAGGTGCTACAGAGAGCTTTGATACTGAACATAAGGATCTACTAACATATAACAAGGTAAGATGGGTGAGTAAGGCATTCTGTTAGCTAAGCTGTAGGTGATACAGAGAGCTTTGATACTGAACAAAAGGATCTACTAACATATAACAAGGTAAGATGACTGAGTAAGGCAATCTGTTAGCTAAGCTGTAGGTGATACAGAGAGCTTTGACACTGAACATAAGGATCTACTAACATCAACTAACAACTAACAACTAACAACTGGTGGCAGCACGCTACCAACCTCAGCTAGTGATTTTCAGCCCCCAAAATCCACTACAGAGATTTATACTTAAACCAGTTGTTATTAGTCTGGCAGGTTGCCAGATCAAGCTGTTTTGTGTTCTACCGTGTACGGCAGAACTTACCTGGTAACACGCTATGATCATTAGAGACACTAACACTGCTACGACAGCGCTCTATAGACTAGTAGTAGTACAGGTGTGGAAACAAGTGCTCTATAGACTAGTAGTAGTACAGGAGTGGAGACAAGCGCTCTCTAGACTAGTAGTAGTACAGGTGTGGAGGCAAGTGCTCTCTAGACTAGTAGTAGTACAGGAGTGGAGGCAAGCGCTCTATAGACTAGTAGTAGTACAGGTGTGGAGGCAAGTGCTCTATAGACTAGTAGTAGTAGTACAGGTGTGGAGGCAAGTGCTCTCTAGACTAGTAGTAGTACAGGAGTGGAGGCAAGTGCTCTATAGACTAGTAGTAGTACAGGTGTGGAGGCAAGTGCTCTATAGACTAGTAGTAGTACAGGTGTGGAGGCAAGTGCTCTCTAGACTAGTAGTAGTAGTAGTACAGGAGTGGAAGCAAGTGCTCTCTAGACTAGTAGTAGTACAGGGGTGGAGACAAGCGCTCTATAGACTAGTAGTAGTACAGGAGTGGAGGCAAGCGCTCTATAGACTAGTAGTAGTACAGGTGTGGAAACAAGCGTACAACTTGTTGTCCATCTCAACCCGATGCTCTCTCTTGTAGTTGTTCGATGAAGGACACGGTGAAATCCTGTACAATAGGTGGAACTTGTTGATGATAGCCTTTAGCTGCAAGTGACAGAGAGCTAATCTATTTGTAACGCAGTCTCCTCATATGGATGCTCTTTGTTGACTACGTAGACTGGTGAATGTCACCAATGGAATGTACTAGAGTCTACTTATTTATGCCCTGTGGTGTTAGCTTGGGCTAAACATTGTAATGAGAGCACAACTCCAGTTAAGTACCATATAAAATACCAAATAAATCCTTATAGTACAGTCAAAACTTCAAACTGGCAATCAATAGAATCAGTGTTGATAAACCTTTTTAATGTTATATTTTACATTCATCTGATGGCTTCACTGCTCAACATTCTGGGTGAGTTTGGGGGTTAATGTTTTGGTATTACATGCATCTTTTGGAATTGTCTCACCTCCACACACACACCTTAACCAATCATAGCAAAGGGCTAGTGTGCAATGCAATCAGTGCAGGACCAACAGTCAACAAGGAAACATCTATCAGGCGCTCTCTCTCTCTACTATACCGTCATCATTCCTCTGCATTTCTATTTATCATACCAACTCTTCAGTAACCAGAGGACACTAATACTTCAACATCATTTTATGTGTAGACTACTGGGTAAAGTCTCTGCGTTTCCGTGGAGCATTGAGGGGCTCACCTGCACTTTAACCTATTCTCATTTGGTGGTGTATACCTTTAATAATTGTGAGTTTATTTCCTGTTATGCACTTTCATTCTGTTGTTCACTGTTATATTATATTCTCTCATAAATGGCAACATCTTGAATTTGCATGTCAGTTTGTCATCATACATGTATAATTTTGTCACATTCTGAAATGATTCTCTAATCCGAAAGCTTTTTATAATTACTCTGTTTACCATTGTCTGTTCAGGGTACTATCAATAAAGTTGCCAACAAGCTTAAACCACCATACTGAGAAAGTTAATTGATCACAAAATTTATGGAAAGTTTTTTTCTCTTCAGTAAGACGACTCTTAACCTACAGTGTTTGTTCAGGAAGAAAAAGTGTGTTGCATAACTTTATAAGAAAGATTTTTAAAAATCGGGCTAATTTGCCGAGAAATAGGACCCACCCCCTTTCCAAATTCAAAATATTTGCAAATTCTCAGATACTGCGCGAATACTTTTATGTATAAATATGTACAAGAAAGAATAAAAAATCACAAAAAATATGTTCAAGGTTCCAAAAATAAAACAGCTACAAAAGCCTTGCCAGCAAAAAAATATTAGAGTGAACAATGAGGGAGTGAAATCTCTGTGATATGTAAAGCTTCAGAGAGAAGCTACATATAGCCATAGTAGATAGTATATATATACAGCTACATATAGCCATAGTGGATAGTATATATATACAGCTGCATATAGCCATAGTAGATAGTATATATATACAGCTGCATATAGCCATAGTAGATAGTATATATATATATATAGCTACATATAGCCATAGTAGATAGTATATATATATACAGCTGCATATAGCCATAGTAGATAGTATATATATACAGCTGCATATAGCCATAGTAGATAGTATATATATACAGCTGCATATAGCCATAGTAGATAGTATATATACACAGCTACATATAGCCATAGTAGATAGTATATATATATACAGCTACATATAGCCATAGTAGATAGTATATATATACAGCTACATATAGCCATAGTAGATAGTATATATACACAGCTGCATATAGCCATAGTAGATAGTATATATATACAGCTGCATATAGCCATAGTAGATAGTATATATATACAGCTACATATAGCCATAGTAGATAGTATATATGTACAGCTACATAGAGCCATAGTAGATAGTATATATATATAGCTACATATAGCCATAGTAGATAGTATATATATACAGCTACATATAGCCATAGTAGATAGTATATATATACAGCTACATAGAGCCATAGTAGATAGTATATATATACAGAAAGCTACATATAGCCGTAGTAGATAGTATATATATACAGCTACATATAGCCATAGTAGATAGTATATATATACAGCTACATATAGCTATAGTAGATAGTATATACATACAGGTACATATATCCATAGTAGATAGTATATATATATATATACAGCTACATATAGCCATAGTAGATAGTATATATATATACAGCTACATATAGCCACAGTAGATAGTATATATATATACAGCTACATATAGCCATAGTAGATAGTATATATATACAGCTACATATAGCCATAGTGGATAGTATATATATACAGCTACATATAGCCATAGTAGATAGTATATATATACAGCTACATATAGCCATAGTAGATAGTATATATATATACAGCTACATATAGCCATAGTAGATAGTATATATATACAGCTACATATAGCCATAGTAGATAGTATATATATACAGCTACATATAGCCATAGTAGATAGTATATATATATACAGCTACATATAGCCATAGTAGATAGTATATATACACAGCTATATATAGCCATAGTAGATAGTATATATATACAGCTACATATAGCCATAGTAGATAGTATATATATATACAGCTACATATAGCCACAGTAGATAGTATATATATATACAGCTACATATAGCCATAGTAGATAGTATATATACACAGCTGCATATAGCCATAGTAGATAGTATATATATACAGCTGCATATAGCCATAGTAGATAGTATATATATACAGCTACATATAGCCATAGTAGATAGTATATATGTACAGCTACATAGAGCCATAGTAGATAGTATATATATATAGCTACATATAGCCATAGTAGATAGTATATATATACAGCTACATATAGCCATAGTAGATAGTATATATATACAGCTACATAGAGCCATAGTAGATAGTATATATATACAGAAAGCTACATATAGCCGTAGTAGATAGTATATATATACAGCTACATATAGCCATAGTAGATAGTATATATATACAGCTACATATAGCTATAGTAGATAGTATATACATACAGGTACATATATCCATAGTAGATAGTATATATATATATACAGCTACATATAGCCATAGTAGATAGTATATATATATACAGCTACATATAGCCACAGTAGATAGTATATATATATACAGCTACATATAGCCATAGTAGATAGTATATATATACAGCTACATATAGCCATAGTGGATAGTATATATATACAGCTACATATAGCCATAGTAGATAGTATATATATACAGCTACATATAGCCATAGTAGATAATATATATATATACAGCTACATATAGCCATAGTAGATAGTATATATATACAGCTACATATAGCCATAGTAGATAGTATATATATACAGCTACATATAGCCATAGTAGATAGTATATATATATACAGCTACATATAGCCATAGTAGATAGTATATATACACAGCTATATATAGCCATAGTAGATAGTATATATATACAGCTACATATAGCCATAGTAGATAGTATATATATATACAGCTACATATAGCCACAGTAGATAGTATATATATATACAGCTACATATAGCCATGGTGGATAGTATATATATACAGCTACATATAGCCATAGTGGATAGTATATATATACAGCTACATATAGCCATAGTAGATAGTATATATATACAGCTACATATAGCCATAGTAGATAGTATATATATACAACTACATATAGCCATAGTAGATAGTATATATACAGCTACATATAGCCATAGTAGATAGTATATATATACAGCTACATATAGCTATAGTAGATAGTATATATATACAGCTACATATAGCCATAGTAGATAGTATATATATATACAGCTACATATAGCCATAGTGGATAGTATATATATACAGCTACATATAGCCATAGTAGATAGTATATATATACAGCTACATATAGCCATAGTAGATAGTATATATATACAGCTACATATAGCCATAGTAGATAGTATATATATACAGCTACATATAGCCATAGTAGATAGTATATATATACAGCTACATATAGCCATAGTAGATAGTATATATATACAGCTACATATAGCCATAGTAGATAGTATATATATACAGCTACATATAGCCATAGTAGATAGGAGATGACATTAAGGCTTTGTTTCCACTGTGACTATCAATATGAGCTGTAGTGGGTATGGTTTTCTATTGTATGTCAAGGATTTGTGTTGTGTGACAGCAACATTCAATATATACTTTGGCTTGATCTCAGTCTAGTTAATACGGCTCATTATTCTATATACACAGTTATACAACCAGTGTATTAACCTGTGCATTGCTCATGGTAATGTATTTTGTCAGATCTGTTTTCACAATGCTACAAACATGTTTGCCACCATCAATTGCATGAAAATGTACATAATATATCATATATGTAGCTAATGTTTGCTCTCTTTTGTACTTGCTTGCCTAACATAAATCTCTTTCAATTTGCTATTTATTTATACGTTGTGCCTTTTGTTGATAATTTACAAACCAAACTTGTTATATGTTTCCGTTTCTGTAACTTTAAAGTGGGCACCACTAGGGAGCTGTGGCAGTCTCTGCAGACTCCAAAGCCTTTCTAGGCTAGAGAAATGTTTTAATAGCTAACATCATTTTGGACAACTCATTTAGTCGGAGTTATGTTCTCTTGTAAGCTTCCTTCGCGCTCAGACTTGAACAAGTTCCCAATCTCCCAGCAAAGAGACGAGTTGGCCTGTGTTCTCATATAATTTCCTGTTTTGACACGACCTTTACAAGAATCAGAGACCGTTCACCGGATCACAACTTATAGTTTCGTTTGTAAAAAAAAATGGGCGGCAACTAAGTGAAGTAATCATTTCACTTAGAGAGGCAATGTCAATTTGGCTGTGACTCAAAACCATGAAATTCTAATTCTATGCTCAAAACTGGCAACGAATGACACTACAGTGCGTTTACTGTCCAAGTGCATGATAACAATATGTTCTTTATTCTCCCTACTAAACCCTCATTGGAATTATTTAAAATTATTAACAACAAACAACAACAATTGTTGTTGTTCGTTGTGTGTGTGTGTGTTCTTCTATCAGTTATTATTAATTATCCAATCCATCCAAGTAGTAGTAGTAAGTAAATTATCAAAGCAGAAGAAAGAATAATTGTCTTGTGTATTGCTACTATCTATTAATTAATAAATATTACTAATAATTATTATTATTATACATTATTTTATTATTATTATTATTATTCATAACAAACGAAGTAATGATAATTATTAATAACCACAACATTATTATTATTAGTAGTAGTAGTAGTAGTATTATGTATTTATTTAGTAGTCGTGGTAGTCACCTTTTTATTATTATTTATTTATTATTATTCTTATTATTATGGGCTAACAACAACTTAACTATTATTATTTTAATTATTGTTTAATTTAATATTATTTATAATAATAGTTCATAAAAGAAAGTAAATAATTAATAAAAACAAGTTATTATAATTATTATAAAAATAATAATAATTATTATTATTATTATAATTAATAATAATAATAATAATAGTAGTAATATTATTATTATAATAATTATATAAATTTATTATGTAATGATATTAATTATTCTTTTATTTATTTATTTATCATTATTATTATTATTATGCATTATAACTATCGAAAATTTTATGTAGCAAGATTTTATTTTTACTGCAAGTTGTTGTTGTTATTCAATTAAATTATATTATTATTATTATTATTATTATTTATCATTATTTATTATTATAATAATAATTATTATTTATTATTATTAATTTATTTATCATTAAATTGCTTTTTATTGATACAACAACCAACAATAATAATGATGGAGCTGGCACAAGTGTAATTTTCAAATGAATGGACAGTTTTGTCCCTAAAATAGAGCATCAGCTTTTAGACCAATTTGTTGATTATCCACCATTGGTACAAAAAATATTTTTGTCTCACCAATGGTTGCCTCATATAAATAGTCAAGAAAAAATATCTTCGCTTAAAACAGCAGATGATTTGAGGTCCCACTGTCAAGCATTGCTGACAACTGTGTTGTTATAGTAAAGCGAAATCAGTGATACATGTTGTTCAATAATATGGCGAAAGCATGGGGCCCCAGGGAATTTTGCACATTCCCAGCAATTAATTACCTGTTATCATTGGTGATTGATATTAGGTTATTGACTCATTAAAATGTGCAAAATTTCCAGGGACACATGGGCGAAAGCTAGCTAATGCTAAGACAGATGATGTGTAGTACAGATGAATTTTCCAAATTTGGTTTTCATATTAAATATTGATGCCAACCTGTCCAGTAAGATCTGGAAATTTTGTTAATGCTTAAAAAATTGCTTGCTTTTGGTTATTATTGAAACATTAAAAAAGTGACCTAGAAAAAAAATTTATTGCATTGAAAATTACATTTTTATTCTGTTCCCCCATAAGGAGGTCAACCAAGCGTATCTCCTAATCAATTAGCTACCCGTGCCTATATGTATATATGATGATGTACGCATGCGTGTTATGTTTCTTTTTAATGAGAAGTAGATGAATTCAATTTACTGCTGAATTCAATGAGTTAGTTTAGAAGAGTTTGATCATGCCATGTGAACTTGTCTTCACATTTTTCACACTTAAGAAACCTGTCTTCACATTGAAGCGTCACACTTAACAAACTGGTCTACACATTTCAAAATCTTCCTAACAAACACTTCTTTTTACTCGAAAGCCTCTCAATCCTTAGAAACTGCACTTACCTAAGGGAATTTTACTTATATCCAGTATAAACTTGTTGTTGACTTGAAGATAGCATTCTAAATATTTTTCAAAATGCCATACTAGTTTTATTATTAACTAGCACCATACTTTAAGTGACTCACACATACTGTAACATGCAGTTAAAGGTTTGGTTTGTGGGTGGTCTGACAACAAAAAGCTAATACAACCATCTGGGTCGCCAATGTCTTTTGTGTACCAACTTATATTTCAAGCCCATCTATCTATGACAAGCTATGTGGCAGCCTGTTTTGCACACCAGTGTTTGATAGCTGTCAGAACAAAATTCTTGTTCATTGCGGTAGTATCGTGGCGTCCCTAGGTTTTATGTTCCACTGAAATTTTTTTAGGTAGCCAATGAGCATTAAGCTACTGGGCCGTGATTGGTCAAATTTTCGAAAGGCAGTGAATCAAGAGGGTGATTATACTTCTTGCGATCAGAATTTGTGTCAATTTTATGTGAAAATACATTAAACACAATCGTAAGCTGATCTGTGACTTTTTAGGAACTTGAAGCGGAATCACCCACAAAAACACCTCTGGGGAGGGCTCTAGTGTCAATCATTGCTGACAGCAGTATGGTCAAAAGGGATGTAATGCATATGCAATTTATAATATACTGTATTACTTAGTTGTAGAACTAAATATTATTATTATGAGAAACTTGAAATTTGGGTTAAAATTTTTTATTATTAACAGTATCAGCCCTCCTATAAGATTGCCTCTACCTACAAGAGAGCTCGTGACTATTATCAGTAGAATGTTAGAATATTAGCAATAGAATGTTTTAATCGAAAGGTTATAAGTTCCTCATAATACGATTACAATATAATCGCTAACAATAATTTAAATTGGTAATAATAAATGGTAAATAAATGATTTATTACCCATTATGAAATATTCTGTCATTTTTGGTAGACAGAAACAAAATTATTCATTTCTCAGAAGTTATTGGTGAAATTTTTGGGACAAAATTTGATTTGTTGATTATAATGAAATAAATCAGCTAAACTGTATGTCACTGAGTAGATGAGACATTTATGTTGAAGTTAAAATTGTGTAAAATGATTGTCATTTTTGGGGGAAATTAGCGCAAGTGAGATTTCAGCTTCTATTTATTCTCGTGTGAGAGTGCATTTAAGAGGTCAGTTTACAGATAATCAAAAGTGAACTTTGATTGGATGTTTGACGGACATTTTTTTGAATTGGTGTATTGGTTGTAGAGTTATTAGTACAACTATAACCAGAGATATTGAAAACTGCATACTGAAGTGATTACATAATAATTATTTTACTGCATCAGGTGATACCTATCATTGAGCTGTAGTGGCTATAATTAAGTAAATATTATTTTTTGGTGCAAATACGTCGCTGGTAAAGTGAAAAAGTGGAAAACATCTTGGTTGTAAGATCTTGAATTAAAAATTATGGTGTCATTTTTTGAGCTTGATGTTGAGTATTTTGAATAACTTGGATTTAAAGTGAAACGATCAAATCAATATATAATTTACCAATTAAAAGCTCTATTAACACCGATTCTAATGGTGTTGTCAGTTTGGAGCATCGATAATACTATAAGGATTTATTTGACATTTTATATGGGCTTGGTGGGGCTTAGCTAGAGTTGTACCCCCATTACACTTTTTAGCCAAAGTAAACTTCACAGGGCATAAATAGGGGAATTACAGTACATTCCATTGGTGATTCAGCAGCCTACACAGTCAAAAAAGCGTCTCTGTGATGAGACTGAGTTATAAATAAAATATTTCTCTGTCCCCTCTGAAGGCTATCATCAGCAAATTTTGCATATAGGCCATAGTTACTATGACATGACATGCTTGGTTTCTTCACAAGTTTTATATCAAATGGTTGCATCAGAATATTTTCTTGCAGCAGAGACATGTTGAAATTTCAAAAATCGGTGGAGAATACCCAAAAAAGCCTTGCAAGCTATGTACACTACAGGTTTTTGTTGAGTTGTCACGTATGAAGTTTTGTATTTGCAGAATCGCCTCTTTTCAAATTACATACATGCTAATTATTACAATCACATGTTCTTTTAATGAAGTTTTCGGCGGCATTGTTTGTGTTAAAAATGTATGTCTGCCAGTTTTAGTCCAAAACTTTGCAATAAACGTTTTTAATGCTAAACCCTAAAACCCAAGGAGAGTTTATAATCAGTTTGCTAGCGAGCATTGAAATGTAAGAGGCCCTTATTATAGTTTTTAGTCATGGGAATATCAAAATATCTCATCAGCAAAATTATTTTTATATTTGTAATTTAAAAGCAAAACAATCGACTAAAACTATTCGCGTTCAAAATGATGAGCATCTGTTCATTATGACACGCATGCAGTGTTTGTAAACAAATAGTTTTCATACTGGCATTTTTCAACTGCACGAATGGCTAGAACTCAAGCACACCATTTTTTGCTATTCCGTAACATTAGGAAATGCCGACATTTTTATAACCATATTTCTTGATGTAGCTGAAAACAAATGCTGACCTTGTAGACAAACCATTGAAATATTAGATTTTATCACAGTCGCCATTCATTCATTCCGGGTCTGTCAATGATAATTTTAAAAGTTGCTACAAAACTATAGGGCTGTCAAAGATTAAGAATTTTTAATCTTAATCTTATTCTTAATCTTTTCCATTAATCTTAAATTAATCTTATTTTTTAATCTTATGTACTCATGTGATATACATGCAATGATGGGGCAGTAAGTTCATCATCCATCTACCTGCATACTTGTAGAATGAGATTAGCAAACCTCAATTTGGATTTGTTGTCCAGGAACAAATAACAGATATAATATCACAATAGTGTAATATCACAATGATAAACAAATATGTATGTATGTATTTATGTATGTAACTGGGAACAAAACTTTTTTTGAATACAGAACTGAAAAGGAAGGAAACAAACTAAAACCAGTTGCTATTTAACGTTTTGATATTTACAGTACATGTGCAGGTAGGTACAAAGTGTAGGCACACATGACTGAAAGAAAATAAGATTGTCGGATACACAAGTTAACGAAAACTTGAATACCGAATGTGAACAAAGAATATACTTTTATCTTTGGCATATATTAATATAACATAAAAACTATTACTTTTTATTTTCACACAAAACTGCTACTTTCCAAAGACTCTCTGGGTGAAAAAGAGAAAACCCTTGGATATACCAGGATAAATAATAAAAAACATCACAATTCAACTTTGTTTAGGTATTTTTGATAACCTGATTAATTGATTGTGATTTATTTTGGCGGTGTGACTCAATAGTTTATAGATAAATTAATAGCTTTGATTAGAATAATAAGTAAAGAAAACCGTGGAATCTTTAACAAATAATTGTTTATTGTTGTTATTCAATATTATTGTTAGATAGATACTACACTAAAAAAAATGATATGCCCGGTAAGTTTCAATTTTTAAATAATAATTATAATATGTTATCAATTAATTGTATTGTTTGTGCTGAATAATAACAACAATAACAATAAAAACAACAGTTAAATGAAAAAAATTATAATTGTTTATTATTCGAACGAATAAAGACAGTAATATGAAATTTGTTTTCAAGTGTAAACCATATTACATCGTATTACATGTTATTATTATATAAGATGTTTTGTTAACTATTATTATTGGTCACTTTTACATATCTATTATAGTTTTTTTTATTATTATTACTTATTTATTACATTGCAGGTATTTTATAAGCATTTCTGAGCAGAAAACTTTCTATTGGATGGAGGATAATGAGATTTATCTTAGCAAAATGTGTACCAAAGTAATGATTACAATCTGGATCCTTGAAATAAAACAGATCCCAAAGCTAATCTAGTTTAGAATCATAACAACATTCAAGGTCTCTCCATTGCACTCCAATCGACAGAAAATAAGAGCCTGAGAACTAGTGATAGTTTACTCGTTTTGCAACAACACTCACCCACAAACGTCTTGATTCACATCAAGTTAAATTACTTGTTCAAAGTGACAAGATTGACATTTTCATGATTTTTCTTCAGGATAGCATGATTGAAATTTAGTGACAAGGGTAGGGTTATGTGACGAAACACTCAAAAAGGCTACTCCCTCTTCATGTAGACAAACTGATAGATGTGTTCAGCATAATAAACAGTATTATAGTGACGTAACTGGGGTTTCTTTTTATAAGGTTAACTGAGCCCTAAAAGGTTAATCTTTTTGATCTTAAAAATCAATTAATCTGGTTAATCTTTAAAATAACTCGATTAATTGACAGCCTTACAAAACTATAGTCCTTGAAGCTAGTTGCAGTTTAAATGGGAGCGGACAACTGACATCTTTATACGACATTTTCAAGTAGCTCTCTAAGTCTGTGAGCTAATAGAAAACTTCAACAATGTACACCTTTAGAATCAGTGTTAAAAAACTTATTTAATGATATTTCATACATTGATGTGATTGTATCACTCTAAGGCTTGTAGAGACAAACTGAGACTATTGATTGCTAATGCTAAACCGCAGAAGTTTAATGTTCTAATATATCTGTGGCTTACAATCATAAACTCGGACTGGCAATTGATATCTCGTGTCCAGTGGAAATAATTATTTTCTCAGCACAATGGGAAGTTATCGAAGATAATAATAGTATGTGGCCGTAAGTCAATACTTTATGTATGGAACAAACCATTCGTTTAGAACAGCATAAGTTCTTGTAAATTCTTATAGATTATTGAGCAATTCGTAAGAAGATAACTCTCAATTTGCAAAGCAAACAAGAAAGAATGAAAACAGCATCATTATAAACTATATATATTATCCATGATTTGGTAATAACCTCATAACTTTTTGAGGATGTAAAACGAGCCTGTTAAATTGAACTAGTTCGACTCTCTGTTATCATTTATTTAGTGATCAGTTTCATTCGTGACCCATAAACAATATAGATATATGCGGATGAACTATTTATTCAGTGATCTACTTTTTGTTGACCCTTGAGTCCCGAACAAAAAAATTGTTCATTGATTAATTTTATTGCCGACCTGCAGAGCTGTGGCCAAATCACCGTGATTTGCGTATTTAGTGGCTCAAATAAATGAAAAATTTTTATTTCATATGTTTGATACAAGTGGTGATCTGACTTGATTTGATTTGGTTACTTTCATCATTATTTGATTTGCCACTTTCCACAAGATTTGACCAAATAATTGCAAAAAATTTAGCAAATCATCAAAAAAAAACTGTGATGATGTTTTCGACTTTTCTTAATGCTTGTAATTGACCTGAGATTGCCATAATTCATGATATTAATCTGTAGAAAATAAATGAAAGCAGCGAAAAAAAAGAAGCTACCTGGTTGTTAGCCGATAGTAATCAAGGGTCAGTGAAAACTATGCTGCCTTTTCTGTTATGTATAAGTTTTCATCAGCAGAAGTCAAAGTATCAATTGACTACCTACTTATCTGACTTGAATGTGCTGAGCTGAGAGCGTTTATGGATGGCGACCAGGTTATTTACTTTTGTGTAGTGAATAATGCATTAGTTGATCATTTACTATAATGATAACTGTTCTAATACATGTGCAAACTAATGCTCAGTGTTTGCTATTATTTATCAATTATCTAGTATCGCTGGTACTATTAGCAATAGTCTAGCACAATGACAGTTTTTTGGCAATGAAAGAATTTTAGAAAGGTGTAGCCAATGGTGGTTGATTGTTTTGCCTACTGGCTGTACATTTTATCTATTGCATAGAACTGGCTAATTGATTTGGCTGATTTAAGCATTGGTTTGGCGTTAAAATGAATATAAATGTCGGCATACCAATGAAAAGTGTAAGAAGGAAAATGCAAGTTTGCTAAAGTAATCGAGTTGGAATATTGTTTTCTAGGGACCAGCTAACCACGCATTGTGACCTAAATTTGAATCAAATTTTTATTTCCAATAGCTTCAGTTATGATTTGAAAAATTTTGCTGCAACTGACGCTCCAAATATTTGATTTGATTTGGAACAACTCATGACTAGACTTGGTTTGATTTGAGTTTGTTACTCACCTATACAACTTTGATTTGATTTGAAGGAAAATTCAAGTGACTTGATTTAAGTCGTGAAAATTGTGATTTGGCACAGCTCTTCCGATCTGATTATTTTTATTGCAGTTTGTTTGGCGAACGTAGGTCACGTATACTTATATTACGCATTGTTTTTTGTGCAGCTATCCAACTTATTATGTCCACTCTGATCCCTAACATTTAACAAACACATTTTCTGTTATTTAATTTACCCTATCATCGCCTTTAGCTATGTCATTGTTGTAATTATTTGATAAATTTTTGTCTGTTTTCACAAGATAAATTGTATATTTATGAGATGGCCGACAAACATTTCTAACAAATGCTTAAGATATAATAATTATACTACTACAGTATTTATATCGTATATATTAGAAATAAATACATAATACTAGTAAGTATAGTAGCTATGCCCTTTTTCATGGATTCCGCTTGTCACTGTCATGTCCTGCAACTTTTACATTTTTTTCGCTCATTCAAAGGGGGGGGGGGGGGGAAAGTTGGGGGGACGGATCCCTTCTCAACTGCTGGGAGACTAATACAATGGGAAGCTGTCCCAGTATGGCATTTATTTTTCTCTCTTTAAAGTTTTTTTTCCGGTAGTCTGTGAACCCAAGTTATCAAAAAGTTGGTTATGCAACGATCTTAAACAAAACTATTTAACCAATTGAGACACATCCATTGTGTCCCTACAAAGTAGCAGTATGTACCCTCAGCACTTACTTACTATATATACTGTCACTATTTCCCATGAGCAACCTCAGTTCGATCTGATTAGAGTTTAATGCCAACCAGCAGCCGAACCTCAGATCCAGCTGATCACTACGACCTGAGAGCCAAATTATATGCACCTATATCATTATCATTGAGTGATGTCATTAATCACCCTTGAATGCTTTTGGTTTGTCAACAAAGGCCAACTCCTATGTCTTGTCAATACCATCTAAAACTGCTAATGGGTACATAATGTTTTACATACTCTTGCTTGTAAGCTTCATGCCAAGGTCACATTTCCGTCTAAGCCCCGCTCAATATGTGTAAACTAATACTTGTCATTCAAAAGTGGCTACCATCTACCACAATACTTGTGTTACATAGCACGACCATAATTGTTGTTAATAATAATTTGTTTTTGTTTTATAGGAAACAGCATATATTTACCATCAACCATATCATCTACAGTATTGGATCTTTCTTACTCCAAGATATAGTAGGTAGACATCAGATATAACTAGGGCTACTACCACAGAGGTATAGCAGGTAGACATCAGACATAACTAGGGCTACTACCACAGAGATATAGTAGGTAGACATCAGATATAACTAGGGCTACTACCACAGAGATATAGTAGGTAGACATCAGACATAACTAGGGCTACTACCACAGAGATATAGTAGGTAGGCATCAGATATAACTAGGGCTACTACCACAGAGGTATAGCAGGTAGACATCAGACATAACTAGGGCTACTACCACAGAGATATAGTAGGTAGGCATCAGACATAACTAGGGCTACTTCCACAGAGATATAGTAGGTAGACATCAGACATAACTAGGGCTACTACCACAGAGATATAGTAGGAAGGCATCAGATATAACTAGGGCTACTACCACAGAGGTATAGCAGGTAGACATCAGACATAACTAGGGCTACTACCACAGAGATATAGTAGGTAGGCATCAGACATAACTAGGGCTACTTCCACAGAGATATAGTAGGTAGGTATCAGATATAACTAGGGCTACTACCACAGAGGTATAGTAGGTAGACATCAGATATAACTAGGGCTACTACCACAGAGATATAGTAGGTAGACATCAGACATAACTAGGGCTACTACCACAGAGATATAGTAGGTAGGCATCAGATATAACTAGGGCTACTACCACAGAGGTATAGCAGGTAGGCATCAGACATAACTAGGGCTACTACCACAGAGATATAGTATGTAGGTATCAGACATAACTAGGGCTACTACCACAGAGATATAGTAGGTAGACATCAGATATAACTAGGGCTACTACCACAGAGATATAGTAGGTAGACATCAGACATAACTAGGGCTACTACCACTGAGTTATAGTAGGTAGGCATCAGATATAACTAGGGCTACTACCACAGAGATATAGTAGGTAGGCATCAGACATAACTAGGGCTACTACCACTGAGTTATAGCAGGTAGGCATCAGACATAACTAGGGCTACTACCTCAGAGGTATAGTAGGTAGGTATCAGACATAACTAGGGCTACTACCACAGAGTTATAGTAGGTAGGTATCAGACATAACTAGGGCTACTACCACTGAGATATAGTAGGTAGGCAGCAGACATAACTAGGGCTACTACCACAGAGATATAGTAGGTAGACATCAGACATAACTAGGGCTACTACCACAGAGATATAGCAGGTAGACATCACACATAACTAGGGCTACTACCACTGAGATATAGCGGGTAGACATCAGACATAACGAGGGCTACTACCACAGAGATATAGTAGGTAGGTATCAGATATAACTAGGGCTACTACCACAGAGATATAGCAGGTAGACATCAGACATAACGAGGGCTACTACCACAGAGGTATAGTAGGTAGGCATCAGACATAACTAGGGCTACTACCACTGAGGTATAGTAGGTAGGCATCAGATATAACTAGGGCTACTACCACTGAGATATAGTAGGTAGACATCAGGTATAACTAGGGCTACTATCACAGAGTTATAGTGGGTAGACATCAGACATAACTAGGGCTACTACCACAGAGATATAGTAGGTAGACATCAGATATAACTAGGGCTACTACCACAGAGATATAGTAGGTAGATATCAGATATAACTAGGGCTACTACCACAGAGATATAGTAGGTAGACATCAGACATAACTAGGGCTACTACCACAGAGATATAGTAGGTAGACATCAGACATAACTAGGGCTACTACCACAGAGATATAGTAGGTAGGCATCAGATATAACTAGGGCTACTACCACAGAGTTATAGCAGGTAGACATCAGACATAACTAGGGCTACTCCCACTGAGATATAGTAGGTAGGTATCAGATATAACTAGGGCTACTACCACAGAGATATAGTAGGTAGGTATCAGACATAACTAGGGCTACTACCACAGAGATATAGTAGGTAGACATCAGACATAACTAGGGCTACTACCACAGAGGTATAGTAGGTAGGTATCAGACATAACTAGGGCTACTACCACAGAGATATAGTACGTAGGTATCAGATATAACTAGGGCTACTACCACAGAGATATAGTAGGTAGGCATCAGACATAACTAGGGCTACTACCACAGAGATATAGTAGGTAGACATCAGATATAACTAGGGCTACTACCACAGAGATATAGTAGGTAGACATCAGATATAACTAGGGCTACTACCACAGAGATATAGTAGGTAGGTATCAGACATAACTAGGGCTACTACCACAGAGATATAGTAGGTATGTATCAGACATAACTAGGGCTACTACCACAGAGGTATAGTAGGTAGACATCAGATATAACTAGGGCTACTACCACAGAGATATAGTAGGTAGGTATCAGATATAACTAGGGCTACTACCACAGAGATATAGTAGGTAGACATCAGACATAACTAGGGCTACTACCACAGAGATATGGTAGGTAGGTATCAGACATAACTAGGGCTACTACCACTGAGTTATAGTAGGTGGACATCAGACATAACTAGGGCTACTACCACAGAGATATAATAGGTAGACATCAGATATAACTAGGGCTACTACCACAGAGATATAGTAGGTAGGTATCAGACATAACTAGGGCTACTACCACAGAGATATAGTAGGTAGGTATCAGACATAACTAGGGCTACTACCACAGAGATATAGTAGGTAGGTATCAGACATAACTAGGGCTACTACCACTGAGTTATAGTAGGTAGACATCAGATATAACTAGGGCTACTACCACAGAGATATAGTAGGTAGGTATCAGATATAACTAGGGCTACTACCACAGAGATATAGTAGGTATGTATCAGACATAACTAGGGCTACTACCACAGAGATATAGTAGGTAGGTATCAGACATAACTAGGGCTACTACCACAGAGATATAGTAGGTAGGTATCAGATATAACTAGGGCTACTACCACAGAGATATAGTAGGCAGACATTAGACATTTAGATGCAGACTTTTGTGTAGTTGTAGAAAACCTGCTGACAGATGCAGCCTTAGATCGTGTCTCCTGCTCCTCCTATATTTGTTATAAGAAAAAGTAATCAAGTGACTTCTGTATAAACAGTTCCTTTATCTCTTGTAGAAATGTGTTGTCTCCCCTTACATAGATATTTTGTTGGCTCTGTGGAAATGGCAAACATTCAGAGAGTAAACAGAGCAATAATAACCATGATGTGCCAGACAACAGCAGTGGAGAGATTGTATGGATGAGCTTACTTCTGTCTCTGTATGTATTACTACTGCTGTTTTGTCTCATCTCTGTGTATTATTGTGTATGTGTAATACTGTGTCTATGCGAGACTGTGTTTATGTAATACCTGTGCCTATGTAATACTGTGTCTATGTAATATTGTGTTTATGTTCTAAGTCTATGTACTACCCGCGTATTACTGTACCTATGCATTACTGTACCTATGTATTACTGTACCTATGTATTACTGTACCTATGTATTACTGTACCTGTGTATTACTGTACCTGTTTATTACTGTACCTGTGTATTACTGTACCTATGTATTACTGCACCTGTGTATTACTGTACCTATGTATTACTGTACCTTTGTATTACTGTACCTGTGTATTACTGTACCTGTGTATTACTGTACCCGTGTATTACTGTACCTATGTATTACTGTACCTGTGTATTACTGTACCTATGTATTACTGTACCTATGTATTACTGTACCTATGTATTACTGTACCTGTATATTACTGTACCTGTGTATTACTGTACCTGTGTATTACTGTACCTGTGTATTACTGTACCTGTGTATTACTGTACCTGTGTATTACTGTACCTATGTATTACTGTACCTATGTATTACTGTACCCATGTATTACTGTACCTGTGTATTACTGTACCTGTGTATTACTGTACCTATGTATTACTGTACCTGTCTATTACTGTACCCGTGTATTACTGTACCTATGTATTACTGTACCTGTGTATTACTGTACCTGTGTATTACTGTACCTATGTATAACTGTACCTATGTATTACTGTACCTATGTATTACTGTACCTGTGTATTACTGTACCTGTGTATTACTGTACCTATGTATAACTGTACCTATGTATTACTGTACCTATGTATTACTGTACCTGTGTATTACTGTACCCGTGTATTACTGTACCTGTATATTACTGTACCCGTGTATTACTGTACCTATGTATTACTGTACCTGTGTACTATTGCACCTGTGTATTACTGTACCTATGTATTACTGTACCTATGTATTACTGTACCCGTGTATTACTGTACCTATGTATTACTGTACCTTTGTATTACTGTACCTGTGTATTACTGTACCTATGTATTACTGTACCTGTGTATTACTGTACCTGTGTATTACTGTACCTGTGTATTACTGTACCTATGTATTACTGTACCTATGTATTACTGTACCTATGTATTACTGTACCCGTGTATTACTGTACCTGTGTATTACTGTACCTATGTATTACTGTACCCGTGTATTACTGTACCTGTGTATTACTGTACCCGTGTATTACTGTACCTATGTATTACTGTACCTATGTATTACTGTACCTGTGTATTACTGTACCTGTGTATTACTGTACCTGTGTATTACTGTACCTGTGTATTACTGTACCTGTGTATTACTGTACCTGTGTATTACTGTACATGTGTATTACTGTACCCGTGTATTACTGTACCTATGTATTACTGTACCTGTGTATTACTGTACCTGTGTATTACTGTACCTGTGTATTACTGTACCTGTGTATTACTGTACCTGTGTATTACTGTACCTATGTATTACTGTACCTATGTATTACTGTACCTGTGTATTACTGTACCTATGTATTACTGTACCTGTGTACTATTGCACCTGTGTATTACTGTACCCGTGTATTACTGTACCTATGTATTACTGTACCTATGTATTACTGTACCTGTGTATTACTGTACCTATGTATTACTGTACCTTTGTATTACTGTACCTGTGTATTACTGTACCTGTGTATTACTTTACCTATGTATTACTGTACCCGTGTATTACTGTACCTATGTATTACTGTACCTGTGTATTACTGTACCTGTATATTACTGTACCTATGTATTACTGTACCTGTGTATTACTGTGTATCACTTGACAACTTACCAGTCAGCACAAACAACTGTTGTTGTTGTATTTCAGGCTGTTTCCCAGCTCAGTACATACATCAGCTGTCAGCTATCTCATTTGATCTAATGCTCTAATCAGTGTATCTACATTCACTACAGGTTCACTTTGGTGATACAACATCACACTGTACATGTAGTGTGAGTACTTACATATATATTGTTGTTATATTAACTGACTCATTTATACTTGGGTTATACCAGCTCTAACATCTCCATGTTGAAGTCGTTACCCCATTTATTATGGCTAGATTTGTACATAATATGAATCATAGAATAATGCCCAAAATCTGCGGCATTACCAGTAGCCACTTTTTCCCATAGAGTCACAGTTAGAGGGGTAGGTCAACAAACGGCATAAATAGTAGCATTTTCGTATCAAGAACGCCCATGCCCTGAATAAAATTTGTACGGAAAAGCGCTTCCAAATGCAATTTTCACGTTTGTTCCTGGCATAATTTCTATGCATGAACGTTCAAAGTCAAAAGCTTCTTTTGTGCGGAGTTTTCTTCTTCTTTTTCCTTAGTGTCGCAGTGAATAGTAAAAGACGCATGCTGTTCAGGTGACAATAAATGTATTCGTGGGCTGAATCGATAAACAACTGCTAATACTTATATTTGGTATCCACATCGCTGGGCGGCGAACTCATCGATCCAGGCATTTACATTTTATCATATAATAATAAGAAATAATATCCTGCGATCCGTTTCATATGACGAACCATAGACCTATAAACCCCCTTTATATATATGTACAAAGGGGGGTTATAGGTCTATGTGGTAAACATATACAGTTCCAGCATGCATTGTAGCGAGCATAATTATTTTCACATGCGTATGCAATTCACCAGCGACGGTTATCTTGTCGTTGATTCCCTACTGGTAATATTAGAATGATGCATCGGCAAGTAGGAGATAGTGATTGCGAGTCAAAGAATAAACAGCTTTAAGCTTGTACGGTTGACTACGTCTATTTGGAGGCAATTCATTCTTCAATAACTATAACAGTACTTATTTTTATTGTTAACAAAATAGCTCTGCTTTTTATCGTTATGGTCAATCCAGTATATTGTTATTGTACATGACAATCATAATAATTAATTATAATAAACAAAGTATATAATTTATATTAATAATAAATAATGTTAATATAATTAATAATACAGAGAATGAGCTGCTTTGAAACAAACGTCACCCACGAGGCTATATATTAATTTTATGTTATGATTTGGTAATGATCGCGACCTAGGAGTATGCCTCGCAACTTCCTATTTCTTTGCTCGTGGGGATGGTACATTGTGATCCACTGAAAACATTTCTACCGACCCATTCGCATTAAATAAATTGCAGAAAATACTATTCATTAAGTTTGTTGTACGGATCGATCCAGCCCACAAATACACCTATTTGTTTTGTTAATATAAAAAGACCAAAGGTAAGTAATAATTTTGGTAATTATTGCTAACTACTGTGTATTTTACAATTTGTCATTTCGTAACAAATTTTATTATCTATTGTCGTTATTTGGCTATTAACACTTGAAAAGTTCTGTTTTCTTACTAACAAAAGTATAATAAAACAATTAGTTATACAACAGTAACAACTTATAATAATATTAATAATGACATAATTTGAATAACAGTAATATTAATAATTACGATTATCCTGCCTCATCATGATATTATAATTATTTATTATAATTTTATTATAATTCACCATCCTTAATAAATATGTCCAAAAATAGTTTCAACACACTTCATGACTTATTGCTATTAATTATTATTATTGTTCTTGTTAGAGATGGAACTTGAGGCCTCATCACTCTTGTATTGTCATTGTAGTTAACGTAAAAGGGCTCATTATTTGCAAAAGCTATTTATTGTAGCGGAACTGTACACATTCAGATCATTGATGGATAAATAAATATATTGAATTGTCTTCTCTTACAACAGTTATATGTTGTACAGGCTACAAAATAAAAAAGTGATGATAATAAAATAGTATTTATTATTATTATCATGATAAAACAAAGCATGAACGTTCTTGATCCAAAAATGCCTAGTGTTTCCAGTTGTACAGGTTGGCGTTGGAGTATATAAGGTGCTTTCGGCTATCGTTTCATAAAAAACTGCTAATTTTCATGCATTCTCTAAGGTGGACACATGCAATTCTGGCAAAACATGTGGCCGCCCAGATAAATAAATATGTTGATTTGTCTTCTCTTACAACAGTTTTCATTTGTACAGGCTACAAAATGAAAAATTGATAATAATAATAATAATAACGTGTTATTTATTATTATTATCACGATAAATAGGTATTTCTACTAAAAAAGTAGAAACAAATAACTGTTTCATCACTAATATATCGATACTGTGACTCAAAGATATTCTACATAACTTATTATAATTATTATGACCTTTTATAAACAATCTTTGCTTGCCTGATGACGACTCGTTGTTTTTATTGCTCTATCCAAAATGGAGATATTGATTCCTGAAGAAGTGCAGAAAAGACAACTCCTAATTTTCAAACCAGCGTAGTTTTTCGCTAACTTTTTGACACAAACTTTATCGCGAAATTCCAACAGGAGATAATGAGATATTTTGTAATCGTGTTACCTTAGCCAAAAATGCTTATTATACATTATATATTATGAATTATTATTATCTTGATAATATTAAATAAATAATTTTTATAATAATAGAATGATTGCTGTTAAATCTTTCTGGTTTTGTAAAATCCGAATGACTTTTTAAAATTACTTTTACATCCTGGTGACGCCCATGACCACACATCCTGGTGACACCCATGACCACATATCCTGGTGACACCCACGACCACATATCCTGGTGACCCATGACCACATATCCTGGTGACGCCCATGACCACACATCCTGGTGACACCCATGACCACATATACTGGTGACACCCATGACCACATATACTGGTGACACCCATGACCACATATCCTGGTGACACCCACGACCACATATCCTGGTGACCCATGACCACATATCCTGGTGACACCAATGACCACATAAAAACTCCCCTTCTTAAAACTTGTAAATCCGTCACTGGTTACACAACATAATATAGCTAACCGTGCCATTCATGTTCTATTTATTCATTATTGATATTTTATTATTAGTATTTCTATAATTATTATTTATTTTTGGTTATTTAATGCGAACGTTTGCCATTGCCACTTAATTTATAAACACTAATTTTGTCAGATCGTAGCAGCAATTGTTGGCAAGTAGATGGAAACCTCATCAACGATTGTCTATCACCTAGTATTAATCTATCCATCTACCATGTGGTTGACATCACTGAAAACACTAGAAAACACTTGTTTATGTTATCTACCTGGTAGTGATGCGTTAATGTACCTCTCTGTCACACGATGATAATTGGATTTCACTCACTAAATCCTATGTTGAGTAGACATCTCAAACACAGCAATTATAATACTTGAATAAACTATGTGTTAGTCCATTGTACAGTGCAGGAATATCTTACCCAAGATGCCTAGCATGAGACTTGTAATGCTCCCAATCACCCCCTTGGTTCTACTCATATTCAGTTCCACCCTTACATATCAGTTCTCTACTGTGTGTGGGGTACCAATGTACAAGTGTATGCTCGTGTCTGTACATGTTTGTTTGTGAACAGTCCATATGCTGTCTCCATTGTTTTAGAGAAGTTATCTTCTTCTTTTGGTAATGGACCATTATCACTAGACCTTGGGAGTGGATGCAGTTTTTGAATTCAATTGGTGTCCATTAAGCCCAGCAAAGATTTGATTTTTTAAAATTTGATTTTAAAATTTCCAATTATTTTGACAGGATCCTGGCCAAGGTGTTTTCAAGAAATGCTGCAAAAGAGAAGACAACTCTCACCTTGAAGATTCTATCTCTGTAAGCTAACTGTACCACATAGTGGAGGCCTATAACATTACTGGAAAGGTTTTCAAGTGACAGGAGGGGGAGAGGGGGTACTTTGGGACAGTTTGATGGGATTGAGGGGTGAAGTGGGGAGGGGGGTACTCAGGTGGTGGGCAGGGGGGTACTCAGGTGGTGGGCAGGGGGGTACTCAGGTGGTGGGCAGGGGGTACTCAGATGGTGGGCAGGGGGTACTCATGTGGTGGGCAGGGGGTACTCAGGTTGTGGGCAGGGGGTACTCAGGTTGTGGGCGGGGGTCTTCAGATGGTGGACAGGGGTACTCAGGTGGTGGGCAGGGGGTACTCAGGTGGTGGGCAGGGGGTACTCAGATGGTGGGCAGGGGGTACTCAGGTGGTGGGCAGGGGGTACTCAGGTTGTGGGCGGGGGTACTCAGATGGTGGACAGGGGTACTCAGGTGGTGAGCAGGGGGTACTCAGGTGGTGGGCAGGGGGAACTCAGGTGTTGGGCAGGAGGTACTCAGGTGGTGATCAGGGGGTACTCAAGTGGTGGGCAGGGGGTACGCAGGTGGTGGTCAGGGGGTAAGGTGGTGGAAGGGGGTACTCAGGTGGTGGGCAGGGGGTACTCAGGTGTTGGGAAGGGGGTACTCAGGTGGTGGGCAGAGAGAACTCAGGTGGTGGACAGGGGGTACTCAAGTGGTGGGCAGGGGTAAGGTAATGGGCAGGGTGTACTCAGATGGTTGGCAGGGAGTACTTAGGTGGTGGTCAGGGGGTACTCAGGTGGTGGGCAGGGGGTACTCAGGTGGTGGGCAGGGGGTACTCACGTGGTGGACAGGAGGTACTCAAGTGGTGGGCAGGGGGTAAGGTAATGGGCAGGGTGCACTCAGATGGTTGGCAGGGAGTACTTAGGTGGTGGTCAGGGGGTACTCAGGTGGTGGGCAGGGGGTACTCAGGTGGTGGGCAGGGGGTACTCACTCAGGTGGTTGGCAGGGGGTACTCAGGTAGTGGGCAGGAGGTACTCAGGTGGTGGGCAGGGGGTACTCAGGTGATGGGCAGGGAGTACTCAGGTGGTGGGCAGGGGGTACTCAGGTGGTGGACAGGGGGTACTCAGGTGGTGTGCAGGGGGTACTCAGGTGGTGGGCAGGGGTACTAATGCACACAGTTTTATACACCCATCAAGGTGGCACCAGTTGATATGTCCAATACAGGGGGCAAAGATCTCTCAAAGTGGCTGCAGCACTTGGTGAGGGTAGATGAGGTTCTGTACAATCTATTTACGTAAGATACTTGGTAACTAGCTGTCTGTGGACAATAAAACACTTGATTAAGAAAGGATATGTATTGTAGCAGAGGAAATCTTCTGTTATGGTCTGGCCACACATGACTCTTGTTTGGTTCTGGCGACACAAACAGCTCAACACGGCGTCTGAACTGAACCCAGGAAAGGCTTTCTACTGGCCACACTGACCGACAGCGGCAACTGACAATCGTGACTTTTCCAACCTTGGTGCAACCGATCCTACAAAAACAGGTAATAATAAAACTAATAATTCGCAATAATTTTATTATAAATATAATTATAGCGATAAGTAAATTTTAATGATTATTTTTAACAACAACAATCTATTATTATTACTTATTTATTATTTACTCCTGAGTAATAAATTCTTATGGCTAATAATAATTATTTTAATTTGCTTGTTATTATATTTATCACAGCAATAACCGTATTGTAGCAGAGATGATCTTCTGTTATTGTTGATAGTATGGCTTTTGTTCTGGTCAGTTTTATTATTATTCTTTCTTTCGCAAAGTTAAGCCCTCTGTGACCCAAGATCCGCTAATAAGAACTTTGTAAAAATTAGTTGGTTACGTACTGGCACGTCTGATCTTTTAATAAATATTTTTTTCAAAGTTGTGATAGTTACAGCGTCACAGCTATTCAAATGCCTTTTTTTGCTCAATAAATGCTGAATAACTCTGCCAATAATTCTAAGAAGTAGATGATTTTTATATGAGGGTATGCGACTTTAGTGAATGTAGGCAAGCATCAAAACTTTTCATTGGCTAAGTCACAAGGTTTTCAAGAAAAGGCAATTCTCAGGTATTTTGAACTTTTAAACTGGAAAGAAATTCCGCATTACTTGTTGTAATTCAAAGTAAAACTGGTGGATTTTCTCACAAGGGGAGCCTATCAGGTCATAGAGTCATGACACAACGACCTTGAAGGCTACAATAGCGGATTTTGCTAACAAATTGACAAACGAATTTAGTGTGCACATGCTCATGCTGGCGAGAGCTCATTGTTTAACGCGTTTCATCAACGGTGGAGCTGTTGACTGTCAACAATCCCAGATGGTATTTGTTCAAAATCTCTGCTCTGTGATTGGGCAATAAATTAAACAACGAGTCAAACATTGATATTTTTATTTTTATCAATGCAACAACAGGCTCGCCATCTATTGGCTACTGGTTATTTATGTCCACTATAGTGTGGGAGGTTGGATGTTTGACAAGGAATGGCAGTGAACAATGCTTCGTTCACAAACACGCTAGTGTGTCCGGACTTTAAGCGAGCTGCAGTTGGATCAAGGAGATTGCGACCTGAGCCGTGTCATGGCACAAGGTCGAGTCCATTCAAATGGACGGAAGCATTTGGCAGCTTGCTTGGAAAACTGCCAAGTTTACTAGCTCCATTACAGACTATTCATGGAGTTGCCTTCTCCTAACAAACACGTTAAGCTTCATAACTTATGAACCATTTTTCAGAAATGTATCAGCTTCTCAAACGTGTGTGTTTGCATGGCTTACAGAAAAGCATCCTACATATAATGATTTTACAGAACAACAATTTTATTTATTAAAACTAAAAACATGCCAGTATAATTTGTTTTTGTGTTTTCTGTCGCCACTCTCATAAAAGTTTTTGAGTCAGTCACATTCACTAACATTCTGCATAGAAAAAACATTGACAGTTGTATTACAAAAGCAGACCTGCTGTGTTTTTGTTTATTGTATTTAAGCCATACAGAGAGGACGATTCCTAAAAATTACATGTATATCACCAAGATGCACAGATTGTCACACAATAATGTTATGATATATTAATATACACTCAGTTACCACGTGCAAGTTATAAGCACATTTTCGGCCAATCCACTTATGGAAATGGTTGTCACTTCGCAAAGCTCAGCACATTCCCACTTCGAGTCCCGCCTGCAAAGTCTGGCCGACCTAAAAACTGGCCTAAAACTGGCCTATAAACTCTAAAATGCGACGTCTTTTTTGTTGCCAAATCCGATAAAACGTGTTATGTAATTGATGTCTCAAAATATCACTTAGAAATTTCTGCCGATTATTGTCATTGAATATCAACAAGCCAACTCCATGTTGTGAACTCAGTTAAACTTAAGGCTGGCTGGATAATTTACAGTTTTTTCTTGTAAAGCTAGCAGTGATTGATAATTGTGTAAACCTTTTTAAATATTTTTTTTCTTCAATAGTAAATATCAATTTTTTTAGTATTCAAAGCAACATTCTTATTTACATAGAGCAAAACAATATGGTTACAATAAAATGGGACCAGCGTTTGTCAATAAATAATAATTATTTATTTTTCTGTCCTGTCATTTACTAACCTGCCTGGAGTATAATTATTAAATGGACTAACTAGCACTTATTAACTAACGGAAACTATCCGAGCTTGAAAAGATCATTTGAGCATGCCTGAGTGCGCAATGGGGCCCTGGCGAGTAGTTTCACTTTAGCGATGCAACTGGAAGTAGCTCGGTCAATCATCGAACTTATCATTAGAAATCGCAACTTGATTTATTCACTTGAGAAAAATTAATTAATTATTATGCTCATAATACTACTTAGTGTCGCCATAGTTTTTTATTTCGAGTTTGGTTAGGTTTGCCGATGTAGTAAATGAAGGTGCGCATTGTAGCCTGGTTACACACTTGGCACGCACACAATTGTTCTATATGTACGGTGAAGCATCATTATTGCACACTACGTCTGTATCTATCCAAAGTTCATGAATCGTTAATCGCGCATTCCATAAATCTAAATAAAAATATAGACTTTGCTTAACGTTAATAGTATTTAAGCATCGTAATATCGTAGAAATAAAACTTCTTGTATCTTCACCCTATAAACCTGCTAGGATCCCATTCTATAATATGCTTATGGTAGAGTGCTTATTTCTCACTGCGCATCACGCTTCACCGCCCGTAATACGCACATGGTAATAGTAAGTCATTCTGTGTATAAAAGTCTTGTTGAGAGGGCAACTCCTAAAATAAGTCAGTTTTTGTCTTCCATCCGGGACTTTAGTCTTATCAATCCAATTTGATACTTTCATGATCGCTCAAGCATTAAGCCACTTTCTTGGAAAGCTGCCAAGTTTATTTGTGCCATTTGAATTTACTAAGAGCTGCGTTTTCATTCATCTACTGAGAGGATAACTCCCCCACAGACACATTTTGCTCTACAAATTTTAAACCGTTTGTCAAATTTAGATTATTTTTTTCGTCAATTTGCATATCTGTATGGCTTCATTTTCTTTACATAAAAACTAATTTTATCTATTCTGTTATTGTGGTTTATATCACCATTTATATTTACCCAAGCTGATCAAGTTGAACAATTTACAACGCATTTCCGTTAGAATTTTTTGTCAACAATGAGCATCCACCCTCTTTGCATCCACCTCAAACTCTGAATCAGTTTTTATGTTATAAAGTTTGAACAGTGAATTCAGTCCAGTGAATTAATATTACATGGCTCATAGAACAGTGGTAATTGATAATTTCTACATTATTGAGTATGATTATAATAATTAAAATTATGAACAAGTGAAACACCAGTAAAATAAAATTAATTATATCATTTATTATTATAAATGATGAATCACAATATCTGGAAGATTTAATAATAAACAGAACCAACAAAAATATTGAAGGGAATGTTTTCATGGTGAAAAAAAACAGCCATACATCACATTGTAACTGTTCTTCAATTATTGTTGTTATTGTGACGATTGTATCAGGGAAATAAATAATCTGTTGTCGAAACTGAAAGAGGCAAAAACCCACACTTTGTGCGGTATGATTGGCTAGTTCAGTCACAGCTCACCGATGCGCTCGAGTACATCGTCACGCTACATCGGCCTGTGTAGCCACCTGCACATTGTTACTATCCATTGTATAGGCACATCGGTATCAAAACATCGGTGTAGTGTAGCCAAGCCTTAACATGTTTAGATAGCATCACTGATTAGATAAGACTGCATTGCCAGCTGCGGCTGAATAATATAACTTTTGTCATGTATGGGATGTAGCAGTATATGATGGTTTATGGGAGCTGCCATGATTAATGACCCTGGAGGGTCATTGGCCGTGACTGTATTAATTAATTCTATGGAATTTCCGCTCCAAATTTTCAAAGGGTCTTTTCAACGATCATAAATGTATGTATTATTGTTGGGCGTGTTACAAAAGTCATAATATCGTGTTATTATTACGATAAGTGGCCTAAGTGATCATGATTAATTTGTGAGTTGCTATGTAGTCTATGTTAGCGCATATTTCTGCTCCAAAAGTTTCAATCCAATATGGGCGCCATGGATGACCCTTTCCATCCACCGTATTGGCTAAATTTGGCTACACCTCCTCTAGGTTTGTGGCAATCCTTTTAAGCCGTATTTACACTAGATTGACTGTCTCCATCTCAATTGATGGTCGCACAAGCAGTTGTGAGTTCTCTTTACACTGTTGCTGTTTTTGAGTTAGCAACTTTGGAGTTGCCCAACCATCATAGCTAATATAGTAGTTTAATGCGTTCCTGCTCACGTAGTTGGATTGATGTCTGGTGATTTAACTATAAACAGTTTTCTACCAAGTAGTAGTTCTCTATGCATCCAATGGGTTTTTATTTACCTATAATATGAAATTTTGACTTACCTACATAACATATAATAATAATAATTATTAAAATTAAATAATAATTTTAAGACAATCCGATGATTTTTTCATGTTTGCATCCAAAATAATAATATAATGACTCCAAATATGAATTAATTTTTATTATTAAGCATGTGGAGCTTGATTTATTTGGTAGAAAGAGTAATAATACACAAATATCAACAATGCTGGTTATAATTAATTATTTAATAATAACCTTACCACTTATAACAATCATTGTTTACGTTATATCCAGGTTAGAATAAACTAAATATTGGAGCCGCTATATAGAGCCAAATAATTGGTTTAACTGTGTCACATGACTATACAATCGCTGCAAATTTACGCTCGAACCGACACTGCTGGGTTGCTGCGTCTCAGTCTGCGACAATCCTGTGTCACCGCCAAAAGTTGGGCAGATTTTCTGTCACAAAAAGCATCGATGAACTTCTAAGGAAAGTCACCTGGTGTAAGCGAGGCCTTATATTTTATCCATAAATAGCATTGACTCGGTAAGATTCATGTGCTTGTATTGGTGTTTGATAGATAGCCTTAGATTTTTGTTACATTGCAAGATTTAATACATTTCATTAACAAAAAACTGACGTGTTGAAGTTACTCAGACATCGCAATGAGCATATTTCAATTATTTTGTCAGCTACAAGAGGAGACAACTCTCTGATTATATGATTTAAAAAGCGTGCGATCTACGGGAGAACTCTTCCTGCAAATTTTATATTATATATTTGCTATGTAGGTTTGGTGCATTGCATACTTACATAGGTATAGTACATTTCCATATAATGATAAGTTAGTGATAGGTATAATGGTCAGTTTAAAGGTTGCTATGGAAACACCATTGTTACCATGTATGTCCTTATCAGGGTGCTTTCGGATACCCTGTGTGTAGGGTAGTATTGAACCGTTGTGGAGGGCTCATTGATGAATGTTGTTTAACGGAAGTTATTTGCGCTTTAAACCGCAGACATATTTGTCTCCAGCAACGTCTGTGAAAACTTTATAGCTCAAGCGAACCACTTCAGTTTTTTTGCTAACAGAAATTTATTACGATGATGTCATCGTTTGCTATATTATTTATATATGCTAGAATGCATTGTCACAATCTCAAATAGGAAGAATACAGTGATAATAAGTGGACTCGTTAAGATAGTTGATTAGGTGGAGACAATTCTATGTCCTCAATGACGCTACCTACCTGGCTTGGCACTTCCATCGTTGAGCCCAAACTGCCCATAGCTGCCATGTTTTTTGATACTCAATGAGAGGGTTTCCTTTAATCCCATCGTTAGTCCTAAGCATAGGGTATCCAAAAGCACTCTACGCGTAGGTTGCGTTTCAGTCACCAGCAGCATTGGTGATTGGAAAGATATCTCTAAAGCTATGTTCGCACTATGCAATTCTCGTACGAGTGGGCGGAGCCTAAAATCAGCTCGCAAGTTTCAGATTTTACAATCCCCGACAGATTTTTCTTTCTTCTGGCGGTGATCGAGCTCTGTACGATTGATCAGCCAATCACCATCCGCATCACAGCTTTTCAATTTATTACTTCTCAAAAAACTTGCTGCTGCTTAATAATTATTATATAATCAATTTAGAATATTTTTAAAATATTTCGCTGATCAATTGCAAGCCTTGTTTATAAGTGAAATATAAAAATGGGTATACTAATTATTACCCATATAATCAAAACAATTACAAGCTTCGTGATTATAATAAAGAACTGTATTGAAAAAAGTTATTATCATTTATTTATTATTATAACTAGTTATACTTACAATTATTTATTATTATTCACAATCTATTTCTTATTGGTGAGTGGAAAACTACGAAAATATGTTGAAATCTCTTGTAATATATGATAATAAGTTATATTATATTATTATTAATAATAATTTGATGTTACGTATTTATCAATAAAATGTGGTGTGTTGACAACTGTCAAGGCCATATGATATCGGGCACAAAAATCGCAAATGTAAACTCTTGAAAATTATCGGGAGAGTAACTTCCGATTTCTCCCGTTAATTGCATTGCCGAGAATCGTATAGTGTGAACGTAGCCTAAAACTTTATCGACTGCGGACAGCTGATGTCAATGTATCCAGGCATGTCTAGTCCACAAGAAGTTGAATATATCCATTAGTTAGTAGCATTGTGACATCAGCTTGTGTTGACATCTCATCAATAATTACCTTTTGTTTGTTTTTTGTCTCACAGTTACTCATGGCACAATACAATTGTATTAAAGTAGAATGATTGATGGCCCCTGATAACTACTTGCTGCACTCACTACCAACTGTACTCACTACCAACTGCACTTACTACCAACTGCACTCGCTACCAACTGTACTCACTACCAACTGTACTCACTACCAACTGCACTCACTACCAACTGCACTCACTGCCAACTGTACTCACTGCCAACTGTACTCACTGCCAACTGCACTCACTACCAACTGTACTCACTGCCAACTGCACTCACTACCAACTGCACTCACTACCAACTGCACTCACTACCAACTGTACTCACTACCAACTGCAATCATTACCAACTGCACTCACTACCAACTATACTCACTACCAACTACACTCACTACCAACTGTACTTACTACCAACTGTACTCACTACCAACTGCACTCACTACCAACTGCACTTACTACCAACTGCACTCACTACCAACTGCACTCACTACTAACTGCACTCACTACCAACTGTACTCACTACCAACTGCACTCTCAGTTATACCAAAAGTACAATATATATGCTTATGCATTGAATTCTCACTCCCAACCAATCAAGCCATGACGTTGCTATAAAGTACAAAATAGTCCCTTTCTATTTGTGTAATAATTTATCTACCTATCCACAAGCTCAATGTTTCTGTTTGTTTCCAAGCAACATGGATAACCAGCTTTTAGAGTTATCTTCTCACTCTCGGGAGAGCACTACTCCTAAATGGCTCTAGCCTATATTTGGGTGGTATTTATTTACACATGCTGGGGACTATCTGCTTTCTAGCAAGCACTCCTACTGTAAAGGGGAGAAAAGCAGGTCATAGGGCAGAACGCTGGTGGAGTTTATAGTGGTAGGGCTGGGGTAGGGACCTGGTAGGGGTGGGGTAGAGACCTGGTAGGGACGGGGTGCAAGTGGGCGGTAAGATGTGATGTTAATTGTAGACGGCAGGTCTACCTGAGGCAGAAGAGGGCTAATCATTAAGTGTATAGGCACTGGGGGAGAGGTAGGGACGGAGTACCTACACCCGAGGGGGTAGTGAGTGACCAGGGATGGATACAGAAGATTACAAAACTTTTTGATCGAGCGTTCCCTCACAATACGGAGGCCTATCAACAGTCGAATGCAAATGAAATATGGTAGTAGGTGTTTCAACCAGCACCCAACTACATGTATTACCAGGAAGCATAAAACCCATCATCTGTTTTGTGTTACCCATTATTGGTTGAGTGAGAATATCTGTTACTCTCTACTTATTCCCTGCTATTCCCTGCTTACTGCCTAATTATCCTCTCATTTCTCTCTCATCCATACTCATTTCCTCCTCAATTGTTTTTAGAAAACCCTTGCATTTAGTTATAAGTACGTTTTTTTGTTGTTTATCAATAGCTGCCATGGTTTTTGTTATTATTGTCCACAATACAACTTCGAAAAAAAAATTTCTCCGTTTATATTGTTTCAAATGGATAATAAGTTTTGAAATGTAAAACAAACTCACTCAATTATTTGGTTGGCCATTTTTTGTTTTTACTTTGCATTTTAAACAATTTAAACCGCACTCGTGCAAACCAAATAATAAGTCATCGCTGCTATTGTGCAATGTTAGATTTGTGGTTTTCCAATGAGATTTGTGGGATAATTTTGTCCAAGCGAAACCTGTCAAATAACGGATATCGTCTCAATGAGTTATAAATGCCAGTGATTTAATTTCTTGCAATTTGCTCACAGACTGAAATCAGAGTTAAAAAAGAAACAAAAGGAAAATCAGCTGCCACAGAAGAACCTGATTGGAGAGGGCAGCACTAGATGGGAGAGTAAATACGACACGGTGCAAAGGATTGTGGGAGATAATGTGCCCTTGCAGCCGACTCTCAACGGTGGGTCATACAGTATTTATACAGTGATAGTTATTAATAGACCATGCCATGCGATGGCTTCACAGCTATACGAAAGCTTTCTGTTAGCTTTCATGTCAGCATTGCATTGACTACTAAGTTGACTGTGTGCGGTACAGCAGTAAATAGACGGCTGTTATGTAGGCCGTGTGAGGGGACCTTAATTTGACCTGATTTTCCTACACATTAATGAGGTTATCTTATCTATCATCCAATATCAAGTAGCTGCAATACCCACTACCCAGTATCACCAGACCTGTTAGGCTTTAGGTTAAACAGTAGTTAGAGTTTGTTATAGTAAGATCTGATAAACTGAGGAGGAAACTATGTTCTCTATATTGCCGTTCAGTGACATATCGTCACGTCATCTGACTGGGTCTTGTTATGATCATTGCCTGAGTGAGGTTTTACCTAACATTCCGTTTGATTTACACTTTTTGCAGCTGACAAGAAGTTTGGCCATCTCAATCCGACTTGGGAGACCTGGCAATACATGTCTGTGTTCGTAGAGACTCTCAGTCCACTCTGACTGACAGTCTCTCAGGACAAGTCAATCAGTATATACAACATCTACCCTCTGATGCTCAATGTCAAATCATTCATATCCAAGGAGATGGAATCTGTGGACCTCTCAGAACAACATGTTTAACTGGCCAAGGAGATCAGGCAAAAGATCTGGGATTACGTGGATGAGAGGTAAAGAAACATGAATGATGCTTGTACACGCAAGTTTGATTATGCTCGCCGTGTGGTGCGCTAAAAAGGCAATTCAAGATTATAGCGTAATATCCATGAACTATTGTCATTTTGACTCCACAGCAGATCAAGGCTTGCATTTCCAAACTCTACCCCAAAACTCGAGCCCCCAAATCCAATTAGGTAAACAATCCTGAGACATAAATTCTCCAATCCAAACCCCAACCACGGGATAAAAAGCCTAGTTTCAAATTGGTCCTTTCGAAATGTTTGTATCGCTATCCCATCATCTTTTCTCCACGAGTGGGAATATTTTCTGAAATTGTAGCGTCTTTGGTGTTGAAAATATTGGGGACATAACTCTCAATTTTGACAATGGAATTGTTGGTGGGTGGGTATACCGCTGTCTCTATCATTACTATCATGCTGTAATCTATCTATGTTTGTGGTATGGAGTGAGCTGAACAAGTACTATATTCTGATAATCTTCTTGTAGATTTGTGGAGCCAAAGGAGGGCGTGGTAGTCATGGAAGTAGTGAGAATCTGCTGCGCTCTTGACCCAAGATACCTCAAGAAAGCTTTTGTGTATGACGATATTCTGGTGGAGGCCATTGCACTAGGTCTGTAATATCCGCATTGAATGCTTCTTTCATGAGAAAAAAACTTCTCAGCTCAAAGTGATGGACATAGCAGTGGTTACGGAATAGAACTTGAATACTTGTAAATGCATGAGTTTAATTGACTTTCTAATCCACCCGCATACAAAAGAGAGAAGAATATCTATCCCACAATGCTTTATTCATCCTGTAGGTTTCATGCATGAAAGAGTACATGTTGTGCAAGGGTAAAATGCACACTATGGGAGTTATTGTTTACACGCTGTATTGATATAGATATTTGGTTGCATCCTATAGAGGTGCAAGAGGAGGTGAGATGGAGGATGCTAATACTGAGGGTGTACCTATTACAAAGACATCTAGACCCAGAGCCATAGAGAAAGGTAGAGGTGACCAGTAGAGCTCAAGTACTACACACAAGAATATGAACCTTACACAACTGATGGTTGACTCAAGCGACGATGAGGAAGAAGATAGTGATGACACGTTCACTCGGTAGAAAAAAGAGGTGAGTTTTGGTGGTAAGAGTTTGGTTTGTGACTCATGAATGCACTGCAGAGATCTGTGGTGCATTCATGGCTCAAAACGCATCTTGACAAACAACGCTCCATCACAAGGAATGCTTTCAAGGTTTACAGCCTCAAAATTGGCAGTTTGAGAGGATATGCTGGTTTTGTGCGGTAGTCTGCTGGGCACGCTGTCTGTGCGATGTGATATATACCCCCCCCCCTCACCCAACTCAGCCTGTGCAGAACCAGACTACTGGCTTTCATTGCTATTTACATCTCAGAAGTCGTCAGCACACGTGAAGCGCACAACTCTTGGTCAAATCCAAAATACATTCTACTAATTGTCTTGACTTATTGCTTTTGATCTGATAATCACTTACAACTACTGGTACGTTTTATGTGTCACATCTGTTTATCTACGTGTATATATATGTTTCTCTAGGTGGATTACTACCGTCATGTGTCCAGAACACTTATAGGTGCCACTGAGCCAATACACCTCTGGTGACACCTCAAAGGTAAGCAGTCCCCGATGCTGCTGCGTGTGGCCAGACAGTACCGCAGTGTAAATGTGACGTCTGTCTCTTCGGAATGGCTCTTCAGTGTGGCCGGGCAGATAACTACGAAGAAGAGAAACCGCTTGAAACCGGGGAAAGTCGATATGTATACTTGCCTGGCATATAATCTTAAAGAGAACCCAGGCATGGTTGGTTGACTGGCTGTGTTGTAAACTGCGCAGTAAATTATAATTACAAGTAAAATAAAAATACTGTCATGGAAAAGCTGTAGATTCTGAAAAGCATAGCTCAATATTACCTTCCTTTCTTTCTGTTGTGAAAACTGTTTTGTTAGAACTTAGAATACATATTGCAAAGATAAGATAATCCACTCCAGTTATTGTCATCTATTTATCATCTATTTTAGCTGAATTCCACATTTATAATGAAGTTCATGTTTGTCCCCTCTAATAGAGGCCCCCTATCAAAATCCAGAACTGCATTGACATGTTCAATGAATTGTATTCTGTAACTAATTACATTTCATTATTTTTCTACTCGCGCAGCAACATTTCACTGTCGGTGCTGGTTATCATATCAGCTCTTGTTTTACCACTTCCTGTACCATTCCCCCTCCTCCACTCGCTCTGTGGCCCCGCTCACTTACACCCTGACCTGAGGATGAGGGCTGAACGGAATTCTCTCAACAGCAGCAGCTTTGCTGACGGTTCAACACCTGCTTACTGGTGGGACAACAAAATCAACAGCAGTGGAACCTAAGTTCATTTCATACGCTTATTGGTACCAGTAATGTGCTTCTTGCTCAGCAGTAGAGCCCAAAAAGAGGTAGAAGGAAGATGAAAGTGGCTCTTTTTGTCTGCAAACAACAGCCATACCAGCTTTTGCAAACATTTTCTTTTTTGGTCTAAATGCAGCATTACACTTTCATTTTTTCTTCTTCCAAGTTTTCTGCCCTTGGCTGTTTTTTGTGCTATAATGAAGAGTTTTCACCTCTCGATAGGTAGATTTATCGTAATGGGGACGTGAGACGGACATCTATCGAGCCAATTAGGTTTTCTAAGAAAGAGTAATCGAGGGGACAACTCCTCGATAGTCAATGTCATCTTTTTTATATGTAAGTGCCATTCCTAGGCTGTAGACAGCATTGTTGTTGTCTCTGTACGCTGACATAACTAACTATGAGAGCCCCTTGCTGTACCTCCAACCCTTGTTCTACCCTCATCCTTTGCTCTATGTCTCACCCCTCTACTCTATCCCCGCCCTCCTACCGCACTTGCCTTGCTAAACCACATTTGTTTGCCTCTTTAGCCCTGGTTTACCTCACACCACTCTACACCCTGCACCCCCCCCCCCCCCCCCATTGCTGTCCCCTCACCTAGCTCTAATTCCCTTCCCCACTACACCCTCCCCCCTCCCTTGCTGTCCCCTCACCTAGCTATAATTCCCTACCTAGCTCTACACTCTCCACCCCCCCCCCCCCATTGCTGTCTCCTCACCTAGGTCTAATTCATTTCCTCACTCTACACCCTCCCCTCCATTGCTGTCTCCTCACCTAGCTCTAATTCCCTTCCCCACTCTACACCCTCCACCCCCCCCCCCCCCATCGCTGTCTCATCACCTAGCTCTAATTCCCTTCCCCACTCTACACCCTCCACCCCTCCCATTGCTGTCTCATCACCTAGCTCTAATTCCCTTCCCCACTCTACACCCTCCACCCCCCCCCCCATTGCTGTCTCCTCACCTAGCTCTAATTCCCTTCCCCACTCTACACCCTCCACCCCTCCCCATTGCTGTCTCCTCACCTAGCTCTAACTCCCTTCCCCACTCTACACCCCCCCCCATTGCTGTCCCCTCACCTACCTCTAATTCCCTTCCCCACACTACACCCTCCATCCCCCCCCCCCATTGCCGTCTCCTCACCTAGCTCTAATTCCTTTCCCCACTCTACACCCTCCATTCACCCCCCCCCCCACATTGCCGTCTTCTCACCTAGCTCTAATTCCCTTCCCCACTCTACACCCTCCATCCCCTCCCATTGCTGTCTCCTCACCTAGCTCTAACTCCTTTCCCCACTCTACACCCACCACCCCCCCCCCCCCCATTGCTGCCTCCTCACCTACCTCTAATTCCTGCTCTCTGCGTTGCTCTGCAGTCAGCTTCCACAAACTCAAATAAAACCATATGTACATATAGCAATCACTTGGTAATTAGCTTAACAACTGAGTGACTTTTCAGCTTCCTTTTACCACGAAATCGATACATAATCGCTAGCATTTTATTTCAGGTTATCACCAGGTTTTGATAGAAATCAAGAATTGTTAGCCAATTCCTTGATCAACCAATCACAGCGCACTATTACCTTATCTTAGTCTCCAATAGAGTCTTGTTGTCTGCATCCTCCCGATCTATCAATGATCATATATTAGTTTGTAGGCTGTATTTGGTAACCCAAGTTTGACCGGAATCGTTGAAGAATGGTTAAAAGTAAAAACTCTGGCAGTTGTCTTTTAAGAGTTCTGGCTATCGCTAAGGAAAATCGCCAAGCGAATGCTCAGCGTACATGAAGTTTGAATATTTTTATGATGAACTCAACGACAAAATCAAACCCTGTGATTGCAACCGAGTGGTCCAATGGCTGTTAAGACAAAATATACAAATTCCTCAGCGTATAAATGTACATGCGATACATTTATTATTGTTTGGTTACCCACTCTTTATGTAAAATATATTAGATGTCAGTAATCATGTAACCTGTGATTGGCTCACACAATACAATTATTTACCAATCACACAACACTGATACAGTCAAAGTCCAGCATTGAGTACATTTTATACTACAATGGTTTGGTTCTCTCTGGAGAGTCAGTTGGTCACACGACATCTCATGATGGCTACAAATAGGTTCTGTTTAAGGGAAAGCCATGTAAAAAATTGAAACCAGACATTGGCGTGGGAACAAATGGGATTTGGAAACCCAGACATTACGACTTTAGTATATCAATACTAGACTGTACTGCATATTTTAACACTCCAAGTCTGGTGGATATGGTCTTACATTTCTGGTTACACAGGCATACGGACAGACACAACGACAGACACCTAGATAGACGCACAGACAGACGCACAGGCAGACAGATGGACACACAGACAGACATACTTCTCAGCCGAATAAATAGATAAATTGGTGTAATATTTAGTTGTTACCTCAGTTTGAGATGATGAAATGTTTTAGTTGTTGGAGGAAGAAGGGGTGACAATATTACCTGGTGGACTCACTGTTGGTTTGGATCACCTGGAGACAAAGTCTACACGAAATGGATCTTCATGTAAGAGTTGTCTTGTCTTTCTCCACTGTCCTGTGTTAGCTGTTGTCTCTATTGGTGTAAAGCTGCGTACACACTAGAACGATTTCGTGACACATATTATACGTATATTATATATATTATAAGTACAGTATATAACATAGAAGATACAATATTTTCAAATAATAAACACTCATCTATTAGCTCACCATTGAGGCATTTATTAGTAGCACCCTGAAATAAACCAATAGCATAGCCTAGTTTCTGATTGAGTCGACATGTAACTTGAACGTATAGTCATATATATAAGTAACTTGAACGTATAGTCATATAAATAAGTAGCTTGAATGTATAGTCATATATATAAGTAACTTGAATGTTTAGTCATATATATAAGTAACTTGAATGTCTAGTCATATATATAAGTAACTTGAATGGATAGTCATATATATAAAGAACTTGAATGGATAGTCATATATATAAATAACTTGAATGTATAGTCATATATATAAGTAGCTTGAATGTTTAGTCATATATACAAACAACTTGAATGTATAGTCATATATATAAGTAGCTTGAATGTTTAGTCATATATACAAACAACTTGAATGTTTAGTCATATATATAAGTAACTTGAATGTTTAGTCATATATATAAGTTACTTGAATGGATAGTCATATATATATATATATATATAAGTAATTTGAATGTACAGTCATATATATAAGTAACTTGAATGACAGTCATATATATAATTAACTTGAATGTACAGTCATATATATAAGTAACTTGAATGTACAGTCATATATATAAGCAGCTTTGTTAACAATAATAAGTAAAACCTTGAAACTGGCAAGTACTCAATTATTCTTATCTAAAATGAATATTTTATTGGATCTATGCCACAATAAATGGACTGATGCATTTCATTATAAATCAGGTATTTATTATTTTGTGGGATAATGAATAGTTATTAAAATTTTAAATAACAGAAATAAGTATTCATCATCAAAATAATTGATGGCGGTTATTATAAAAATTATCCGACAATACAAATCAAGTATGTATAAAATACCAAACTTTATTAATTGAATATGTTGGTTATGGTATTAGGTTGATATATCTAATTAGTACATCTAGATAGTACATCTAGTTAGTACAACTAGTTAGTACATTTAGTTAGTACATCCAGTTAGTACTACTAGTTAGTATATCTAGTTAGTACATCTAGTTAGTACAACTAGTTAGTACAACTAGTTAGTACATCTAGTTAGTACGTCTAGTTAGTACAACTAGTTAGTACATCTAGTTAGTACAACTAGTTAGTACAACTAGTTAGTACATCTAGTTAGTACAACTAGTTAGTACAGCTAGTCAGTACATCTAGTTAGTACATCTAGTTAGTACTACTAGTTAGTATATCTAGTTAGTACAACTAGTTAGTGCATGTAGTTAGTACAACTAGTTAGTACAACTAGTTAGTGCATGTAGTTAGTACAACTAGTTAGTACATCTAGTTAGTACATCTAGTTAGTACAACTAGTTAGTACATCTAGTTAGTACAGCTAGTTAGTACATCTAGTTAGTACAACTAGTTAGTACAACTAGTTAGTACAGCTAGTTAGTACAACTAGTTAGTACAGCTAGTCAGTACATCTAGTTAGTACAACTAGTTAGTACAACTAGTTAGTACAGCTAGTTAGTACAACTAGTTAGTACAGCTAGTCAGTACATCTAGTTAGTACATCTAGTTAGTACTACTAGTTAGTATATCTAGTTAGTACAACTAGTTAGTACAACTAGTTAGTACATCTAGTTAGTACATCTAGTTAGTACATCTAGTTAGTACTACTAGTTAGTACATCTAGTTAGTACAGCTAGTTAGTACATCTAGTTAGTACAACTAGTTAGTACAACTAGTTAGTACAGCTAGTTAGTACAACTAGTTAGTACAGCTAGTCAGTACATCTAGTTAGTACATCTAGTTAGTACTACTAGTTAGTATATCTAGTTAGTACAACTAGTTAGTACATCTAGTTAGTACATCTAGTTAGTACATCTAGTTAGTACAACTAGTTAATACATCTAGTTAGTACAACTAGTTAGTACATCTAGTTAGTACGTCTAGTTAGTACAACTAGTTAGTACAACTAGTTAGTACATCTAGTTAGTACAACTAGTTAGTACAACTAGTTAGTACAACTAGTTAGTACAACTAGTTAGTACATCTAGTTAGTACAACTAGTCAGTACATCTAGTTATAACTAGTTAGTACATCTAGTTAGTACATCTAGTTAGTACAGCTAGTTAGTACATCTAGTCAGTACATCTAGTTATAACTAGTTAGTACTACTAGTTAGTACATCTAGTTAGTACAACTGGTTAGTACAACTAGTTAGTACATCTAGTTAGTACAACTAGTTAGTACAACTAGTTAGTACAACTAGTTAGTACATCTAGTTAGTACATCTAGTTAGTACAACTAGTCAGTACATCTAGTTATAACTAGTTAGTACATCTAGTTAGTACATCTAGTTAGTACAACTAGTCAGTACATCTAGTTATAACTAGTTAGTACATCTAGTTAGTACATCTAGTTAGTACATCTAGTTAGTACTACTAGTTAGTACATATAGTTAGTACAACTAGTTAGTACAACTAGTTAGTACAACTAGTTATTACATCTAGTTAGTACAACTAGTTAGTACAACTAGTTAGTACATCTAGTTAGTACATCTAGTTAGTACATCTAGTTAGTACTACTAGTTAGTACATCTAGTTAGTACATCTAGTTAGTACAACTAGTTAGTACAACTAGTTAGTACATCTAGTTAGTACATTTAGTTAGTACATCTAGTTAGTACATCTAGTTAGTACATATAGTTAGTACAACTAGTTAGTACAACTAGTTAGTACAACTAGTTAGTACATCTAGTTAGTACATCTACATGTAGTTAGTACATCTAGTTAGTACAACTAGTTAGTACAACTAGTTAGTACATCTAGTTAGTACATCTACATGTAGTTAGTACAACTAGTTAGTACAACTAGTTAGTACATCTAGTTAGTACATCTACATGTAGTTAGTACATCTAGTTAGTACAACTAGTTAGTACAACTAGTTAGTACATCTAGTTAGTACATCTACATGTAGTTAGTACATCTAGTTAGTACAACAAGTTAGTACAACTAGTTAGTACATCTAGTTAGTACAACTAGTTAGTACAACTAGTTAGTACAACTAGTTTGTACAACTAGTTAGTACAACTAGTTATTACATCTAGTTAGTACAACTAGTTAGTACAACTAGTTAGTACAACTAGTTAGTACAACTAGTTAGTACATCTAGTTAGTACATCTAGTTAGTACATCTAGTTAGTACTACTAGTTAGTACATCTAGTTAGTACATCTAGTTAGTACAACTAGTTAGTACAACTAGTTAGTACATCTAGTTAGTACATTTAGTTAGTACATCTAGTTAGTACATCTAGTTAGTACATATAGTTAGTACAACTAGTTAGTACAACTAGTTAGTACAACTAGTTAGTACATCTAGTTAGTACATCTACATGTAGTTAGTACATCTAGTTAGTACAACTAGTTAGTACAACTAGTTAGTACATCTAGTTAGTACATCTACATGTAGTTAGTACATCTAGTTAGTACAACAAGTTAGTACAACTAGTTAGTACAACTAGTTAGTACATCTAGTTAGTACAACTAGTTAGTACAACTAGTTAGTACATTTAGTTAGTACAACTAGTTAGTACAACTAGTTAGTACAACTAGTTAGTACAACTAGTTAGTACAACTAGTTAGTACAACTAGTTAGTACAACTAGTTAGTACAACTAGTTAGTACAACTAGTTAGTACATCTAGTTAGTACATCTAGTTAGTACATCTAGTTAGTACATCTAGTTAGTACTACTAGTTAGTACATCTAGTTAGTACAACTAGTTAGTACAACTAGTTAGTACAACTAGTTAGTACAACTAGTTAGTACAACTAGTTAGTACAACTAGTTAGTACATCTAGTTAGTACAACTAGTTATTACATCTAGTTAGTACAACTAGTTAGTACATCTAGTTAGTACAACTAGTTAGTACAACTAGTTAGTACATCTAGTTAGTACAACTAGTTAGTACAACTAGATAGTACATCTAGTTAGTACATCTAGTTAGTACATCTAGTTAGTACAACTAGTTAGTACATCTAGTTAGTACATCTAGTTAGTACTACTAGTTAGTACATCTAGTTAGTACATCTAGTTAGTACAACTAGTTAGTACAACTAGATAGTACATCTAGTTAGTACAACTAGTTAGTATATCTAGTTAGTACATCTAGTTAGTACAACTAGTTAGTACATCTAGTTAGTACAACTAGTTAGTACATGTAGTTATTACATCTAGTTAGTACATCTAGTTAGTACATCTAGTTAGTACAACTAGTTAGTACATCTAGTTAGTACAACTAGTTAGTACATCTAGTTAGTACAACTAGTTAGTACAACTAGATAGTACATCTAGTTAGTACAACTAGTTAGTATATCTAGTTAGTACAACTAGTTAGTACAACTAGTTAGTACAACTAGTTATTACATCTAGTTAGTACAACTAGTTAGTACAACTAGTTAGTACAACTAGTTAGTACAACTAGTTAGTACATGTAGTTATTACATCTAGTTAGTACATCTAGTTAGTACATCTAGTTAGTACAACTAGTTAGTACAACTAGTTAGTACAACTAGTTATTACATCTAGTTAGTACAACTAGTTAGTACAACTAGTTAGTACAACTAGTTAGTACAACTAGTTAGTACATGTAGTTATTACATCTAGTTAGTACATCTAGTTAGTACATCTAGTTAGTACAACTAGTTAGTACATCTAGTTAGTACATCTAGTTAGTACATCTAGTTAGTACATCTAGTTAGTACAACTAGTTAGTATATCTAGTTAGTACAACTAGTTAGTACAACTAGTTAGTACAACTAGTTATTACATCTAGTTAGTACAACTAGTTAGTACAACTAGTTAGTACAACTAGTTAGTACAACTAGTTAGTAGATCTAGTTAGTACATCTAGTTAGTACATCTAGTTAGTACATCTAGTTAGTACATCTAGTTAGTACAACTAGTTAGTACAACTAGTTAGTACTACTAGTTAGTACAACTAGTTAGTACTACTAGTTAGTACAACTAGTTAGTACAACTAGTTAGTACATCTAGTTAGTACAACTAGTCAGTACATCTAGTCAGTACAACTAGTTAGTACAACTAGTTAGTACAACTAGTTAGTACAACTAGTTAGTACATTTAGTTAGTACAACTAGTTAGTACAACTAGTTAGTACAACTAGTTAGTACATCTAGTTAGTACAACTAGTTAGTACAACTAGTTAGTACATCTAGTTAGTACAACTAGTCAGTACATCTAGTCAGTACAACTAGTTAGTACAACTAGTTAGTACAACTAGTTAGTACAACTAGTTAGTACATTTAGTTAGTACAACTAGTTAGTACAACTAGTTAGTACAACTAGTTAGTACATCTAGTTAGTACAACTAGTTAGTACAACTAGTTAGTACATCTAGTTAGTACAACTAGTTAGTACAACTAGATAGTACATCTAGTTAGTACAACTAGTTAGTACATGTAGTTATTACATCTAGTTAGTACATCTAGTTAGTACATCTAGTTAGTACATCTAGTTAGTACAACTAGTTAGTACAACTAGTTAGTACAACTAGTTAGTACATCTAGTTAGTACAACTAGTTAGTACAACTAGTTAGTACATCTAGTTAGTACAACTAGTTAGTACAACTAGTTAGTACAACTAGTTAGTACAACTAGTTAGTACAACTAGTTAGTACATCTAGTTAGTACAACTAGTTAGTACAACTAGTTAGTACAACTAGTTAGTACAACTAGTTAGTACATCTAGTTAGTACGTCTAGTTAGTACAACTAGTTAGTACATCTAGTTAGTACAACTAGTTAGTACAACTAGTTAGTACAACTAGTTAGTACATCTAGTTAGTACGTCTAGTTAGTACAACTAGTTAGTACATCTAGTTAGTACAACTAGTTAGTACAACTAGTTAGTACAACTAGTTAGTACATCTAGTTAGTACAACTAGTTAGTACGTCTAGTTAGTACAACTAGTTAGTACAACTAGTTAGTACATCTAGTTAGTACAACTAGTTAGTACATCTAGTTAGTACATCTAGTTAGTACAACTAGTTAGTACATCTAGTTAGTACATCTAGTTAGTACATCTAGTTAGTACAACTAGTTAGTACAACTAGTTAGTACAACTAGTTAGTACAACTAGTTAGTACAACTAGTTAGTACATCTAGTTAGTACAACTAGTTAGTACGTCTAGTTAGTACAACTAGTTAGTACAACTAGTTAGTACATCTAGTTAGTACAACTAGTTAGTACATCTAGTTAGTACATCTAGTTAGTACAACTAGTTAGTACATCTAGTTAGTACATCTAGTTAGTACAGCTAGTTAGTACATCTAGTTAGTACATCTAGTTAGTACATCTAGTTAGTACAACTAGTTAGTACAACTAGTTAGTACAACTAGTTAGTACATCTAGTTAGTACAACTAGTTAGTACAACTAGTTAGTACATCTAGTTAGTACATCTAGTTAGTACAACTAGTTAGTACATCTAGTTAGTACAACTAGTTAGTACGTCTAGTTAGTACGTCTAGTTAGTTTGTCTACTTAGTACATCTAGTTAGTACAACTAGTTAGTACATCTAGTTATTACATCTAGTTAGTATGTCTAGTTAGTACGTCTAGTTAGTACAACTAGTTAGTACAACTAGTTAGTACATCTAGTTAGTACATCTAGTTAGTACATCTAGTTAGTACGTCTAGTTAGTACGTCTAGTTAGTACGTCTAGTTAGTTTGTCTACTTAGTACATCTAGTTAGTACAACTAGTTAGTACATCTAGTTATTACATCTAGTTAGTATGTCTAGTTAGTACAACTAGTTAGTACAACTAGTTAGTACAACTAGTTAGTACAACTAGTTAGTACAACTAGTTAGTACAACTAGTTAGTACATCTAGTTAGTACAACTAGTTAGTACAACTAGTTAGTACAACTAGTTAGTACATCTAGTTAGTACAACTAGTTAGTACAACTAGTTAGTACAACTAGTTAGTACATCTAGTTAGTACATCTAGTTAGTCATCTAGTTAGTACGTCTAGTTAGTACATCTAGTTAGTACGTCTAGTTAGTACATCTAGTTAGTACGTCTAGTTAGTCCGACTAGTTAGTACAACTAGTTAGTACATATAGTTAGTACATCTAGTTAGTACGTCTAGTTAGTACAACTAGTTAGTACATCTAGTTAGTACATCTAGTTAGTACGTCTAGTTAGTACAACTAGTTAGTACATCTAGTTAGTACATCTAGTTAGTACGTCTAGTTAGTACAACTAGTTAGTACATCTAGTTAGTACATCTAGTTAGTACATCTAGTTAGTACGTCTAGTTAGTACAACTAGTTAGTACATCTAGTTAGTACATCTAGTTAGTACGTCTAGTTAGTACAACTAGTTAGTACATCTAGTTAGTACATCTAGTTAGTACATCTAGTTAGTACGTCTAGTTAGTACAACTAGTTAGTACATTTAGTTAGTACATCTAGTTAGTACGTCTAGATAGTACATCTAGTTAGTACATCTAGTTAGTACATCTAGTCAGTACATCTAGTCAGTACAACTAGTTAGTACAACTAGTTAGTACAACTAGTTAGTACATCTAGTTAGTACAACTAGTTAGTACAACTAGTTAGTACAACTAGTTAGTACAACTAGTTAGTACATCTAGTTAGTACATCTAGTTAGTACAACTAGTTAGTACATCTAGTTAGTACAACTAGTTAGTACAACTAGTTAGTACAACTAGTTAGTACAACTAGTTAATACAACTAGTTAGTACAATTAGTTAGTACAACTAGTTAGTACAACTAGTTAGTACAGCCGGTTCCTGCTACTACCACAGCCAGTATAGACAATATTACTTCCCCCTATCTATCTATGTTTGTATACTTCAGTATAAGATAAGCCATTGGTGCACATCCATGAGTTGATGCTTGAGGCTTGTGTCTCCTCCACTCAAGCCATAGCCTCATTTCTATAAACAGAAACTGTGGCTATATATAACACTGCTGTATGTGCAATAGACAGACCAAATGAAACAGACAATAGATATATTTGTATATCCACATCCCTTCTGTAGTAAAGAGAACATCTGGCTTGACCTCACCCAGCTGTAGTCCTCTGGCTAAAAAGAGAAGGTTCAACCCTATAGACTTAGATCTAAGAACAAATGTGGGCACTGTCCATACTGGCGATGATGGCTTGGTGGAGCGGTTGGCTGAATGTGAGAAAGTAATCGTACGGCAGGTGGGTCTGTCTGTTTGTCTCAGCGGCCATGTTTAAACTCCTGAATGATATCAGAAAGACAGCGTTCTCTCTCTTTCACAAACAGAATGTTCTTTGCCTCACCATTACTACCATGAGTGAAATCTCTCAGACGCCCGCACAACCGAGTCGCAACCAAGTCGCATGTAGCACAAAATTAGCCATATTGCATTGGAAAGGATCGGAAATGGTACAAAGATAGGCCATCGTGGGGACTCATTGGTAGTTAGGCTCTGTTGACCTTCCCTACTGGCTCCACCAAACAATGTAATTTTCAGTGCATAATCTATTTCTTACATCACTTTTTACTGCATTTATCTATAGTCTACAAACTTCCTTAGTACCAACAAACTTGCAAATTACTACAACATAGCGACTCCAACATTTACTGATATAAAGTGTATTCAGAAGTTTTGGGTGCAAAAGCTATTAATAGATTAAAATGTATCCTTTAATTGTTCTATATATTGTTACATAACGGGAGGTTTATAATAGTCTGTTTAATTAATATTTCATATATACCAAAATGGTGTTTGCCATAGACAATCCTATTGATTACACACATAAACAGTAAATGTATAAAACATGTCTATGTGTTGTTAACTCTACTTTTGTTTGCTTGCACCGCCATTACAAGATGGATAATGTTATTGTTGTCATATATTTCACAATCCGAATATTACAAATCCTGGTCTTTCCATACAGCTATACGTTATGTACATATTAATGAATGCTTGGCGATTAGCCAAGCGATTGCATTAATTTGCATATTCCGTCAGGCTCATGTGGCATGTTATCCGTCACCAGGCTCTGCCTACTGGTATGGAAGACGGACTCGTGTGACAAGCTGACTAGGGGTATTTCTATCACACACCACATGTCCAGTATTCCATTTTATCTCACTTTCTGAGTCCTTATAGAGGGAAGGGTGATACTTTACACGTTTTTATTGATCCTGGATGTCTTATCATCGTTGCTTGTAGTGGGTAAATGCAGCATTGACCTCTTCGTGGGGTTTTCTATTAGACATCTATTGTGGTGTTGGCTAAAAGTTCTCTTGGGTATAATTCATTAAATTTGTCTCCACTCCTGTGATCCTGGGAGGGGAAATAGTTTGTACTGTCTCTATACTGGAGACTTTGGAATATGCTGGGACTTATCTCATTAGCTGTGTACAGTGAATGGGGGTACAAGGGGTGAGGGCAAGGGGTGTATAGAAGGTGTATGGTAGACAATGAGAGCAAGAGATGTATAGAAGGTGTATGGTAGGCAATGAGAGCAAGGGGTGTATAGAAGGTGTATGGTAGGCAATGAGAGCAAGGGATGTATAGAAGGTGTATGGTAGGCAATGAGGGCAAGGGGTGTATAGAAGGTGTATGGTAGGCAATGAGAGCAAGAGATGTATAGAAGGTGTATGGTAGGCAATGAGAGCAAGGGGTGTATAGAAGGTGTATGGTGGGCAATGTGGACAAGGGGTGTATAGAAGGTTTATGGTAGGCAATGAGGGCAAGGGGTGTATAGAAGGTGTATGGTAGGCAATGAGGGCAAGGGGTGTATAGAAGGTGTATGGTAGGCAATGAGAGCAAGAGATGTATAGAAGGTGTATGGTAGGCAATGAGAGCAAGGGGTATATAGAAGGTGTATGGTAGGCAATGAGGGCAAGGGGTGTATAGAAGGTGTATGGTAGGCAATGAGGACAAGGAGTGTATAGAAGGTGTATGGTAGGCAATGAGGGCAAGGGGTGTATAGAAGGTGTATGGTGGGCAATGAGGGCAAGGGGTGTATAGAAGGTGTATGGTAGGCAATGAGGGCAAGGGGTGTATAGAAGGTGTATGGTAGGCAATGAGGGCAAGGGATGTATAGAAGGTGTATGGTAGGCAATGAGGGCAAGGGGTATATAGAAGGTGTATGGTAGGCAATGAGGGCAAGGGGTGTATAGAAGTTGTATGGTAGGCAATGAGGGCAAGGGGTATATAGAAGGTGTATGGTAGGCAATGAGGGCAAGGGATGTATAGAAGGTGTATGGTAGGCAATGAGGGCAAGGGGTATATAGAAGGTGTATGGTAGGCAATGAGGGCAAGGGGTGTATAGAAGGTGTATGGTAGGCAATGAGGGCAAGGGATGTATAGAAGGTGTATGGTAGGCAATGAGGGCAAGGGGTATATAGAAGGTGTATGGTAGGCAATGTGGGCAAGGGGTGTATAGAAGGTCTACGGTAGGCAATGAGAGCAAGGGGTGTATAGAAGGTGTATGGTAGGCAATGAGGGCAAGGGATGTATAGAAGGTGTATGGTAGGCAATGAGGGCAAGAGATGTATAGAAGGTGTATGGTAGGCAATGAGAGCAAGGGGTGTATAGAAGGTGTATGGTAGGCAAGGGGTGTATAGAAGGTGGATGGTAGGCAATGAGGGCCAGGGGTGTATAGGTGTATGGTAGGCAACGAGGGCAAGAGATGTATAGAATGTGTATGGTAGGCAATGAGGGCAAGGGGTGTATAGAAGGTGTATGGTAGGCAATGAGGGCAAGGGGTGTATAGAAGGTGTATGGTAGGCAATGAGGGCAAGGGGTGTATAGAAGGTATATGGTAGGCAAGGGGTGTATAGAATGTGTATGGTAGGCAATGAGGGCAAGGGGTGTATAGAAGGTATATGGTAGGCAATGAGGGCAAGAGATGTATAGAAGGTGTATGGTAGGCAATGAGAGCAAGGGGTGTATAGAAGGTGTATGGTAGGCAATGAGGACAAGGAGTGTATAGAAGGTGTATGGTAGGCAATGAGAGCAAGGGGTGTATAGAAGGTGTATGGTAGGCAAGGGGTGTATAGAAGGTGTATGGTAGGCAATGAGGACAAGGAGTGTATAGAAGGTGTATGGTAGGCAATGAGGGCAAGAGGTGTATAGAAGGTGTATGGTGGGCAATGAGGGCAAGGGGTGTATAGAAGGTGTATGGTAGGCAATGAGGGCAAGGGGATGTATAGAAGGTGTATGGTAGGCAATGAGGGCAAGGGGTGTATAGAAGGTGTATGGTAGGCAATGAGGGCAAGGGATGTATAGAAGGTGTATGGTAGGCAAGGGGTGTATGGTGGGCAAGGGGTGTATAGAAGGTGTATGGTGGGCAATGTGGACAAGGGGTGTATAGAAGGTGTATGGTAGGCAATGAGGGCAAGGGGTATATAGAAGGTGTATGGTAGGCAATGAGGGCAAGGGGTGTATAGAAGGTGTATGGTAGGCAATGAGGGCAAGGGGTATATAGAAGGTGTATGGTGGGCAATGAGGGCAAGGGGTGTATAGAAGGTGTATGGTAGGCAATGAGGACAAGGGGTGTATAGAAGGTGTATGGTAGGCAATGAGGTCAAGGGATGTATAGAAGGTGTATGGTAGGCAATGAGGGCAAGGGGTATATAGAAGGTGTATGGTAGGCAATGAGGACAAGGGGTGTATAGAAGGTGTATGGTGGGCAATGAGAGCAAGGGATGTATAGAAGGTGTATGGTAGGCAATGAGGGCAAGGGATGTATAGAAGGTGTATGGTAGGCAATGAGGGCAAGGGGTGTATAGAAGGTGTATGGTAGGCAATGAGGTCAAGGGATGTATAGAAGGTGTATGGTAGGCATTGAGAGCAAGGGGTGTATAGAAGGTGTATGGTAGGCAATGAGGGCAAGGGGTGTATAGAAGGTGTATGGTGGGCAATGAGGGCAAGGGGTGTATAGAAGGTGTATGGTAGGCAATGAGGGCAGGGGGTGTATAGAAGGTGTATGGTGGGCAATGAGGGCAAGGGGTGTATAGAAGGTGTATGGTAGGCAATAAGGGCAAGGGGTGTATAGAAGGTGTATGGTAGGCAAGGGGTGTATAGAAGGTGTATGGTAGGCAATGAGGGCAAGGGATGTATAGAAGGTGTATGGTAGGCAATGAGGGCAAGGGGTGTATAGAAGGTGTATGGTAGGCAAGGGATGCATAGAAGGTGTACGGTAGGCAATGTGGTCGAGGGGTGGAGGTACAGGGATGCTTTTGTTGCTCACCTCATCAGATGTCTCTACTATACTCAAAACCCGTGTGGCTGGGTTTGTGAAATCCAGCCAGTAACATCCATGTGTCTTCGGTAACATCCATGTGTCTTCGCAACAATTGTTTAGTTCTCAGCAATAAATGCACAAGTTGAAACATCCAAGGAAAGCTGATGTTGGTTGTACCTACTTAGACATACCTTAGTAACGATTGATAGGAATATGTTGTTTTGGCAGGATGCCAAGATTGAAGAGCAAGGCAGAATGTTATCAGAGTTAAACAGGAGGTTGATTGACTACAATGTAAGATTTAATAAGCTAGCTGGTGCACTCATCAACCCAAATGAACAGTCAACAGTACAAGATAGAATATCTGCCCTCATTCAACCCATACAAAGTGCCGACAGTTCAACTTGTACCTCAGGAGTTGCCTCCCATCTGCCTCCAACTTTCACTTCCGTAGTTACAAGAACTAGGAAAGCTGATGATGTCACACTTAAACATGACAGCTCTTTGCTCTCTTGTCAACTGTCGCCGGTTTCATCAAAAACTTTATCTTCTCGTTACGGAAAGTATAATAAAAAGTCAGCCGAGAAACGTGTTAAACTGTTAAATGATGGAATCGACAATCTGCGAGAAGAGTTCAAATTTTAACTGCCACCAGCAGCTAATCAAGTTTTTACATTTACCGACCAATTTGGTTGGACCTCTCAGCAAACAGCCAATCAAATTAAACTAGAGCTATAAGACAATAATACATTTCAGTGCGTATATTACTTGTATTTATTCTTGTGTGTGAGATAGTCTTTGACTTATTTATTGTAATAATTAATTATATATTGACTTGATGACTTCCAATATACAATTGTTATATAACTACTGTACACAAGTATCTTATGCTGTCTCTATATAAATACTGTACACAAGTATCATATACTGTCTCTATATAAATACTGTACACAAGTATCATATACTGTCTCTATATAAATACTGTACACAAGTATCATATACTGTCTCTATATAAATACTGTACACAAGTATCATATACTGTCTCTATATAAATACTGTACACAAGTATCCTATATTGTCTCTATATAAATACTGTACACAAGTATCATATACTGTCTCTATATAAATACTGTACACAAGTATCATATACTGTCTCTATATAAATACTGTACACAAGTATCATATACTGTCTCTATATAAATACTGTACACAAGTATCATATACTGTCTCTATATAAATACTGTACACAAGTATCATATACTGTCTCTATATAAATACTGTACACAAGTATCCTATATTGTCTCTATATAAATACTGTACACAAGTATCATATACTGTCTCTATATAAATACTGTACACAAGTATCATATACTGTCTCTATATAAATACTGTACACAAGTATCATATACTGTCTCTATATAAATACTGTACACAAGTATCATATACTGTCTCTATATAAATACTGTACACAAGTATCATATACTGTCTCTATATAAATACTGTACACAAGTATCATATACTGTCTCTATATAAATACTGTACACAAGTATCATATACTGTCTCCATATAAATACTGTACACAAGTATCATATACTTGTATAAATACTGTACACAAGTATCATATACTGTATCTATATAAATACTGTACACAAGTATCATATACTATCTCTATATAAATACTATACACAAGTATCATATACTGTCTCTATATAAATACTATACACAAGTATCATATATTGTCTCTATATAAATACTGTACACAAGTATCATATACTGTCTCTATATAAATACTGTACACAAGTATCATATACTGTCTCTATATAAATACTGTACACAAGTATCATATACTGTTTCTATATAAATACTGGACACAAGTATCATATACTCTCTCTATATAAATACTGTACACAAGTATCATATACTGTCTCTATATAAATACTGTACACAAGTATCATATACTGTCTCTATATAAATACTGTACACAAGTATCATATACTGTCTCTATATAAATACTGTACACAAGTGTCATTTACTGTCTAGTAGAGTCACTAAAGGCTGTCGTCCTAGCCGAAGCATGTGTGAGAGGTTTCAGGATTTATGGGTATGCTGATCTTGGACTGTCATGAAAATCGGGCTCTGTTGCTGCCCTTCGTGGAAAAGTTGAACAGTGTTCAACTTTTTGACGACGGCAACAATTGTATATTTTAACGTCTACAGGTTAATGACCAAGAATATGCAGCTGCACGAATGCTTTTATGGTGCTGTAAAAAGGCAATCTCAAGGTAATTGGTTATCACTTCAACTTTTTCCATTTATCATAATTTTTTACTTGCAGTAATTGGTTAAATATGTTATTATATTATAAAAATATAAATTACAATAATTATTATAAGAAACATATTGGCCAATCAACATACATAATGGCTATAAAAAAGCATTGCCTGTATGAAACACTCTTTATGTAGAAGAATCCATTTATCTCTTTCAGCCACCATCATAGATAATGGGAGTAAATAAACTGTCCTCCTATTAAAAAAGAGTAATGGTCTAGTCCATAGAATGAAGTGGAATTTTGGATAGGTCTATTGCAAAAACCGACGATATACCCAGATCACGATGTGTGGATATGGAAAACGTGACAGTCGCCAACTATCTTTGTGCACCCTCAAGACCGACAGGATTTTCCACCACATGTATGGAGATCAGCCTTTACTTAGTATATTAGCTAACTATCAAGTTCTACTATCAACTGGTGCTGGGGTGGGAGCAGAGGTGAACTATGTACTTGGGCTGAGTTGATGTACTTGAGGTTGTGAGAAGTACCTGAAATAACTGAAGGTACTTGAAATGGCTTAGAGTACTGGCTAGCTTGTAGTTAGTTAGTACTAGACTGACTTGAAATGCTTGGGGTAACGAGAAGTACTTGGGTTAACTTCATATGATTTGATGTACTTGAGGTAGTTTATTGGTTATGAGTTAACATAGTCCAGGTGACTTGATGTACCTGACAAATACAGAGAACTGGGTAAGTCCAGCGCTCTTGGATCAGCAGCTGGACTTCTATAAAACACAAACATTAAGGCAGAATTACTTTACATAAGTGAAAGAATGATCCATAACTATCCGCTATGTAGACGTCTAGTAACTCTATACAATATAACATTGCCACTACAGTCACATGTCTATGTAGTTATGAGCTGATACCTTTCATAACCAGTCACTCATGGGTTGTTATCAGTGGGTAACACCAAGCTATGTTCTACTCAACATCGATGTTTGCTCGCTACTCAACATCAATGTGTGGTGGATTTTGGCAGCACACATGCTTTGTACATACCTCTACCCTAACCCAGAGGTGACTCTGACACTATTAACTAGTCAGACAGGCCTCCCCAAGTGATGCATCCAGTAGCCATTGCTTAGAAGTAGATGATTTGTCACACCGACCCTGCAGCTTACCGACCCTGTAGTGACCTTTACTGACCCTGCACTGACTTTTACTGACCCTGCAATGTCATACCGGGCCAACAACACAATGGTCGCTCTAGTCAGAGTTCTAAAAAGATCTGTATCAACTCCCGAGGACGTATCTAGGACCTAGCTACTTCCACTTACCGTCTACCTGTATCGTAGGGCTGATTAGACTAAGGACTTCATTGCTTACATGTATTTGATTGCCACTAGGCGCCTTATCCTTTTAACAATGTGTGCTTTTGTATGTATTGTCATCTTATTGGTTGCAGCACTTCCTGTTATGTTTTATTGGTTGCACCAAAATGATGCAATACACTTCCTGTGATTAGCCTACAAAAGGCTGCTTTTTCATATATACTTTGCCACTTGTCACTTACTGCTACTGTTGTGGACTTCTCTAGGCGATTGCCTCCCTAGAGCTTGATATGTGGACAATAAATATATTCTGTTACGTAAAACTATAGTTCATTTGTCAGGGCCGAGGGCTCACTAGTAGTGAAGTCATTACCAACTTCTCTGCTGCACTCTGCAGGCTTGACTGACCCTGCATTACCTCTAGGAGAGAGGTGTTGCTTTGCTGTTTCACGAGCTGCACGCTGTGAACGGCTGTTGTCAGTGAACGGCAGTAGGAGCCCTGCCGACAGTATCCACTACAAATGTTTGCTTGATATATTAAATGACCTTTTGTTATCTAGTATTTGTCAGCTTGCCAAGTATCCAACTGAGTGTCAAAGGGTTCAAAGCTTATCGCCGGCCTCACTACTTGTCTGCATGCATGGCTGATTACTAGCTGTAGTGCTCTGACTACTGGTAGCAGGTGAGTGTGATGTACTGTGTGTGGTCTATCATGGACTGGTCACACACGCATTACTGTGCTTAGTGAATGTTTGTATGTAAATAGGGAGAGTTCAGGGTTGACATTGATATTGTTATTTTTGTACCTTGCTCAAAACTTGGTCCTCTATTCCTGCCAATTCTTTGATGCTTTCTACCTATAATTTGGTTATTTCACGGAATTCCTTGCAAACTTTTTTCGCTCCATAAAACATTTTAATGATGCTTACTCTAAACTAACAACAGTTATTAAATGAAGAATGAATTGTTACTCTATGCATAGAAATTATGGGAAATGAAGGAAGTAGCCAAGAGGAGGAAGTGAGACATCATGAATCAACGAGACCAGAGAGATCTATTGGTGCAGAGGATGAGCAGCAAAACAAATGTGAGTTTTGTGTATTATATAACTGTAGCATTGTATATAATATATAACTGTAGTGTTGTATATAATATACAACTGTAGTATTGTATATAATATATAACTGTAGTATTGTATATAATATATAACTGTAGTATTGTATATAATATATAACTGTAGTGTTGTATATAATATATAACTGTAGTATTGTATATAATATATAACTGTAGTGTTGTATATAATATATAACTGTAGTGTTGTATATAATATATAACTGTAGTATTGTATATAATATATAACTGTAATGTTGTATATAATATATAACTGTAGTGTTGTATATAATATATAACTGTAGTGTTGTATATAATATATAACTGTAGTGTTGTATATAATATATAACTGTAGTATTGTATATAATATATAACTGTAGTATTGTATATAATATATAACTGTAGTATAGTATATAGCTGTAGTGTTGTATATAATATATAACTGTAGTGTTGTATATAATATATAACTGTAGTATTGTATATAATATATAACTGTAGTATTGTATATAATATATAACTGTAGTATAGTATATAGCTGTAGTGTTGTATATAATATATAACTGTAGTATTGTATATAATATGTAACTGTAGTGTTGTATATAATATATAACTGTAGTGTTGTATATAATATACAACTGTAGTATTGTATATAATATATAACTGTAGTGGTGTATATAATATATAACTGTAGTATTGTATATATTATATAACTGTAGTTTTGTATATAATATATAACTGTAGTGTTGTATATAATATATAACTGTAGTGTTGTATATAATATATAACTGTAGTATTGTATATAATATATAACTGTAGTTTTGTATATAATATATAACTGTAGTGTTGTATATATTATATAACTGTTGTGTTGTATATAATATATAACTGTAGTGTTGTATATAATATATAACTGTAGTGTTGTATATAATATATAACTGTCGTATTGTATATAATATATAACTGTAGTGTTGTATATAATATATAACTGTAGTATTGTATATAATATATAACTGTAGTGTTGTATATAATATATAACTGCAGTATTGTATATAATATATAACTGTAGTGTTGGATATAATATATAACTGTAGTATTGTATATAATATATAACTGTAGTATTGTATATAATATATAACTGTAGTATTGTATGTAATATATAACTGTAGTACTGTATATAATATATAACTGTAGTATTGTATATAATATATAACTGTAGTGTTGTATATAATATATAACTGTAGTATTGTATATAATATATAACTGTAGTGTTGTATATAATATATAACTGCAGTATTGTATATAATATATAACTGTAGTGTTGGATATAATATATAACTGTAGTATTGTATATAATATATAACTGTAGTATTGTATATAATATATAACTGTAGTATTGTATGTAATATATAACTGTAGTACTGTATATAATATATAACTGTAGTATTGTATATAATATATAACTGTAGTATTGTATATATTATATAACTGTTGTGTTGTATATAATATATAACTGTAGTATTGTATATAATATATAACTGTAGTATTGTATGTAATATATAACTGTAGTACTGTATATAATATATAACTGTAGTGTTGTATATAATATATAACTGTAGTATTGTATATAATATATAACTGTAGTGTTGTGTATATTATATAACTGTAGTATTGTATATAATATATAACTGTAGTGTTGTATATAATATATAACTGTAGTATTGTATATAATATATAACTGTAGTGTTGTATATAATATATAACTGTAGTGTTGTATATAATATATAACTGCAGTATTGTATATAATATATAACTGTAGTGTTGGATATAATATATAACTGTAGTGTTGTGTATATTATATAACTGCAGTATTGTATATAATATATAACTGTAGTGTTGTATATAATATATAACTGCAGTATTGTATATAATATATAACTGTAGTGTTGTATATAATATATAACTGTAGTATTGTATATAATATATAACTGTAGTGTTGTATATAATATATAACTGTAGTGTTGTATATAATATATAACTGCAGTATTGTATATAATATATAACTGTAGTGTTGGATATAATATATAACTGTAGTGTTGTATATAATATATAACTGTAGTATTGTATATAATATATAACTGTAGTGTTGTATATAATATATAACTGTAGTGTTGTATATAATATATAACTGCAGTATTGTATATAATATATAACTGTAGTGTTGGATATAATATATAACTGTAGTGTTGTATATGATATATAACTGTAGTATTGTATATAATATATAACTGTAGTATTGTATATAATATATAACTGTAGTATTGTATATAATATATAACTGTAGTGTTGTATATATTATATAACTGTAGTGTTGTATATAATATATAACTGCAGTATTGTATATAATATATAACTGTAGTGTTGGATATAATATATAACTGTAGTGTTGTATATGATATATAACTGTAGTATTGTATATAATATATAACTGTAGTGTTGTATATAATATATAACTGTAGTGTTGTATATATTATATAACTGTAGTGTTGTATATAATATATAACTGCAGTATTGTATATAATATATAACTGTAGTGTTGTATATGATATATAACTGTAGTATTGTATATAATATATAACTGTAGTATTGTATATAATATATAACTGTAGTGTTGTATATATTATATAACTGTAGTGTTGTATATAATATATAACTGCAGTATTGTATATAATATATAACTGTAGTGTTGGATATAATATATAACTGTAGTGTTGTATATGATATATAACTGTAGTATTGTATATAATATATAACTGTAGTGTTGGATATAATATATAACTGTAGTGTTGTGTATATTATATAACTGCAGTATTGTATATAATATATAACTGTAGTGTTGTATATAATATATAACTGTAGTATTGTATATAATATATAACTGTAGTGTTGTATATAATATATAACTGCAATATTGTATATAATATATAACTGTAGTGTTGGATATAATATATAACTGTAGTGTTGTATATGATATATAACTGTAGTATTGTATATAATATATAACTGTAGTGTTGTATATAATATATAACTGTAGTGTTGTATATAATATATAACTGCAGTATTGTATATAATATATAACTGTAGTGTTGGATATAATATATAACTGTAGTGTTGTATATGATATATAACTGTAGTATTGTATATAATATATAACTGTAGTGTTGTATATAATATATAACTGTAGTGTTGTATATAATATATAACTGCAGTATTGTATATAATATATAACTGTAGTGTTGGATATAATATATAACTGTAGTGTTGTATATGATATATAACTGTAGTATTGTATATAATATATAACTGTAGTATTGTATGTAATATATAACTGTAGTACTGTATATAATATATAACTGTAGTATTGTATATAATATATAACTGTAGAGTTGTATATAATATATAACTGTAGTATTGTATATAATATATAACTGTAGTATTGTATATAATATATAACTGTAGTATTGTATATAATATATAACTGTAGTGTTGTATACAATATATAACTGTAGTGTTGTATATAATATGTAACTGTAGTATTGTATATAGTATATAACTGTAGTGTTGTATATAATATAAAAACTGTAGTATTGTATATAATATATAACTGTAGTATTGTATATAATATATAACTGTAGTATTGTATATAGTATATAACTGTAGTGTTGTATATAATATAAAAACTGTAGTATTGTATATAATATATAACTGTAATATTGTATATAATATATAACTGTAGTATTGTATATAATAAGTAACTGTATTGTTGTATATAATATATAACTGTAGTGTTGTATATAATATATAACTGTAGTATTGTATATAATATATAACTGTAGTGTTGTATATAGTATATAACTGTAGTGTTGTATATAATATATAACTGTAGTATTGTATATAATATATAACTGTCGTGTTGTATACAATACAAAACTGTAGTGTTGTATATAATATATTACTGTAGTATTGTATGTAATATATAACTGTAGTGTTGTATATAATATATAACTGTAGTATTGTATATAATATATAACTGTAGTATTGTATATAATATATAACTGTAGTATTGTATATAATATATAACTGTAGTATTGTATATAATATATAACTGTCGTGTTGTATATAATACAAAACTGTAGTGTTGTATATAATATATTACTGTAGTATTGTATGTAATATATAACTGTAGTATTGTATATAATATATAACTGTAGTATTGTATATAATATATAACTGTAGTATTGTATATAATATATAACTGTAGTATTGTATACAATATATAACTGTAGTGTTGTATATACTGCAGAAGTGGTAATTATTGCGCGGATCTTAATACATAGCGAATAGCGATTTTGTTATGAACGCTATTTTAGGATCAGCAAACATGAACTATTCTCACCAAAACGCTATTTCCGCAGCCGCAGTGATGAAGAATCCCATGCTATCATTATTTTATATTTTCTTTAGTATTATTATTAAAATAATTAATATGCATGATTGAGTTTTATTAACAAACAATTATTAGCATCAGGTTGTACCCAGTAATTAATTATTATTATTATACATATGAATGAATGGTTGCCAAATATAATATTGATATGAAGCAACATTCAGTTTTACTTACTACTACTCGCTACTACTAGTAAGCGTACTAGCTAGTAAGAATACTGGACTGATTGTCGAAAACTTGGATGTCGACAACCTGGATGTCGACAAAGTTGGCTCGGTCGGCGACAAAATAAGTTCGGTGGGCGACAACTATGACCAGATGGTCGAATAACTGACCTGGATGTCGACAAAGCGCAGGTTGATGGTTACTCGTCTGCTGGGCGACAATGATTATCCTGCCGTCGACAATTTATGGTTGCTATTCTCACCAGTAGAGGACAACTCACAATCTGCAGCAGTGTCTCATGTGAGCAAAGCAAGAGACTATCTATTTCTCTTTTAATATATCCAATCCATCCAATAAATTGTTCACTGTTTTTTTGAAATAATGATAACCGCTCTACTCGCCGTATGTATGTTATAATTTATATTATAGAAAATACATTTGAACACTATATCTATCTACCTACTACTCTCCAGATTATCAAGTACTGCGATCAACAATCGAGCCCATCATTAACAACTGGGAATCCATGATGTCATATATATATTTATGCAAATTTAGTAGACTTGCTTTCTAGTCAAGATCACAATCATAGTCATATCTCCTGAACATTAGATATATTTTGACATTGTACATACCTCACTACATACATCATGAGCCTTTGCAAAACAAAGCCATTATAATATTTTTTTTTATAAATCTCTCAACTGGCGATAATATTATAAATAATACATATCATTATATTACATTGTAATAGCCTCATATTTTAATGGTATATAAACATCATTTCATCCTTGCCTGCTAATAGAGGTCTGTTTTGTTACATTTTATGTAAATACTTTATGTAAATAAAAGAATTCATTCCATTATAAATACATTTGGCCACACTCATAACAAGTGATGAAAGAAAATGAGAATTAGTAATTATCCTCTTTTGGTAGTGCAGACAACTCAAACGTTACATATCATATTACAATACATGTAGCTTGGTTTATGGTTCTGACAATTAAATAATTAATGAAGAACAATCTACTGTATTTCATTTCTAATTTGCTGTCGATTGTTGATCAATGTTTACATGATGCCAATATACATACCTGCATAACCAATAAATAAAGGTGTGTGTAACTACTCACTCACTCATCACTGGTTTATGTATTTTTATGTATTGTCGACATCGAATCTAGGCTAGTCGACAATCCGTCTGAAATTGTCGCCATGCAATCTAACTTTGTCGACATCCAGGTTGTCGACATCCAGGTTTTAGACAATCAGTCCAGTTACCGCTAGTAATCACGTATTACAAGGGAACTAGTCAGACATGTATAGCTCTAAACTAATGAGTCAGTGGTTATCATCAGTGGAGTTGCAGAGCTCAAGGGCATGATTTGTAAGGTAGTATCTGCATTTAGATATAAATAACCGCAGTTCCTTGCTAGGATTTTGAAAAATTAATGGGGGCCTGCAGAATACCTAATTTCTGGAATATGTTTATAATATTGGTTCACTGCTAATATGTTTTTTTCGCAAGTGACACCTAACATGTGAATGCCTAGCAGCCATTACGTATCATTGTTGGGCAGACTGGAGTACTTATAATAATTATACATCACTTTCAGTATGTGGAGATATTTAAATGTCAGTAAGCCTTCAAAAGCTGATGATGCTTCCACAGAGGAAGAGCATGTAGAAAAGGAGGTTGCTGAAGCAACTATTCAAATGAGAAAAAGGAGTGCAAGCAGCAGTAATAAGAAATATACTGCTGAGTTCCGAGCTAAAGTTGCAAAATGTGCTGTTGAAAACGGGAATATAGTTGCTGTGAAGAAGTATGACGTTCCAGAGTCCACTGTGCGCAACTTCAAAAAGATGTATGTTGAGAAAACAAGAGGAGTTGGAGCACCTCCTAAAGAACTTCTGACTAAGCTTAGAGGGCAACCTCTCAGACTGGGATCTTTGGATAAAGTCGTTCAAAGGTTAGAAGAAAATGGCATGTTCCTGTTTATTTGATGAAAGAATAATAAAATATAATGTCCACCATTGCAATGTTATTGGTACTTCAAACAATATTAGAAAAAAAATACTACCAAAAAAATTAAATTGGTAGCAGCTGGATTGATATGATGATAAATAATAATAATTATAATAAATACAAAGAAAGAAATGTTGTTTGTTTTTATTGATTCATAAATTTCATAAGAAGATGATCACTTATTTTTGATAAAGGTTGAAAATATTTATTAAAAAAAATGTTACTAACAGCAGTGATGCTAGCAGTAGATGGTTGTTGTGAGTTAGTTGAATTAATAATGGGTTCCCGTAGTTGGTTTGAATCCCACCAAAATACACAGGAATGGCAGTTTATTATCAGTAATATTATTAGTTACTATATTAATATCAAGTCACAAAACAGTTGATATGAGAATTTATTGCAGTAGCTAGCTGTACACAATTCTAGTATTATGCCCATGTTCTTGGAATTAGGAGTTATCCGTTCACTGAAGTGAATTATAATACAAAACAGATAACTCCAAATTGCTCTGAAGAATGTTGCTGCTATAGTTGTTGAGGCTATGTCGATATTGTCTTTGACCCACTTTGATTGAACTTTTGAAATGTTTATCCTAGTACCTTCTATCTGGAAAACTTTCTGTTACCATTGTGATTTATTTTACTTATCTCACCAAACTTATGAAAGAAGGAGCGGCAGTAGTAATATATGAGCAGATCTCCCTACCAAGTGTTTTTTTGTGGATTTGATCTTGGAGTTGAGACAATGGGTTACGGCGTTGGATGAATTCGCCGAGTTTATATTGTATTTTACTTGAGGGGTACTTGAGTGGCATTTGAATGGCATTTAAGTGGCATTTGAGTTTTGATTATTTTTTTACTTGATTTGAACTCATATGGCATCTAGATTTTGAATGTATGGCATTCAAGTTTTGATAACTTTTTACATAACTCGAACTCATATGGTATCTTGAGAGAGAGGGGAGAGGAGAGAGGAGAGAGGAGAGATGGGAGATGAGAGAGGAGAGAGATTTTTTAGTTTTCTATACATTCATGTATATATGGTTAGTTATGTACATATTTATGGTTATATTCATATCTACATAGAGAGAGGAGATATATCTACATTGAACAAATATATTGATCAAAAATGAAAATTATATGATTATATACCTGATTACATAATAAGTAGGGAAAATCTTCTGGAGAGAGGGGAGAGGAGAGATGAGAGAGGAGAGAAGAGAGAGGAGAGATTTTTTTTAGTTTTTTATACATTTATGTATATATGGATAATTATGTACATATTTATGGATATATTTACATTTACATCATTGAATAATATACATTTATTACATAATAAGTATATTAAATGCTATAAAATATGTTGGAAAATTACCAAATTAGACCTCTAGATGGTTAAAATCTACAGTATTTGGGAAATAACTGCAAGAGAGGAGAGAGGAGTATTTGGTAGAGGAGAGAGTATGTTGAGAGAGAGGAGAGATAAAAAGAGGAGAGAGGAGAGAGGAGATATATCTACATTGAATAAATACAGTGATTAAAAATGAAACAATATGTGAATATATACATTTATTGTGTAATAAGTAGGGAAAATCTCATACAATATAGCTAGAGTCAGTAAATATTAAATAATACAAACTTAGGAAGGAATACTTCTGTTCTATGTACTTTTGATTCCATAATGAACTAAAATAAAAAGTTATGTATTAGTATAGAATGGTTAAACAGAAATTTAAAACAACTACAAACTGTTACTAAATAGTATTTTTTTATTAATTATTACCTTATCATCAAAAATTGACTGTTAATCGGATGTTTTTGTAGCTTTTCGTGTCTTACGTTGTTGAGTCCTTACCCTTCTAGCTTGTCTTTGAGCGGACTGTCGCTGCATGTTTCTTCTTTTTAGAGCAAGTTCTTTACGAGCACACTCGATAGAAATTGGTGTGTTTACCTGTTGTAGTTGATATTGTCGTTGTTGTAATACATAATGTAATCTCTGAATATCTGACGTAACATCATTCCCTAAGAGCTTTAATGTTAGAAAAGATTCAGTTCGAAAACTATTTAGCTGCTCTATCAAGTCTTTCTGTATGAATTTACAATTGTTTGAGATAATTCGCACTCTCTCTTCAATTTTCTTATTGCATATGTTTTGTAGAAGTATCAAGTCCTCTTGAGTCAAAGATTTAGGCTGAGTTTCTGATTCTGTGTTGTTAACTATTTCCATTTTTTGTCATTGAATCTGAAAAAAAACAAAAAAAAACAGATGATTAATTTTGTTCAGTTGTTTTAGTATAATAAATAATATATGAGTAAAAACTGTAATTTATTAAGTTTTTACCTTGATGCTCTTCTAATAGCTGTAGTAGATGTTGCTTCTCTGATAGCTGTTGTAGAACTGGATGCTTTCTGTGTGAAAACTATGACTCTTATATAGCTAAAGTTGTACTGATTAAACCCTATGAACACCATCTCGTGTCAATCTCTATGAATCAACATTTGTTCACGCGAAGGAAAGTCAATGCTTTCGCGGGAATAAATGAATTATTTTCACGCGAATACAAACCAATGCTTTCGCGGGAATAAATAAACTATTTTCACGCGAATGGAAACCGTTGCTTTCGCGGGAATAAATAATTTATTTTCACACGAATAGAAACCAATGCTTTCGCGGGAATAAAGAATTTATTTTCACGCGAATAGAAACCAATTCTTTCGCGGGAATAAATAATTTATTTTCACGCGAATAGAAACCAATGCTTTCGCGGGAATAAATGATTTAATTTCCCGCGAATGGAAACCGTTGCTTTCGCGGGAATAAATAATTTATTTTCACGCGAATAGAAACCAATGCTTTCGCGGGAATAAATGATCTTATTTCCCGCGGATGAAAGTCAATGTTGTCGCGGGAATAAATACTTTATTTTCACGCGAATGGAAACCGTTGCTTTCGCGTGAAAATAAAATATTTATTCCCGCGAAAGCAACGTTGCCTTCGCGTGAAAATAAAATATTTATTCCCGCGAAAGCATTGGTTTCTATTCGCGTGAAAATAAATTATTTATTCCCGCGAAAGCAACGGTTTGTATTCGCGTGAAAATAAAGTATTTATTCCCGCGAAAGCAACGGTTTCCATTCGCGTGAAAACAAAGTATTTATTCCCGCGACAACATTGACTTTCATCCGCGGGAAATAAAATCATTTATTCCCGCGAAAACATTGGTTTCTATTCGCGTGAAAATAAAATATTTATTCCCGCGAAAGCAACGGTTTCCATTCGCGGGAAATTAAATCATTTATTCCCGCGAAGGCAACAGTTTGCATTCGTGTGAAAATAAAGTATTTATTCCCGCGAAAGAATTGGTTTCTATTCGCGTGAAAATAAATTATTTATTCCCGCGAAAGCATTGGTTTCCATTCGCGTGAAAATAACTTATTTATTCCCGCGAAAGCATTGGTTTGTATTCGCGTGAAAATTATTTATTTATTCCCGCGAAAGCATTGACCTTCCTTCGCGTGAACAAATGTTGATTCATAGAGATTGACACGAGATGGTGTTCATAGGGTTTAATCAGTACAACTTTAGCTATATAAGAACCATAGTTTTCACACAGAAAGCATCCAGTTCTACAGCGACTAACAGAGGAGCAACATCTACTACAGCTATTAGGAGAGCAACAAGGTAAGAAGCACTAAAATAATTATTTGTTTTTAAGTAATTGAAACATCTAGGTTTTTGAATCTTAGTTTTTAAAAACAATCTTTTAATAAAACAATAGTTTCAGTATATTTACATCATTAAACTAAGTTCTTTTACTTTTTGCAGGTATGATGACATCACACTCCAAAGCACTTCCTAAGCTCCATATTGAACCAATCACAGCTACCAACAACACTAACGCTATTTCCACTACAACCATCATTTCCACCACCAACGGCATTCACATTGATGATAGAAGATCCAATCCTAACACCTTTAATGATACATCTTCTCGCTCAAACACCAATGCTCATGCTGATATAGCAATGAATCATCATGTAGTTTCAGCTGACTCTCCTTTGAGTCCCACACCGGACTACACATATCTGCATGAGAACAGTGAAGGCAAACGAACGGAGGATATCAAAAAACCGATAGTGACATTATCTCAAGCTTCAATTTCCTTTTTATTCAGCAACTGCAAGAATAATACCGCAAACAAACTTAGAGAGTTTGAATTGCTCGAGATGGCTGGAATAATGACAGGAGCTATGCAGAAAGGAATGTTGGAAATCGGAAATTTTGTGAGTTTGTTGGATTTACCAATTCCTACGATATTGGAGGTTTTCGATGTTAATTACGTTGAAGATTATGGTATATTGGACTATGAATATGTTTTAAAAAACAATCATCGAATTCGAGTCAAATCACTGATTGACAAAGAACTTACGATGGAGCTACAGGAACTTGATCCCGGCTCTTCACAAATCGTAGTGTACATGGGAAAGCTAGAAGAAAATCAACCCGATCTACGTATTGTAGGAGATAATCATCATCATCAAGGGCTAAAACAACGAGTTATAGCCAAAATCTTGAGAAAAAAATCATTGAAACAGTTGCAAGCATACTTTGATATCATCACTTTCGATAATATTCCTGTCAACACTCTTCTGACATTCACTAGACTTTCAGTTTGGAAAAATTTGAAGTCGAAGCAGCGAAAACGAAAACAAGATACATCGCCTTTACGTATCACTCACACTGTCACTTACAGATACATGATGAATGACGGATCTTTGATGACTGGGAAGATTGTTGTCCCTCCTGAGAACGTTTTGAAGATCAAAAATCATGAATGCGGTATGATCCACTATAAAAGTACGATGACAACTGAAAGCGGCACAAAGAAACACATTCTCACGATTCTGAGTGTTGAAGAAGCTTTGATGCTTCTATCTACTTCAAGTGAAAAAAAAGGAAGAGCTTTCAGACTTTCTCTATTTGACGATGCTGAGCTGATGAAAAGTTATGATGATGATGTTGCCGCTGATGATGCTGCTGATGATGATGATGATGATGATGATGATGATGATGATGATGATGATGACAATGATGCTTATACTGATGAAGAAGATGATAATATGACTGATGATGACTCTGAGAACAAAAAATTTGAGGAAAAAGATGAAGTTGTCGACAATGATAGTGAGAAAAGCAATGAAGATGACAAACACATTTCAAGCGAAGCTAGCAGGATTTCAATATCGGAAATTTAATTAAGGTATGTTAATCTTCACTAGTAATAAGTAACTACTAATAGCCGTATTTTTCACCATAGTATAATGTAGTTGTTATAACGACATCTATGTATGCTTTTAGATAGAATACGTGTACAAGTGAATGACCGACGACTCGCCAAAATCTATCAGCAACAACTCATAAACATTAAATTACATGTTATTTGTATTGTGCAATAATTTGTATATATTTAGTGTAATAAAGTATTTTATCCATATTTAACATTGGTAATTTAGCCAATTTGTAAAACTTTCGGGGTTACAACTCTAAAATGTTACAAAATTTCAATGTTCCGACACAAAAATAAATATTTCAAGTTATCGTCTCATTTTTCAAAAATGTTAAGACAACTCCCATTTATAATTTCTAAACTTCGTTTTTGAAAAAATATGTAAAAGTTGTCGGCACATTGTGTCAAAATGGTAAGACAACTCCGCTTTTGCACAAAAATTGTGAAAATGTTTTATAATTTGTTTGAGAAACCAAAACAGTAGAAGACTTTTTACAACCACAAGCATTATACTTTAGGTTTTACAGTTTTGTGAATTGGGTGTTGATAGTTTGTCACGATATGACATAATAATTAAGTAATTACAGTCTTTTTCATAACAATGCTATAGATTCAGTAATACAGATGTGAAATTTACTGTTTCATCACTTGGATGCAGTTTGAAGGTAGTTGATGTAATATTTATTTTGTAATATTATGCAAAGTAATACAGTAAGAATGAAGCGTATGGAGTTTTCAACCACAAAACAAACAAAAATAATACATTAGGTAAACTAATGACAGAACAATTCTACATGAAGTGTATACATATGAATAAAGTATTCATAAAAAACACAGACTATTGTCTGTATATATAATATATATATATAGAGAGTATTTATAAAAAAACATCCTATTCACTATATATTTTGTGGTAAGAAATTATAAAATAGGGTAGTTGCATAAGACCTATTCCAGAGCCATGATAATAATAAAAAATATAGTGAAATAAAAATTTTAAAACTCACCTAAGAGTGCAGTTAATACAAGAATTTCTTCTTGAGAAAAATCTGAATTTTTTTGCATTTTCTGTCTAATAGACGCTAATTTCAATTTAACACAATCATTAAAACCCTTTTTTTTCAGTCCATCTTTTATATTCAAAATTAATTTCAGTGAAGTTATATCAATCTTTTGGCTTTGTTTTAAATCTACTTGAGTTTGTGGGTTAACTGTTGTATTAGATTCTAAAACACTGGTTTTTGGACTGCACTGTGAACTAGCAACAGAAATTAAGTCATTATTACTTTCTTCAGTTTCTGAAAAATCAGAATCTGAAGATATAAGCGCTCTCATTTTTTTACGTTGGGTTTTAAGTAAAAGCTTTTGATCTCCAGCAACCGGTTTTTTAGCTATTGCCAACCATTTACACCCTAATCCCTCAAAATCTAAATCGATGTTTCCAGAAAAATAACCTTCTATTGGATAGAGATATACTAACATAAAATTTTTGGGAAAAGTAATGTTCATAACTAACTCAGAATATTTTTTATTAATAAATAAAACAAAATTATCATAACTAGCAATATCAACAACAAAAAACATTTTAGTTTTCAAAATACAAGTATGTTGCTGGAGTTCTCTCAAAGTTGTATGTGATTTTCCGCATAAACAATAAAAAATAAACAAGTGAGCAAAAAAATGTCTTGAAAGAACTCGACCGGGCTCATGCATCTTCCCTAATTTAAACTTCTTACCACAAAATATACACGGAATACTGTCTTTTTTTTCTTTCAGTGCTTCGCTCAGAGTCTTTGTGCAATACGATATCAACAGCAACGAAAGCACTGAAAGAAAATATCTTGTGTTTTTGTTATCGATATCTACAAGCAAAATAAACAAATTCTCATTATATATATATAGATAACTGTCTTGAGTATGGTATATGTATATAAAGATAACGCGTATCACTTACACTTGAAGCACTCCTTATCATCTTTTATCTCTCCATCTATAACACACTGCTCCTTCTGTACTGCTCTAGCTGCAGGTTCTCTGCTTGAACTAAAATAGAAAATATGAATGTAATTATGTTAGTTTTTGAAAAAATTTATTAAAATTGAATGAGTATGTAGTAAATAATATTTTTATCATACTTACATTCAAATGTGTGACGATCATAGGAGAGAAATGTTTCATCTTTTCCTACATAACATGCGCTTGCAATGAATCGTGTAGATGTTTTCTCTACAAAAATAACGTAGTAAATGTAGAGTCGTTATTATTTTACCCCTACAGAAAAATTTACATTTTTCATAATACAGAAAAATACTTACTCATAGCAATGTGCGCGGTAGGCTTATTTTTTGGCTTCTCCGTTTCCTTAAAACATTCGTCCAACCATCTCATTGTTTCATCATCGGTAGAGCTTAATAAAGCAATAAAACAAGATTGTGATTAATTAAAAACTCTATATAATACAGTTGAATAATAAAGTTTCAATAATATACTTACATGGTACTGAAATCTATTTCGTCTATATTTATCTCTAATGCATCATTTGAGGATGTAGTCCTACAAGTAATATATATATATATATATATACATTTGTATAAATTTATAAATGTAACTGCAACAAAATTGTAAAAGATAGTATAAATAACTTACTCATTTGCTGTAGGGATATTGCTAGCCATTGTTGTTTTGCAGATGTGTAGATGTTGCAGATGATGTAGTATAAATGAAAACTGATACTGTTTAAAAAAATAGTTTCTCTTATATACAAAACATTGAAGTCATTTATCAAGATTAATTTGTAGACTGATTTTCTGATTATTACTATGATAAATGATATTGTTTTTTAAAAAAGTGGAAGATGATTAGGAAGTTGGTTAAAAAAATAGGAAGATAGAGATTAAATAGTTTAATAAGCTTAACCACCACAAACACTCCTGTAAACTGTCTTTCCATCTAGCTAAAATTTTTGAATGTAGAGCGTTGGATAAACAAATTTTACAACCTCTTTTAAATATAACTAGCTAGGATGAAACTTACATTTCATTTGAATGACAACTCACATCCTTCAAACATATTTTTATAGCAACAATTTTCATATAGACACATCAACAGCAAAACAATGATGCGATGTAGTTCCATCTTTATATCATCAGACAGTAAATTAATATGTGAGAGCTTCAATTATAGTTTACACCATTAAGCGTGAGTTCGGAATGTAATAAAATACTTTACAGGTACTGATAGCATTTAATAACTAGTTCAATTGCAGTTTATTGATATACTCTACTATAACACACACTACCACAAACAATCATATAGATACATCATCAGCAAAACAATGATGTAGTGTAGCTCCATCTTTATATCAACAGACAGTAAATTAAAATGTGAGAGCTCCAATTATAGTTTACAACATTAAGTATGAGTTAGGAATGTAATAAACACTTCAAAGATATCTGATAGCATTTAAATATGCGTATGTAACATATAACTCTTGATTTATTAGACAAAACAGCTTCCTAAAAATAGAAAATATGCTATGTATGTTGAAATATTATTTGTATTTCACACAAAAAACAATGAGATATTTTAAAAAAAGTAACAGTCTAACTAATAAAACAAGTGGATAAAGTCATGCTTTGCTCATGTTTTTTTAGATGATAGCGGAGATACCTAGGATTAAAAGTAAAACCACAAATCCGTTTTGGTGGAAGGCTGTATCTATATTAACTAATATGTAATGAAACAATAAAAAACAGGAGATAGATGCAATCAAGTTCTCTTCCTTTTTAGGTTGAATTCGACCTATAATTCCATCATCTATGGATGTTTGTTGTTTTTGTTTTAAATAGAGCATGATAATGAATAGTGCTTAGGTGTAACTAATGACTTTTCTCGAGCGACACACTTGATATTAAAAAGATCAAAACATATAGGATTAAGCGAGATGATGATTAATGTCTTTTCTGGAATGAGTTTATTAGTAAAATGACACTTGCGGGGCACTTGCGTGATATTATAATTAATTACTTTTTAAAAATGAACTGGTAACATTACGTCGACTGAAATAATACCTAAAACGTCTCGCATAAATTTTGATCTGACTGAAAATGGACTGAAAACCTTCAAGGTGCGTAAAAATTATCGTAACTCGCTATAGCGGATATTCTAAGAAATATTTATTTTCTCGTTGGTAACTTGACGTAAAATATTTTGTAACGGATGTCACACGATCTCAATCGATTTTTTTCAACTAAATACTTAGTTACTCGTAAACATTTGATACTCGCTTGATTTCTTTGATAACAGTAATATCCCAATTGTGTTTATCGTAAATATTTCAAAAACGGATATTGCGCGTTTCAGTTGGTTTTTCCTACTGAATAACCTAGTTACGCGTAAATATTTGAAATGCGTGTTTCAGTTGGTTTTTCCTACTAAATCGCTTAGTACTCGTAAACATTTGAAAATTGTTTGATTTTTTCGCTGATAAAACATGTTGCAAGTATCTTTTACCAAATATTACCGTGATTTTCAATCAGTTTTCCTTACTAGATTACTTAATTACTCACCAACATCCATAATTGTTTTTATTAATCATTGTTGCAAAGCAATGTTGTATTTAAATAATATTACTACGTTTCCAACCAATTTCCTTACTGAATTACTTAATTACTCGCCAGTATTTCATAATTTCTTTCACTAATAATTACAAATAATATTGTAAATAAATAATTTACCAGGAATATTTATGCTCAAGTCTCCTCTCTCTCTCTCTCTCTCTCTCTCTCTCTCTCTCTCTCTCTCTCTCTCTCTCTCTCTCTCTCTCTCTCTCTCTCTCTCTCTCTCTCTCTCTCTCTCTCTCTCTCTCTCTCTCTCTCTCTCTCTCTCTCTCTCTCCTCTAAACACTCTCTCTAGATATATACAAACACAGTTATTTTTATTGTACCTTGCTCATAATTTCTTTCACTAATAATTACAAATAATATTGTAAATAAATAATTTACCAGGAATATTTATGCTCAAGTCTCCTCTCTCTCTCTCCTCTAAACACTCTCTCTAGATATATACAAACACAGTTATTTTTATTGTATCTTGCACAAAAACACCCCCTAAAACTTGTTTTTAGGCTGAGCCTTATGGGTTATTTTAGGGGAGTATCAGTCCTGGGAGTAGATACTAAATTGACACAAATTTTTTTCATATGAATTTAAAACTTAACTAATGTAGTTTTTTTACCAAACATCAGTACATCAAAAACATTATTGTAAAGGTATATTATATAGGAAGATTTTCCATACTTATTATGTAATAAATGTATATAATCATATAATGATTCATTTTGATCAATATATTTATTCAATGTAGATATATCTCTTCTCTCCTCTCTCCTCTCTTTCTTCCTCTCTCCTCTCTCTCCCTCTCTCCTCTCTCTCTTTTTTTATCTCAAGATACCATATGTATGTATACATTGATTGTCATTACAAGTTGTATTGTTTTGTATTACTTAGTATTTACTGACTCTAGCTATATTATATAGGAAGATTTTCCCTATTTATTATGTAATCAATGTATATAATCATAAAATGTTTCATTTTTGATCAATATAGTTATTCAATGTAGATAAAACTCCTCTCTCCTTTCTCTCTCCTCTCTCCTCTCTGTCTTCTCTCTCCTCTCTCTCTCAAGATACCATATGAGTTCAAATTATGTGAAAAAGTATCAAAACTTAAATGCCATACATTCAAAATCTAGCTGCCATATGAGTTCAAATCAAGTAAAAAAATAATCAAAACTCAAATACCGCTTAAATGCCACTCAAACACCACTCAAGTACCCCTCAAATGAAATACAATATAAACTCGGCGAATTCATCCAACGCCGTAACCCATTGCATAACCCCCAAGACCAGAACCACAAAAAAACACTTGGTAGGGAGATCTGCTCATATATTACTACTATGGCATCTTGAGTGTAAATATTTTTTTTAGTTTGCTCATATTCATGATGCTGTACATGTTGTACATGTTCATATCCAAATCCATACATATCTATGATTATATCCATATTTGTTTATGCTTACATTTATATCCATTTTTATTCCATAAATATTACTTTTACTAATGAATATAACAATGAGCTAAAATATGTATACAGTAAAAATGTAAAAAGAAATTGTTTAAGATCTACAATTGGTTTCTATTTTACTAAGCACTAGTAGGTTCTGTTGACACTCCATCTGAACATACTCGTCTTTTAGCATAAAAATATGTGAGTCCTCGTTTGATTTGTCTGTAGGTTAACATTTTTCCATCTTTCATTATGAAACCTCGATTGGTTCCTTTGGAAGACTTCCTTGTCCTCAATACATTCAGATAACTGTGTTTGTTTAAATCATCACTTCGCTTGTTTAAACCTTTGGAACTAAACTTGTTTCATTTTTCTCCCGAACAGTAGTAGGATTTAGAGTTGAGTGCAACAATTCCATCTCCAGTAAACTCCTCTTTGAACAACCCAGGTGTTCTTTTTCCATGTTTTAGCACTTTTTCACAACAGACACGTATGTTCCATTCAGCACCCATTATTTTAACTTTCAAAAACTCATCCGTATGTGTATCGCAGTATGGACGTGGAAACCAGTTGGCATAATCGACATAAAACTCTTTTTTCATGTCTGCTTTCACCAATGTTTCTAACGATCCGCTCAAAGCCATGTACGCGCTATCTGTATCCATTTCTACATACTGGAAATCATGTCTATGGATGTATCTATAATTAAAAAAATAGGTGATTGTTTTATTTAGGGTTATGACTATTGTTTAATTTAACTATTAGGTTACTAGAGGAAAACTATGAGTGACTTACTTGTCCATAAAGTCATAGTAAAACTGCAACACTCCCAGCTTGGCATATTGTAGTATGGAGAAACCCAAGTGTACAGGAACATTCATATTCAGCTGAAATGAATATCAAAATGATTAATGTGATGAACTTGAAGAATGCAACAGTTTTTTTGTATTGACTTTAATTAAAGTTTAAAACGTACCATTTTTTTAGCACTTATTATTTCGTAAAAATCCACTGATGTCTCCTCCAGTGATAGAATTGTGGTGGTACGCGGTGGTACGGCGTCCCCTCACCAACATTTTAATGGGGACGGTTGGGCAAAACGTACCCCCACCAATTTGCACACAAAAATGCATCCAAACAACGCTATGAAACACGATTGTGAGGCATTGAAACATATATAGTTCAATGCCGATATCAAAGTTCTGTTGCCATGGTAGTGAGTAACAAATGGATGTAAATTGGCTCGCTGTTACACATTTACTGTTTAACTATTGGTCAGTCAAGACAATGCTGTCCAATAACAGTGTGCTCCCTTGTCATTCGCGGGTGTTAGCAGAAAATTTAGTAGTAGAAGTAGCTAGTTCAGTCATTCACTTCTATCAACATGAAAAGAACAAGCAATGGGAGAACCTTGTTTAGTTATTTTACTTCAACTGCCAAATCAAGCAATAGGTAAACATTTTTTTTGTAGTAAAGTTGGATAAATTTCCACCAGCAGTGTGTCAATCATTCACTCACTGCTGTTGTTGTTGTTGTTGTTGAGAATGAGATGATGAGATCAGCTGTTGTTGTTGCTTGTCTCACTCAGCTGCTACTAAGTTTTACTACTACTACTAACAATAAATTATAGTAATAATATTAATAATAAAATAAATTATATGGATTTTTATTATATAATAATAATAAATCAATCACTTCATTTATTATTAATTTAATAAATGTTATTACTTTAGCATTTGTTGTACTAATAAATCAAATACCAATATTTTTATTTAATTATTATTTATATAGTTAATTATTAATCATGAATAACAATACATATTTTAATAAAAATTGCTATTTTTATATTATTATTGTTTATCTACTATATAAATGTAATATATGAATGATGAACATTTTTTTTATCTCATGGAGGTGCTTATTTTTAATTATTATTATTATTATTTGTATGTTATTAATATTAGTACTATTTTTCACTAATCAACAATAACTTCTAACTTCTTACTGCTTTAGTAGTAATATTAGTAGTATTAATAATAAAAAATCAGATTTACTGCTGCTACCTACCAGCTGCCTACTGGTAATAACAGCAACACTAACTAATAAATATTATGAACTATTATTATTGCCATGTTATTATTTAATTATTGCTAAGTTTATCGTTTTAATATATAGTAGTAGCACTTTAGAATTATTTTAATTATTATCATAATACTCTTTTAGTTATATCATAATAATAATCTTTAGTTAATAAAATACGAATAATAAATGATCATTGTTATCGTTATTACAAAGTTTGATGAATAATAATAATATCCTGCTGCCTGCTGCCACTAACTATAACAACAAATGAAGAAGGTATAAATAAAAAATTAAATTGAAAATGGCTCTCACTCATTACTTCAAGCTAGTACTAGTAGTACTACCTACTATTGAGTACTAATAATTAATTATATACGGTTGTGTTTTTCTTTTTATCAAAAAAATAATAATCAAGGATATTTTTAATCGTGATCTGCTTGTACAGTTAACAGTTGTATGCATTGTTATTTCTGGCGAGTATCCTGTCTTATTGGCAGGATCATTTTGTTGAAACGTTGTATCTGGGTATATTTGCATATTAATGCTTTCATATTTAAAGTTTACTCCTGAGTTTTGTTGTAGTGATACTGATGTGAACAGATGTGCAGTGTTGGCATCAGAGCAGGAGGAACCATCCACGTCGACTAGTTCAGGTTTGCACATGTAACTTACATGATTTCATTGGCATTGAAAATCATTACAGTATGTATTTAGATGCTTTGCTGGTTTGCACAAAGGAGAGTGCTACAGTGCTTGCTTTATTTTCAGCTGCCATAGAGAGTTTGGCGGATGATGCAGAAGCTTCACCACCTCTTCAGAGTACTGAAAGTAGAACAGGTTTGTTATATAATACTTATAGCAATTTTCTCTTACAACTGCACCTTGGCCTTCTATCGACATGAATATGATATATTATGAATCTTGTCGTATTGCTGGGTTGCAAAAAGAATGTGGTTACTCACATTACTCCAAATTATTTTTGTCAGTTGCTATAGAGTGTCTAGCAGATGATGAGCACGAGCTACAACCTATGCAACATGATGGAAGAATATCAGGTTTGTTGCATTATTTTTCTCTCTTATGACTACAACTTTTAACCTTATGATTTCGGCTATCACTTACACATTTACATTTGGTAGATTGGCCTGATGTATGGACTGCTGACAAGGTGCGGGAGAAGGTACTGGAGTACCCATGGCTTATAGCAAAGCAAGGTAAGCTGGGCTGTAGCTACTGCATTGCACATCCAGCTCCAGTAGTGATGAGGATGAAAGGGTCAATCCCAAGTAAAGAGTGGATAGAGTGCTCTGTTGGATACGAGCTAGATACCAACCGCGGTAGAGATAGCAAGCTGACATATTTGCGTAAAAAAATCTATAAACACAAAGCCTCAAAGGCCCATTGTAATGCTGAGGAACTACATGAACGCAAAAGATCATCCTGTGATACTCAAAAGATGTTTAGTGATTCTTGGAAAAAGTATCAGGCATCGACGGAGAGGGTTTTCAGGGTCGCTTACTTGATTGCAAAGTGTGACAGGCCATACGCAGACTTCCCTGTGTTAATCGATTGTCACAAACTGAATGGGACAGATATGGGTATCCTTCTCCATTCAGAGAAGTCTTGCCAGGCCATAATCAATAGTATCGCTAGTGACATGAGAAAATTACTCTGTGCTAATCTCAGAGAAACTAGCTCTAAGTTTTCTGTTATGGTTGACGAGAGCACCAGCATTGCTGGTAAAAGTTGCCTAGTCATTCACCTGAGAGCCATGCTCAACAAGAAAGCATCAAATCTGTTCTTAGATATTGTTGACTTAGAATCAACGCATTCTCAGGCTGTTGTTGATGCCATATTATCTGCTTTGGATGTCCATGGTTTCTCGGATGAATATTGTCGAGACAACTTTATCTGCTTTGCATCAGACGGAGCATCCAACATGACTGGTAACAAATCAGGTGTTGGTGCAATTTTGCTTGAGAAATTTCCCAACTTGCTGCTATGGCATTGTGCTAACCATCGGTTGGAGCTCTGTGTGGGAGACGTTGCCAAGGAAGTTGCTGGTGTCAATCCATTCAAGGTTTTTTTGGATACTCTGTACGCAGTTTATTCACAATCACCAAAAAATCAGCAACAACTTAGTGAATGCGCTGCAGAACTCCATGTCATTCTGAAAAAACTCGGTCGTGTGCTTGATACTCGCTGGGCAGCATCATCACTACGAGCTGTAAAAGCAATCTGGCAAAGTTTTTCCGCGTTGGCTCGTCACTTTGCAACTGGGCATTCTACAAACCAAGCTAAGTTTGAAGGTCTGCATAACACCTTAACCTCGGTCAAATTTCTGAAAAATTTAGCCATAATGCTGGATGCTCTCTCTGAAATTTCTACCTTATCGCTAGCCTTGCAAGGTAGAGATATGGGGCTTGCAGAGTCCCACCAGCTCATCAAGCAAACTGTCAAGGCAATGGAGTTCATGGTGGAAAATCCCGGAAACTATGTTAGAATAGCTGATGAAGCTATCGATGAAGGTTATTTTGAAGGTGTTAAGTTGGGTACTAGTCGGGTGGTGGAAATACGTAAGGGTCAGTTTTTCCAGTCACTAGCCACAAGCCTTGAAACTCGGATGCTTACTGTTGCATCACGACGAGGTGAGCGTGCTCAAAAAGCCACCTCTAATTCACTGGAGTACACTACTTTGATGAGTCAGATTTCTATTTTGCAACCTAAAAAATGGCCTTCCAATTATGATGATATACCTTGCTTTGGAGAAGCAGAGGTACGTTCTTTGTCCTGTCGTTTTAGAGTCAATCCAGAAAACTCTGTTGTAGGTTTTAGAATGGTAAAAGCCACCGGTGGAAAATCTGCATGTAATGAAAACATTGCTGCATTACTTCAGGCCCAATCATGCATACCGGTCAGCACTGCTGAATGTGAACGTTCATTCTCCACCATGAACTCCATAGTGACTGACAAGAGAAATAAATTGAACACTCAAAATGTTTCCTCGCTGATGCTTATTAGTATATTGGGTCCGCCATTGACTGAGTTTATTCCTCAATTATATGCCAAAAACTGGCTCAAGCGTGGTAGGCATGGGGCCACAGACTCAGATGCACGTAAACGCCAACAACCTGTTGATGCTTCAGGCTATGCCCACTTGTACAGTCTTTTGAAATGATAGATGTAATGTACATGTGTTATGGTGACATAGTTTCTTCAGTTATCAGTTGTTTTACACCATCATGTTAGTTTTCTTTATGTAACACATTGTCATTATCTACTATTTCTTTAGCATTGACTTGATTTCTCCACGAAAAGTAAGTATCAATGTGTGTGGCTTTTACAGACTAGCTCTAATTCTAACCCATAACTTTAACCTCCCTTGCAATAACTTTTACATTCTCTACTATTATGCACATTAAAATCCTTTTCTGGTAATCTGGTTCTGTGTTGTTTATCTGTGAAGGAATTGCATGATTCTTATGTTACTTCACTCTGTCACAAAATGCATTGCAATGTTCTTCAAGAACTCCTTGCACATTCCCTAGATTAAATTGGTCTATTCATTGACATGTGATTGTGACGATAATTTTGATGAATTTTAGTTAGTAGTGGGTAACGTTTTGTTTTGGGTTTAATCCCCTGCACCTGTCATTAATCTTACTTCAACACAGGGAGTGGGCAACTTTTTATTTCATTTCCTACATCTATCACTTTTGTCTAATGCTAACACATACCATGCAACAACAGCTTGGAGTTGGTTGGTCATTGTAATTTCTCACTGTGCCAACCAATCATATCCAACAACAGAATGGAACATTGTATTTCCACAACTACATGTATCAGGTTGCTTCAAGGTATAATTTAAGGTTGTGGAGAACTGTATCATCCGATCATTAGGAGAGCAGGTAAGATGGTCATAATTTTTGCTTTTAATATGTCACATTTTCTTCTTGTATCATACCATTCATCATTTTGTAATGTCCTATCATTCAACTCTAGTTAATTATAGCTGTTGACCTGATAAATATATACATATACAATACTCTACCTAATAAATGAATGAGTTACACGTGATCGACTTGCCGTACGATCGACCTGCGGCGGAGTGCGGCTCCCGCGTTGACATTGCACCACTTCATGCAGAGTACCCCCACCAATTCTTTTCCAATTCTATCACTGGTCTCCTCCATAGCAACAAATTTGTTTCCTCTGATATGGAATGAAGCTTTTCTGGAACTATCAATGTACTTGACCTTTGAATGTTTTTCCTTGTCCGTGATTGTTTTTCCATAGGCAGCATTTCTCACCAATTTACTGGTGTTGGCAAGCAACTCTTGACTACGATCCCTATCTCCCATTCTCCTAGCATCCAAAACCGATGTTCCAAAAGCCTCAAAAGCATTTCTAGGGATGTATTCTATGAGCTGATAGACTTTGGTGATTTTTAATCCCTGTTTCAAGCACCACTTTAACCACGGACTCATTAACAATATCTTTTCTCCAAATAAGGTTCCAACTAGCAAACGTTGTGGTGTATTGAGGAATCCTTCGGTTTTTGCAAAGTTCCTCATCTCATTACTCAAGTGCTCTCTGCTCAACATTGAGTTTTTAAAAATTGGAGACGTTTCGGAAAATTTATCTTTTAGATCCTCAGTGACTTCAATGTCACATTCAACAAATCCAAAAAGTTCCTCTGATTGAACTCTCTCCAACACTTCTTCTTGATTCAGCTTTCTTTCAAGTATTTTAGGATAAAATGAGTCGTAAAAAGTGTCGACAAATTTTTGTAAATTTGTATGAGTTTTTACGCGTTTCATCCACTCACACTCCCAAATCGAGATGACTGTATAACCAAGAGTTCGGAGATATTCTTCATTTTTCATTGTGTCTCTATACAATTGAGCCGTTGACTTTTGCCTAGTAGGATGTAGCTCCTGATGTCTAGCGCTGTTGAAAGTGCAGTTGTGTCCGTGCCAAAAACAACCATGGAATTGAAAGACATCTCGAATTTCAATGCAAAATCCATCGACGCGGAGACTCCGTTGTCCGAGAGCGACTTCTCCTCCGCTGAGCTGATGTCTGATATTGATTTTTTTTGGAAACATTTTTTTGGAACTGTAACCAGCTATGAGCTACCTTGCTAAATTTTACTGGTTCAGCAACAAAGGAATTTTTGATTTTTCTTTTTCGAGGATAACCTGTAGGCATTGATTACATCATACACCATAAATAGAGCGTATTTGCATCAACTCCATAGATTCTATCAGAAATTTTTGATTTCTTTCCAAGCCAATGTTCTCTAATTCTCGTCAGTCCCTTTTCGTGATATCTGTGCATCACCAGACTGGGACCTCCAACGATGTTTTTCTTTATCAAGTAATACAGATCCGTATTGCATTTGTCAATCAGGCAGATTGGAAGAGTCCGCCGAAATGAATTACCAAGTTCTCGAAAATCTAAATAAGAATAAAGTTGCGGAGGAGATGGTTGGGGAGCTTTGTTAATCATCCACCGAAGTGCCAATCCTGGTAAAGATATACCGTCTTTCAACATGTCGATCCCGTGTTCTCTGTAGATAGCTCTTTGTCTTTCCAAAGCTTGAACGAATGGGGTTACATCCAGGTTGTTGTACCACTTTAAAAAATCTCTCATGGTGCTCATGTTATTAACTTTCCATGCTTTCTGACAAATAGCGTACTCTTCTTCACTGATGCTTTTCTGCTTCAACGAGCTGTAGAAAGCTTTTCTCGGAGGTAGATATTTTGTTGCAGTTGACTCAGTCTTTCATCCATTTGTAAGGAAAAAATCCTTTTGCAACTTCGCATTTGTATGCTTTGAGATACATTTCGTAACTGTATCCAGGAGCGATAAAGTTTGTGCAATCCAGAAACAAAAACGATCCTATGCTGATTACAGGCATCTTGGTTCCTTTTTTGACAACAAAATCAAAATCTTTACCTAAGACGTCTTTCAATTGTTCTAGCAAAATTCCTTTCATCACGTTGATGTCATAGCTCTGCGAATTGAATCCTAGAACAGGAAGCTTTTCCATGTACTTTTCCAGTTCAACCAGAACTCTGGAGACTCCTAGTTTTTGTCTAAACGGTTTTTGTTCAAGCGGTGATTGATCAAGGAATTTTTGTTCAGCTTTTTCCAATCGTTGTATCTCATCTGTTACTCGTTCTATAATTCGGGAAAAGTTTTTTCTCACTCGGATGTGCGATTCTTCCGCGGTGTTTTCCAAATGTAGGATAAATTTTTCAACACACTTCCTCTTATCACCGTTGTTGATAATACATCGAGGCATCTCAAAACCAGGTACGTTTGAACAAATGGAAATGCTCAAGAATTTATGTTCGCTAATGTAGAAAGTGGTGTCCGTATCTTTATTCTCTTCGCATTCAGGAAGCATACATTCAGTATCATATGTGGCGAAATATGGATAATATCTCAAAGGATCATCCGTGCTGATGTTTATTCCAAAGTGTTCTCTCAACTTGTTGAAAATTGTGGCGGGAGGTTTATATTCCCCCCAGGAAAAACCTTGTCTGTTGCATCTGAGGTTGAGCATCTGTGTCTTTTCAGTTACCAAATCTGTCAAAGCAAGTGGAACATGTTGGACACTTGAATGCTCTGGCATATCCTTCCAAGTTTGTGATGAGACTAAAATGTCTGTCTTGCAGATCGAGATACAATTTATTTTCATGTTTTGAGTTTGAGCACCAAATAACTGTAGATGTTTTGTTTTCATGTAGTGTGAACACCATTATCTTTACATCAAATTCGTCTTCCAAATCCAACTAATTCATTTCATCCACTCCTTCTTCCAAACCTGTTCTCTACGAGTCCTCCATTAAAAATCCATCGCAGTCTTTACTCTGTAGATTTAAATAGCGCTTGTAAAGCTTCTGTACAACTTTTGCATCTGGTCGAGTTGATCGAGTATTGTTATCCTTTTCAAGCATCATTTGCATTGTTAAGCATCTGAAGAAACACAAATTATCATTGTATGGCACACCATGATTATTACATACCATGGTACAAATATGTCAATTTAGGTAAACATAAGGAGGAACCGGGTTCGAAGTATCAGTCTTTTTACGTCCTCCAACTTTTCCCATTCCGAGTAGTTTGTAGAAATAAAATGAGATGTTTGTAATCAACATCAATCTCCAAGCCGTATTTGGCCTCTGTCTCAAGCTATTAGTATGATGATCAGTCTCCATAACATCAACAAAAAAAGTCATCAAGCTGTTCTTCAGTTTCAATCAATTTAGCTTTCGGATATGCAGTAGCATTGTTTGATGATGAGTGAAAGTATCGAAGTTCACCATCATTTTTATTTTCTAGTATACAACCTATGCTACAGTTGACTTTTGCTCTCGAGCTCAATTGTCTCCAAACCTTTTTCAGCAATTCCAACACTCCTGAATCATGATAGTTATTTTGGTAGGTATCAGCTTGATCTCTTGGAATCCCATCCCAAAGTCTTACATTTAAAAATTCGATCACTTTTCCAACTCTGTGCTTGGTTTTCATAGCACCCCAATATCTGGCAATCAGATTGTCCCATTCTTCATCATGAAAAGATGGAGATACACCATTGTCAATAATACCTAGAGTGGATGCTGTAGTAGATTTTTTCGAAATCTGAATCATTCGTTTCTTGTTCTTCTTGCACTACTTCTTCAGCATCATTACCTTCTCCTTCTTCATTTTCCACCATTGATTCATTTTCATTTTCTTCAACTAAAACTTCCGCAATTGGTTCCATATCTTTGATTATCATGCTAGCATCGGGTGCGTGATCTTCTACACCGAAACCTAACCGATTAGCTGTTTCATCAGGTAAACGAAAACAAATGAGATTTTCTTCGAGCCATTTCCAATTAGGACAAAATCCTGGAGTTTCTTCTACATTTGTCTCCTGATAATTTGAATCTTGTCTACAATAGAGATGCTAATACATATTACTTCTGCTATAGCACATGTATTCTGTACAAAATGTATCAAAAAAACGACTCAAAGAATATTATTAATTAGTTTTTTTGAAAACTTACTGTGTGTTATGAGTTCGATTCCCACTCTCTCTTTTACATTTATCTCCTGACATTCTGACTCTTGACTACAATAGAGATGTATTCGTAATATTTCTACTTTGAATCATGGAATGTATATAGAAAATAAGCAAAAAAAAAATTACTCTACTGCTATTATTAATTTATGATTCAAAAACTTACTGATTACTGAGAGTTATAGTATTTTCAGTAGATGATGAATCTTGAAAAGATGAGGAATTTTCTCGACAAGAATTTTCAAGTTTAATCTCCATTTCATCTTTGTATTTACCAATGTATTCATCATCTATGTATTCATCATCAGCATCTGGTAGTCTGATAACACGATGATTTTTCATGAGCCATTCCCAATCTTCCTGTATTTTTACATCACTTCCCTCCTCCATCTCCATACTTCCTGCTAAAATAACAACATTATTTTTTGTAGAAGTAACAAATGACTATATATATATATATATATATATATATATATATATATATATATATATATATATATATATATATATATATATATATATATATATATATATATATATATCGTTATATATAAAGGTACTTCAAACACATATTATTTATTTTAAAAATAAAAAAAATTAAATTCGTTTACTAGTGTTAAATAATTATTTATTACCTTATCTCTACTTAGAGTCCTCGTAGTAGTTGTAGTAATACATTTTGTTTCTTTAGGATATCACTTAGAATCCTCTCTCCTAGTAGTTCAGTGGTAGTTGTTTTTTATCCTATTGCTGAGACTCCTAGTATTTGTAGTAGATGATGTTCCTTCAACCTCTCTTGTTGGAATGGATGCTTTTTGCTTGAAAGCAGTGGGTCTTATATAGCTAAATCTGCAGTTATTTTTTAGTCCTATTCGAGTGAAAAATTGGTTTATTTTTCATGTTTTATTCGCTTGAACAAATTTACTTTATTCCCGCGTAGAAAACCATTGCTTTCGCGGGAATAAAAATTTTGTTTTCACGCGAATAAAAACCAATGCTTTCGCAGGAATAAATAACTTATTTTCACGCGAATGGAAACCGTTGCTTTCGCGGGAATAAATAATTTATTTTCACGTGGAAAATAAAACTTTTATTCCCGCGAAAGCAACGGTTTTTATTCGCCTGAAAATAAATTGGTTTTTCCCGTGAAAGCATAGTTTTTTTCGCGTAAAAATAAAATTTTTATTCCCGCGAAAGCAACGGTTTCCATTCAAGTGAAAATAAGTTATTTATTCCCGCGAAAGCAACGATTTCCATTCGCGTGAAAATAAGTTATTTATTCCCGCAAAAGCATTGGTTTTTATTCGCGTGAAAACAAAAAATTTTTATTCCCGTGAAAGCAATGGTTTTCTACGCGGGAATAAAATAAATTTGTTCACGCGAATAAAACATGAAAAATAAACCAATTTTTCACGCGAATAGGACTAAAAAGCAACTGCAGATTTAGCTATATAAGACCCACTGTTTTCAAGCAAAAAGCATCCATTCCAACACGAGAGGTTGAAGGAACATCATCTACTACAAATACTAGGAGTCTCAGCAATAGGATAAAAAACAACTACCACTGAACTACTAGGAGAGAGGATTCTAAGTGATACCCTAAAGAAACAGAATGTATTACTACAACTACTATGAGGACTCTAAGTAGAGATAAGGTAATAAATAATTATTCAACACTAGTAAAGGACTCTAATTATTTATTTTTTTAATTTTTATTGAAACTTACTCTTCACTGAAGATTCAGTAGCTCTGGTGGATGTTGGTCTTTAAAATGATGGTCTTTGAGAGGATGGTTTCAGTCTGAAAAAATTGCTGCTTTTATAGTTCTCTGTTATCCGTGGAATGCTAATTATTTTTGTTGTGGTTAGTTGTTTTTCAGACATTAACTTTTTTAGGGATTCCAGTTTTGGTTGGGAAACCCATAACAACGCAATAGAGACAATAAGACACTATTGACCAATCTAGGGATTCCAAAAATCAGTTGGGGAAATTCATAACAACGCAATAAGACGCGAGCGGTCAAACTAGGAATTCCCAAATCTGTTGGAATTCCGTAACAACGCAATAAGACACGATCGACCAAAGTCCAAATTTTTCTGACAATCAAACAGTATGTAACGATTGCCAATATAGGGATTCCAAAAAAATGTATTGGAATTCCGTAACAACGCAATAAGACACGATCGACAAAAGTCCAAATTTTTCTGACAATCAAACAGTATGTAACGATTGCCAATATAGGGATTCCAAAAAAATGTATTGGAATTCCGTAACAACGCAATAAGACACGATCGACAAAAGTCCAAATTTTTCTGACAATCAAACAGTATGTAACGATTGCCAATATAGGGATTCCAAAAAAATGTATTGGAATTCCGTAACAACGCAATAAGACACGATCGACAAAAGTCCAAATTTTTCTGACAGTCTAACAGTATGTAATGATCGCAAGATCCGTCCTAAGATCCTTGGACAAAAACTGATAATTTTCCTACTATTTTCCAACCCTCTTTAATAAAATAAAAATGTTATTCCAAGTCATAAAAGGTTACTTCAGCATTTTATAATCACAAGAGCTATGAATGATTGCTTTTATTCCAGGTTTAATTATTTTTGATATCATTTTGTGAGGTAGGTGCAGAACCGCCTACTTTGCGGCGTTGCCCATGTTATTTTCCCATCTAACTAACAAAAATCATCTACCTTTTGTCCCCAAGAGTATTATCGCAATAAAAATCGCCTGTTCTGCACCTAAATGCATTTTGTTATGCGAAATGATATAATTTTTTCCAATTTTTCAGGAATATTTTGGAAATAAATAATTAATACAGATTTTTTTGTCAAATTTGAAAATAAATCAACAAGTTATTGTAATGAACTTCATGGACTTTATACAAACTTTAATGCAAGGATTTGGCGATCGTTACTTACTGTTAGATTGTCAGAAAAATTTGGACTTCGGTCGATCGTGTCTTATTGCATTGTTACGGAAGTCCAATACGTATTTTTGGAAGCCCTAGTTGGCGATCGTTATTTACTGTTTGATTGTCAGAAAAATTTGTACTTTGGTCGATCGTGTCTTATTGCGTTGTTACGGAAGTTCAATACATATTTTTGGAAACCCTAGTTGGCGATCGTTATTTACTGTTTGATTGTCAGAAAAATTTGGACTTTGGTCGATAGTGTCTTATTGCGTTTTTACGGAATTCCAACAGATTTGGGAATTCCTAGGTTGACCTCTCACGTCTTATTGCGTTGTTATGAATTTCCCCAACTGATTTTTGGAATCCCTAGATTGGTCAATAGTGTCTTATTGTCTCTATTCCGTTGTTATGGATTTCCCAACCAAAAATGGAATCCCTAAAAAAGTTAATGTCTGAAAAACAACTAACCACAACAAAAATAATTAGCATTCCACGGATAACAGAGAACTATAAAAACAGCAACTTTTTCAGACTGAAACCATCCTCTCAAAGACCATCATTTTAAAGACCAACATCTACCAGAGCTACTGAATCTTCAGTGAAGGGTAAGTTTTAATAAAAATTATGATCACAAAACAATAGTGATGAGCTCAACTGCTAGCACTAGAGATGGGAAGTTTCCTAGAATCTATGGTGAAGTGCTTTCAAGACTTTACAGTTGACACTGATAAACATGGATTTTGTCAGATGCAACTAGATTCTATTATTATTATTGTTATTGTTATTGTTATTGTTATTGTTATTGTTATTGTTATTGTTGTTGTTGTTGTTGTTGTCGTTGTCGTTGTCGTTGTCGTTGTCGTTGTCGTTGTCGTTGTCGCCGTCGCCGTCGCCGTCGCCGTCGCCGTCGCCGTCGCCGTCGCCGTCGCCGTCGCCGTCGCCGTCGCCGTCGCCGTCGCCGTCGCCGTCGCCGTCGTCGTCGTCGTCGTCGTCGTCATCGTCGTCATCGTCATCATCGTCATCATCGTCATCATCGTCATCATCGTCATCATCGTCATCATTATCATCATTATCATCATTATCATCATTATCATTATTATCATTATTATCATTATTATCATTATTATCATTATTATCATTATTATCATTATTGTGACGGACGGCGGCCATATTTAACCAGTATGACACTCTATGCATACACTCAATGACTATTCACTCTATGCACACTATTCATTTATTTTACTCATTTACCTTGCATGCAATCTTATACGTAACACATGTGGATGCACCCAGCCGTAGCTGTGAAGCCAGCCTATTTTATATATACTCAATTTCTATTTGTCTAGCCTTTCTTAACAGGCGTGTCTTATAATATTCTTTTGTCATGTCTTGTTTACATATTTACTGGTTATGTAACTCCTTTTATAAATAGCCGTATTAAGGCAACAATAAATCAGAGTCAGCTTGCCCCACTCTCAGAAGTTTCTTTGTTCTTTAGCAATAATAACTTCACAGCGCTAGTACATGCTCGTACACCGAATGCTCTATTACTCGAGTAGTAATATATAAGCAGATCAGCCTGAACCTCTGCTGGCCGAACCTAGCTCTGACTAGTTCGCCTTCAAAGTTCGGTCACTGACTTGCACTCAGCAGAACAGTTCGAACCTCTGCTGGCCGAACCTAGCTTGCCTAGTTAGCCTTCAAAGTTCGACCTCTGCCTTGCACATTGAAACAAGCTAACGCAGCCAGCAGCTAGACTAGTAAAATAGGAATGGTTACACACCATTCCCAAGGATACTAGTCGACCTGTGGGAGGGCTGTATTGCTCAGCGATAGACACAGTTGCCAACTCAGTTCGGGAAGTTGTGCAGGTAGGCCGAGCTACCAACTCACACAGTGAAATCCTGCACATTGGTGGCAGCAGTGGGATTGGAGACACCCACAAGCAGAACCCAACTGAGCGATGGCACAGAGAAGGAGAGCGCTCAGCATCGACCGAGATGAGCCATCCGGCATGCAGATGATGAACACCCTCACTCACATCTTGGACAGGATGACCATGACCTCGACCAGAAGCAAGTTCAAGGTACCGCAGTTCGACGGCACAGGAGAAGTAGACTACTTCTTGCAGCGGTTCGGGGAAGTGGCCAACGCCAACCAGTGGCAACCAGATGACCGAGTGATACACTTAAGGCAAGCCTTGATAGGCAAGGCCGAACAGTGTGGAAGAGGAGAGACAGTGGAGGAGGTGACCATGAAGCTGAGAGCTACCTTTGGGCTCACACGTTCCGAAGCACAGGCGAAATTACTGAGCTACAGACGAACGACCAGGGACAGCTTGAGAGATCATGCAAACACCGTGGAACGCCTCATCAAGGCTGCCCACAACAACCTCCCCAGACAGAACCAAGAGGAGCTGGTGCTCCAGACGTTCCACAGCACGCTGGGACACACTTACCTACAGCGACATCTGTTAGCCGTTCGCCCCCAGAGCTTTGAGGAAGCAATACAAGCAGGCAACGAGTTTCTGCAGGTTCCACACCAGCCACTAGGAGGACCACACGTTCGGACAGTGGAGACCGACCTCTACGACTTGGCACCGACCCCATCTGGAGAGACTGCTCGTTCACAAGAGGTGCAAGACCCTCTTACGCAGCTCCTCCGCACGGTGGAAGGACTAAGTAAGGAGATAGCGGACCTCAAAGCCGAACAGAAGGAAGACACTCCCAAGAGATGCTGGGGTTGCCAGCAGGTTGGACACCATCGGAAGGCATGCAAAACTGCTCCATGGCCCAGCCGCCAGGAAAACGATTACCGCCCGCAGCAGTAGGGAGACCTGCTGGCTGCGCACGGGCACCTCAAGGGAAGGCGCAGGCACCTCCGAGGAACCAGGATCAAGCGCGACGGGTAACTCCTACTTTGGACCTCCTGACCAGTCCTCCGATCGCTTTACACAACCGATTCTCCAGTCTGTCGACACTCGACAGCCCTGTCACACTGGAATCGGAGAGCGAGGAGACTTTCAAGCAGCAGGAATCAACCAGGCCCAAAAAGAAGGACAAGCAGACCCAGACGCCACCACCCAAGGAGGAACGGTTCACACCCAAGCCTGTAAACCTTCAGTCAAACCAAGTGGAGCGACCTTAAAGCTCCAGCTACTACCTGCCAGGACGGATAGAGGGAGAAGCAGTCACGCACCTCATCGACACGGGATGCAACACTAACCTGTTGGCAAAACGCGTCTTTGACCGACTACCCTCTCACCTACAGCAGGCTCTACAGCCGTACGACTCGCACGGTCTCATGGCAGATGGAACGAGGCTACCCTTTTACGGATTGCTAACCCTGAAAGGACGAATACGGCATGTCAAGTTCACCGAGACCTTCGTGGTGAGTCAAATTAACGAGGATGTCATTCTCGGGATGCCATTTCTGACGAGCCAGGAATGCCAGCTAGGGTTCGACCGACCTGTATTGATGATACAGGGGAGAAAGCTGGCCTGTACAGATCGGCATGGAAGGAGCCTTGTCTCCAAAGTACAAGTTCGGCAAGACACCAGTTTGCCCCCACAGACGGAGGTCACCATACCCTGCCACCTGAGTGCCAGGGAAACCTGTCCTCAGGGAGTGATAGAGAGTCTGCAGGGTGGGTTACCGATCGCCACGAGTGTCAACAGGCCGGACGCAAGAGGAAGAGTGTTGGTACGATGCTTAAACCCAACACAGGACACGCTGAGGCTGTCGGCAGGAGAAGTGATTGGCACCTTCACCGGAGTAGATGAAGGTGGAATCCAGACGCTGAACGAGCCCAGGAAGACAGACGAGCGAGCAGCGGCAGGAGGAAGAGTACCCCCTCACCTGCAAGAACTCTTTGACAAGGCCAAGAGAGGGTGTCAGACACCCCAGCAGGAAAGACAGCTCAAAGGGTTACTGCTCCAGTACCAGACAGTGTTCAGCAGCCACAACGGAGACCTGGGCCGAACCACTCTGGCCGAACACTCCATTCCCACCATAGAAGGAGCTCGACCAATCAGGTGCCCCCCCCCCATCGGCTGGGACCAGAAAAGGAAGCAGAGGCGGAAAGGCAAATCAAGGACCTTCTGGAGAAAGACTTGATAGAGCCAGCAGATGGAGCGTGGAGTTCCCCCGTTGTTTTGGTCAGGAAGAAGGATGACTCGTGGCGGTTCTGTGTCGATTACAGGCGACTGAACGACATTACTAAGCAAGACGCTTACCCTATTCCCCGCATAGACGAGTCTCTGGAAGTAGTAATATATGAGCAGATCTCCCTACCAAGTGTTTTTTTTGTGGTTCTGGTCTTGGGGGTTATGCAATGGGTTACGACGTTGGATGAATTCGCCGAGTTTATATTGTATTTCATTTGAGGGGTACTTGAGTGGCATTTGAGTGGCATTTAAGTGGCATTTGAGTTTTGATTATTTTTTTACTTGATTTGAACTCATATGGCAGCTAGATTTTGAATGTATGGCATTTAAGTTTTGATACTTTTTTCACATAGTTTGAACTCATATGGCATCTTGAGAGAGAGAGGAGAGAGAAGACAGAGAGGAGAGAGGAGAGAGAAAGGAGAGAGGAGTTTTATCTACATTGAATAACTATATTGATCAAAAATGAAACATTTTATGATTATATACATTGATTACATAATAAGTAGGGAAAATCTTCCTATATAATATAGCTAGAGTCAGTAAATACTAAGTAATACAAAGCACTACAACTTGTAATGACAATCAATGTATACATACATATGGTATCTTGAGATAAAGAAAGAGAGAGAGGAGAAAGGGAGAGAGAGAGGAGAGAGGAAGAAAGAGAGGAGAGAGGAGAGAAGAGATATATCTACATTGAATAAATATATTGATCAAAAATGAATCATTATATGATTATATACATTTATTACATAATAAGTATGGAAAATCTTCCTATATAATATACCTTTACAATAATGTTTTTGATGTACTGATGTTTGGTAAAAAACTACATTAGTTAAGTTTTAAATTCATATGAAAAAAATTTGTGTCAATTTAGTATCTACTCCCAGGACTGATACTCCCCCTAAAATAACCCATAAGGATCAACCTAAAAACAAGTTTTAGGGGGTGTTTTTGTGCAAGGTACAATAAAAATAACTGTGTTTGTATATATCTAGAGAGAGAGGAGACTTGAGCATAAATATTCCTGGTAAATTATTTATTTACAATATTATTTGTAATTATTAGTGAAAGAAATTATGAGCAAGGTACAATAAAAATAACTGTGTTTGTATATATCTAGAGAGAGTGTTTAGAGGAGAGAGAGAGAGGAGACTTGAGCATAAATATTCCTGGTAAATTATTTATTTACAATATTATTTGTAATTATTAGTGAAAGAAATTATGAAATACTGGCGAGTAATTAAGTAATTCAGTAAGAAAATTGGTTGGAAACGTAGTAATATTATTTAAATACAGCATTGCTTTGCAACAATGATTAATAAAAACAATTATGGACGTTGGTGAGTAATTAAGTAATCTAGTAAGGAAAACTGATTGAAAATGATGGTAATATTTGGTAAAAGATACTTGCAACATGTTTTATCAGCGAAAAAATCAAACAATTTTCAAATGTTTACGAGTAACTAAGCGATTTAGTAGGAAAAACCAACTGAAACACGCATTTCAAATATTTACGCGTAACTAAGTGATTCAGTAGGAAAAACCAACTGAAACGCGCAATATCCGTTTTTGAAATATTTACGATAAACACAATTGGGGTATTACTGTTATCAAAGAAATCAAGCGAGTATCAAATGTTTACGAGTAACTAAGCGTTTAAGTTGAAAAAAATCGATTGAGATCGTGTGACATCCGTTACAAAATATTTTACGTCAAGTTACCAACGAGAAAATGAATATTTCTTAGAATATCCGCTATAGCGAGTTACGATAATTTTTACGCACCTTGAAGGTTTTCAGTCCATTTTCAGTCAGATCAAAATTTATGCGAGACGTTTTAGGTATTATTTCAGTCGACGTAATGTTACCAGTTCATTTTTAAAAAGTAATTAGTTATAATATAACGCAAGTGCCCCGCAAGTGTCATTTTACTAATAAACTCATTCCAGAAAAGATATTAATCATCATCTCGCTTAATCCTATATGTTTTGATCTTTTTAATATCAAGTGTGACGCTCGAGAAAAGTCATTAGTTACACCTAAGCACTATTTATTACCATGCTATTTCTATTTAAAACAAAAACAACAAACATCCATAGATGATGGAATTATAGGTCGAATTCAACCTAAAAAGGAAGAGAACTTGATTGCATCTATCTCCTGTTTTTTATTGTTTCATTACATATTAGTTAATATAGATACAGCCTTCCACCAAAACGGATTTGTGGTTTTACTTTTAATCCTAGATATCTCCGCTATCGTCTAAAAACACGAGCAAAGCATGACTTTATCCACTTGTTTTATTAGTTAGACTGTTACGTTTTTTAAAATATCTCATTGTTTTTTGTGTGAAATACAAATAATGTTTCAACATACATAGTATATTTTCTATTTTTAGGAAGCTGTTTTGTCTAATAAATCAAGAGTTATATGTTACATATGCATATTTAAATGCTATCAGATATCTTTAAAGTGTTTATTACATTCCTAACTCATACTTAATGTTGTAAACTATAATTGGAGCTCTCACATTTTAATTTACTGTCTGATGATATAAAGATGGAGCTACACTACATCATTGTTTTGCTGATGATGTGTCTATATGATTGTTTGTGGTAGTGTGTGTTATAGTAGAGTATATCAATAAACTGCAATTGAACTAGTTATTAAATGCTATCAGTACCTGTAAAGTATTTTATTACATTCCGAACTCATACTTAATGGTGTAAACTATAATTGAAGCTCTCACATATTAATTTACTGTCTGATGATATAAAGATGGAACTACACTGCATCATTGTTTTGCTGTTGATGTGTCTATATGAAAATTGTTGTTGCTATAAAAATATGTTTGAAGGATGTGAGTTGTCATTCAAATGAAATGTAAGTTTCATCCTAGCTAGTTATATTTAAAAGAGGTTGTAAAATTTGTTTATCCAACGCTCTACATTCAAAAATTTTAGCTAGATGGAAAGACAGTTTACAGGGGAGTATGTGGTGGTTAAGCTTATTAAACTATTTAATCTCTATCTTCCTATTTTTTTAACCAACTTCCTAATCGTCTTCCACTTTTTTTAAAAAACAATATCATTTATCATAGTAATAATCAGAAAATCAGTCTACAAATTAATCTTGATAAATGACTTCAATGTTTTGTATATAAGAGAAACTATTTTTTTAAACAGTATCAGTTTTCATTTATATTTCATTCTAAGTATTACTCTGCAAAACAACAATGGCTAGCAATATCCCTACAACAAATGAGTAAGTTATTTATACTATCTTTTACAATTTTGTTGCAGTTACATTTATAAATTTATATAAATGTATATATATATATATTACTTGTAGGTCTACATCCTCAAATGATGCATTACAAATAAATATAGACGAAATAGATTTCAGTACCATGTAAGTATATTATTGAAACTTTATTATTCAACTGTATTATATAGAGTTTTTAATTATTCACAATCTTGATTTATTGCTTTATTAAGCTCTACCGATGATGAAACAATGAGGTGGTTGGAAGAATGTTTTGAGGAAACGGAGAAGCCAAAAAAGACCAAGCCTACCGCGCACATTGCTATGAGTAAGTATTTTTCTGTATTATGAAAAATGTAAATTTTTCTGTAGGTAAAATAATAAAAACTCTACATTTACTACGTTATTTTTGTAGAGAAAACATCTACACGATTCATTGCAAGTGCATGCTACGTAGGGAAAGATGAATCATTTCTCTCCTATGATCGCCACACATTTGAATGTAAGTATGATAAAAATATTATTTACTACATACTCATTCAATTTTAATAATTTTTTTCAAAAACTAACATAATTACATTCATATTTTCTATTTTAGTTCAAGCAGAGAACCTGCAGCTAGAGCAGTACAGAAGGAGCAGTGTTATAGATGGAGAGATAAAAGATGATAAGGAGTGCTTCAAGTGTAAGTGATATGCGTTATCTTTATATACATATACCATACTCAAGACAGTTATCTATATATATATATATAACTAGCAGAAATACCCGGC